>JXOR01000520.1:115-132256 GCA_001014335.1 Coboldia fuscipes | reverse complement strand
AATATCGTCCCAGAAGTCAAGGTTGTACATTAGCCNATTGTTATGCAATAAATTGAAGTTCTTAGATTACGTTTGTACGTTTTCAATAATAATGTGATTGTCAATCTCTAATGAATCGATGTGTTCCTGAAACTCTTTTTGAACTTCAGGTGCGACCATTATTCTGCCACTATTGCCAACAGCAATATCGTCCCAGAAGTCAAGGTTGTACATTAGCCTCATTAGATACAAATTAACCTTCTGTTCAGCATCCTTTGGTGTAACACTCCACACTTTATAACTACAAATTTACCAAATGAATAAGGATTTTAATAATTGTTCTTTTCTGAAATCCGAATTATGGAAGTACCCATTATAATTGGTTACATCATCACTTTGAGATGCAAAAGAGTTCCGCACTGTACTAACAGAATAAATATAACAGCTTTCATGTTTACGGGTTTACTAAACTTAATTCACTTTGTACTCCTTCTTTTATATCTCTTATATATCTCATTGTACCAGTAATTTTTTTTTCATTATCTATAAGAGTTCATTAATTATTTATAATTTATCGCATCCAATTAGTAATAACATCAAAAAAATCTAAAATAAATTTAAAACGCGTGGCATCCATTCTATATATTGATTAGACACAAAAGTATAAGAGTGCAACAGAATAATATTCACAATGTACATCACTCCATGTAAATATTACAAAATGTTTGCTGAAATTAAAAAATTTAACAAAAAATTTCCAATTTTAAAAACAAAAACTTAAAGTGCGGTGTGATTTCGTATGTAGATATGATATTTATAAAAAATATTTTCTTTGTTCACCCTTTGTAATAGCCACCCTTTGTTTTTACTTGAGGGTGCTCAAATTTATGGATCTTGTTGTAGTCCAGGTGATCTATCATCTGAGTAAATTTGGTAACATTTGAATAACTGGCATCCCCAATACTCAATGTTAAATATCCGACGACACTGAACACCGGATATATTACAAGTGCGTCATTTTTGCTGAAAATGTATTTTATATACGTTTCAAATTATACATAATCTCAAAAAATCGATTTTTGGGGAGAATGCAATACACATCTCTCATAGAGTTATGTACAAAAATGATTTGGTTTGTTTTTTATGAAGCTTTCCATTTTACTGTAACTAATATTAGACGATTTACCACAATCAAAAATGTGCTAGGGTTAAAAAATCAAGAAACCGAATTAATTAGGTCATTGGACAATGTGCAAATACCAAAATACCAACACTGTACAAACGATTGGAATCAATTACATTCGCATCATTGTGATCTTCTAACACTTCCAAAGAAAATAAATCAATTCAATTGACTTAGTCTGGTCATTTATAGCTTTATTTGTTACTATTCATAGACTGTTGATAGCTGAATCATAATACATAGACGATTTACCAAGATAAGATGTACATAAATTGAAAGTATAAGGATTTATCTCTTTTATGTACTTTCATGTAAGTGTAAGATAATGAATTTTTAATAGATTATCCAATTTATTGATATGAAATTTAATCAAATTCATTTCACTTGTCGATTAGTTGCAATCTAATCAAAATAATACCAAGTCTCTTCGGAATTTAATTTTATCTCACAGTGGATTGATAAAGAATTATTCTAAAAAAAATTATGAAATTAATTGATTACAAATAAAAATCAAATTATTCTTTTTTTCAATGTTTATTTTTAATGGTTTCAAATATTATTATCAGTAAAGAATTATCAGTAAAAGCTATAAAGAATTGAATTGATTAATTTTAATTTACTGATGATAAGGTACCATTGTATTCATCGGTCATATAACGACCGAGAACATTAAATCCTTGAAGTGTTTCGAGCACAACATCTGTGATGTTTCCTGGTGGTAAATCAAATCCATAATTTCCACCGCCTGGTAATTCAATGACGTAATTCAATGGGATTCCTAAGTCAGCAGCATAATCAATACTATCACCATATGTGATATAGAGCAGATCAGCTGAGTTTCCGACTCTGTAGTTTGTTCCACGCACCGATCTGACTGCGTCTGCGAATTCATCTCCTAGCCGTTGATGTAATTCCCAATTGTCTACTGGATGATTGCTATAACAATAAGGATTTAGTAACATATTATGTTGTTTTTATTAATTTCCTGTCGTACTTTCTAAATCCCCAAGGATATAAGAGATAGTTTCCATACGAGTGAACACTGACATAACATTTTATAGAGTCTTGATATTGAAGCATAATATCACGGATTCCGGCTACTTCTGGTTCTGAGAATGGATGTGATCCTCCAAATGTCTCTGAACATGGCTAAAATAGGTTATTAAAACGATTCAGAAAACAGTTAAAAATTTAAAATTATTTAGTCAACTGGAAAAAATCATATTTACATTCCGTCCTGGATTCCATTCCATATCATAATTTCTGTTTCCATCAGTACCAACACAAGTACTATTCTCATTTGGACGCCGAGTTTTACGCCACAATCTGGTCTGAAATCAACATAGATTAATTGTTACACTATCTCATTACAATTTAGAGTATGATTATCATACATTTTGTGTATGAACGTAACCGTCAACATTGATTAATGGAACCAAAATAAAATCATTCATTTCAGCGATATCCAAATTCTGGAAGGTTTCATTAATCAAGACGTGCATTAAACAAATGACTTGCATTGGTGAGATCCATTCACGTGCATGAATTCCTCCATCAACAAACATAATGGGTCGAGCGCCGGTTACTCTACCAGTCATAGAGAATTTAACACCATAAATTGGACGTCCTTGTGTACTGTTGCCCACAGTGAATCGTTCAATAAAATAGAAATGCGTATTGGCAATTTCAGTCATATAATCGTTCATTTCTTCGTATGACCAGTAATGAGTAAAAAAAGCATTGCTTGAATCATTTCTAGCTTCAATGAAATGACGACGTTCTTGCTCTACAACACTAATATTAAACGATCAATACTCAAAATTGTTATGCAATAAATTGAAATTCTTAGATTACGTTTGTGCGTTTTCAATAATAATGTGATTTTCAATCTCTAATGAATCGATGTGTTCCTGAAACCCTCTTTGGAATTCAGATGCGACCATTATTCTGCCGCTATTGCCAACAGCTATATCGTCCCAGAAGTCAAGATTGTACTTTGGCTTCATTAGATACAAATTAACCTTCTGTTCAGCATCCTTTGGTATAACACTCCACACTTTGTAACTACAAAATTACCAAATGAATAAGGAGATTAATAATCGTTCTTTCTGAAATCCTAATTATGGAAGTACCCATTATAATTGGTCACGTCATCACTTTGAGATGCAAAAAGTGTTCCACACTGTACTAACAGAATAAATATAATCGCTTTCATGATTACAAGTTTACTGAACTTAATTTATTTTGTACTCCTTCTTTTATATCTCTTTTTACCTGTATTTTTCATTTCATTATCTATAAGAGTTCAATAATTATTTATCATTTATCACATTGTCGTTAGCAAATTTTATCTCGTTTAATTAAGTGACGTTAAACTCACTCCCATAAATTAAAATCCAAATAGTGTAGCATTCATCCCCATATAATGATTAGACATAAAAATGGTGTGATTTATTTTTGATGGGGTTTTCCATTCAAGTGTAACTGATAGGAGACTGTTTACTACAATCCAAATATGGGTTATGGTTAAAAAACCAATAAACCGAATTCATTAGGTCATTGGACTATCTGATTTTTATATTTATTTGTAATTCAGATTAATTTTACATTTGGTTTATCAACGAATTCATATTGATTAGCATTTAATCACGATCGGGTAGAGTGCCATTGTATGTATCCGTTAAATATTGGCCAAAAACTTTGAATCCATGAAGTGTTTCGAAGACAACATCAGTAATATTTTCTGGTGGTAAATCAAATCCATAATTTCCACCGCCTGGCAATTCTAAGATGTAGGTCAATGGAATGCCGAGAGTTGCAGCATAATCTTTACTGTCACCGTATGTGATATAGAGAAGTGAAGCTGAATTTCCAACTCTATAATTTGTACCACGAACAGCACGGATAGCATCAGCGAATTGTTCTCCCAACTCTTGATGAAGCTCCCAGTTCTCGATAAGAGTGCTAAGAATAAGAGTTTATGAGTTGTATTATACTTAAGTTTTATTGGAATCACTCACTTGTAATCGTGTCCCCATGGATAAATCAAATAGTTTCCATACGAGTGAATACTGCAATAGAGAAGAATTGAATCTTGGTATTGATGCATAATATCTCTAATACCAGCCACTTCTGGCTCTGAGAATGGATGGGATCCACCAAAAGTTTCAGAACATGGCTGCATTAAAAATTAATTAATCATTTATCTCATATATTCATTAATGATGAAATGCTTACATTGGGTCCTGGATTCCATACATTATCATAGTTTCTATTACCATCAGTACCGACACAAGTGCTGCCTGGATTTGGTCGTCTAGTTTTTCTCCATAGACGAACCTAAAATGAGAATTAAATTCTATTCGATAAAAATAATTCTTGAATGATTTACAGGCCTCATACTCTGTTATGTGTATGAACATATCCGTCAACATTGATCAATGGAACCAATATGATATCATTCATTTCAGCGATATCTAAGTTCTGGAAAGTTTCAGTCGTTAGAATATCAATTAAACCAAGGACTTGCATTGGTGTTATCCATTCACGAGCGTGAATACCGCCATCAATGAACATAATCGGACGATTACCAGTTACTCTACCGGTCATTGAAAATTTCACACCATAAATTGTTCGTCCTTCAGTACTGTTCGCCACAGTGAATCGTTCAATGAAATAGAAATGTGTATTTGCTATTGTTGTCATGTATTCATTTATTTGTTCATAAGACCAGTAATAACTCAAGTCAATTGTGCGCGTCGTTGTATTTCTATACTGATTATTTCTCACATGATTACGTTCTTTATCAATCACTCTGGAATATTATCAAAGTAAATTTAGAATAATTTTTTTTTTTAAATTAGAAGTTTATGATGAACTTACGATTCAACATCAGTTATAACAATTTCATTTTGAATTTCGAATGAATTTAGTTGTGATTGAAATGATTCATGGAATTCAGGTGCAACCATAATTCTACCGCTTGAGCCAACAGTTACATCGTCCCAGAAGTCAAGATTGTATTTCGTTTTCATAAGATACAAATTGATCTTTTGTTGCGCTGTGACTGGTAACACTGACCACACTTTAAATCTACCGAATTAAATAAAAAAATTCATTAAATTCAATCACATGTGTGAGTCACTTGGTAAACGGAATACCCGTCATAGTTGTTCACGTCACCACTAGCAAATAGTGTAACTACACACTGAACTAATAACACCAAAATAATAGACTTCATTGTGTCGAATTGACTGAACCATTGGTTAACCAAATATCGGTCTTTTATATGGTTAGTTAAGCTAAAAATTAATCAATCGCAGTTTAATATTATCGATAAGATTGAAATTAATCAGTAATTACCGATTTATTACCGGCTTACTTACATTACATTCTTCAATGAATAGAAATATCATCTTATTAATGACGAAAATAAGTTTTATATTGATAACAGACGAAACGAACAAAAATAAACCATTTGATAAAACCAAAACAAAAAGATTCAGTACATTATATTTCATATCGTCCACGATAGTCATAATTGGAACACAATGCGTTTTTTTCGATTAAATTTACTATAAACATTTTGAATGGTGAAGGCCAATACTCTTGTCAGACGAAGTTGTCGCTTTTGGCTCAGATAACTTATGGATGATTATTCAGTTTAAATGCAGAAGTTCAAACCAAATTGATAATGACTGAATCTATTCTACAACTCTTATGTACGATTCCTTACTCATATTCGGAAATGGAGAAGTGTTTATGATTCAACAGTTTTGCTTATCAACTTCCTTTCAGATTTAAATAAAATTTAATATCAACTGCAAACTAAATCCCATTCTCGGTTGACACCCGAAGTGGAATAGAACCAAAAATATTAATGTGATATTAATTGTTAAAAATGGAGTGTAATTTAATTAAATATTCTCTTTTGATCAGTTTAATTATAGATATTGCCAATACATATAATGTATCACCGTTACCAAATATTATTTTCACACAACCAAGTACACTATTTCCAGCGAGTGATAATGAATCCTATTTTGGTTATTCAATAGTTCTAAGAAGAAACAAGTGAGTTTGTTTTGAAAATTTCATTACTTATAATAGTATTTGATCAATTAATTATTTTCTTCTTAATTAGTGTTATGATCGGTGCTCCTCGGTCACCGCCAACGAACGAAAAACAAAGAAATATTGTTCAACCAGGGGCCGTGTATCGATGTTATCTGAGCCCTGCATTATGTAAACCATTTGAAATGGAAATAAATGGTAAGTTACTGTAGTTTTGATTAGAGATTTTTTATTTTGTTAATCTTTATTTTTTTTATAAATGCCATAACAAAGGAAATGTTTTATATGAAAAGAAACATTTAATACATCATTCAGAAATTCGTGACAATCAATGGTTGGGAGCTGCAATGGACGGTTCTCCATCAAACCATCATCCTTTTATCGTGAGTAACATTTAATACATTTTATCTGTAATGTTATGTTATGTTATGTATCTATTATGTTAGGTTTGTGCACCCCGTGCAATGTGTCCATATTATGACGATCTAAGTATGCATGGTATTTGCTATTGGGTGGAAAATACAGTATCTGAAAAACCACTAAAAGTGCATAAGTTAAAAGTATTTAATGATAAAGGTATCAAAATTAACATTATTCAATGAAATTAATTGAACCAAAGGATTTTCTTTTATAGATAAACAGGTGTTTCATTATGAAGTTAATCGCGTATTGCCAGATTATTCTTATGCTATGATGGGCATTAGTGTGAAAATCAGTGAAGATAATAAAGAATTTATAATTGGAGCACCTGGAGTGAGATTATTTAGTGGATCTGTAGTTATTCATCAACTATCAGAAGAAAACAGAAAACAGAAGAAGGAATCACTAATATTCTTGAAAAATAAAGAGGATATACAATCAATGGAAGATTTATTTTTATACAATGGATATTCAGTGACATCGAAATCTTTGTCTTCAAATTATGATGAAAATTTCTACTTAGCAGCCGCTCATCGAGCTCAATATGATCAGGGTGTTGTGAGTAAATGAAATTTCTATATATTAGGTTTCATTATAATTAGCTTATTTATAGGTAACGATAATGCAACGTAATGCAAATGGCAGTTTAAATGTTATATATGAATTTGTTGGTGAACAAATGGGTGCCAATTTTGGGTATACGATGTTAGCTGAAGACTTTACTAGTGATGGTTTGATTGATATTGCAATCAGTGCTCCATATTATAATACATCGAATGGCGATTACAATAATGGAGTTGTTATGGTTTTTATTAATATTGGTGATGAACAGAATATGGATTTTTCACCGGGAATAATGTTAAAAGGTGAACCTTCAATTAGTGGACAGTGTTTTGGATTAGCATTGGGAGAAATTGGTGACATCAATCTGGATGGATATAATGGTGATTAATTTCTTATAGAATATTGATCACATAAATTCATTCGATTCATTTTTTTATCAGATTTGGCAGTTGGTGCTCCATTTGGAGAACCAGCGGTGTATATCTTCCATGGATCACCAGATGGTATTATCACTAAACCAAGACAAATATTGGTTTCACCATATAGTGGCAGTAATAGTGGCAGTATGTTTGGAATGAGTATATCCCGTGGAGTAGATATTGATGATAATGGATATAATGGTAGATCAGTAAATTCATGTAATTTAACGATCCATGTAAATCGTTTGTTTTTGTAGACATAGCAATTGGAGACCCGGGCAAAAATTGTGTTTATCTGTATAAATCATATCCAGTTATAAAATTTATTCCACAAATTGAATTATATCGAAAGGATATTAAAATTTCTAATACAACATTTGAGTTTCTTGTGTGTTGGAAGTTGGAATTTGGACTAAATATTTATTCAAATGAGAATGATAGAAATCATATTGTGTCGATTAATCTGGAAGTTGATAAATATTATAATCGAGCATTTTTTGTTAAAAATAAGTTACATAAATTAAATTTTACTGCGGTTGCAAGAAGCATTCAAGGATGTGAAACATTTGAAGTCCAAGTGAACGTATCGAAATTTGATTCAATTTACAAAGCAATTGATATTGAATTAACTTATCATTTTGAAAATGATTTCTATACAAGTTATAACCCAGCTGGGCATGGATTAATAAGATTCTTGAATAATAAATTCGTTTTGGATCCTCGAATACCAAAAGTTTTTAAAGAAAAAGTTACATTCCATACGGGATGTAAACGTAGTGTTTGTGCCGCTGATCTGGTAATCAGTAATGGTAATCAATTACCCAAGTAAGTGTTCCATTTAGTAAATAGAGATTGCATTAATAACTTACTCTTTATTCTGTTTTAGACACTTTATTGTAGGAAGTTCGAAACACTTGATATTAAATTATGTCATTCACAATAAAGGAGAGCGAGCTTATGTAACACAAATCGCTTTTAATATAAGTCATCCTTTAACTTATTTGAGAATTCCTCCGGTGTGTACTCAAATTGATGAGATATTAAACTGTATCGTTTTAAATGGACGACCCTTATTGACTAATAGCACTTTTAATATGTACCTTTATTTGGATACAACAAAACTCACAGATTCTGATGAAGAAATTGTTATTGATGTGAAAGTATCCAGTATTGGGAATGAAATTAATCCAGATGATAATGTTCTAACAAACATTATACCATTAGAAACCAATTCACAGATCTTATTCTTTGGGTAAGAGTTCATAATTTGAAAAGAAGAATATTTTGAGTGATGTATTCGGTTTTATTACAGGAATACTTCCAATTTGGTGATACGAATGGATGATACAGTTACTACATGCACCATTAAATATGATCTTGAGGTATTATAAAAAAGAACTCATTATGTCACTTACTATTAATGTAATAATTGATTTATATTTTAGTTTCAAAACTTGGGTCCTAGTCCAGTGCGATTTGCTGAAGCCTCTTTGTTCATTCCATACATCGCTCCGAATGGTTTCCCAGTGATCACTAATGTAACAGCAATGTCTGTAACATCGTTCGTCCCTAATTATAATATTGGAATATTTGGAGAATTATATTTAAATAATTCATTGGATAATCATATACCGAGTGAAATATTATTAAGAACATATCCACAATTAAGAAAGTTATCACGTCATAATATTCATAACAGGCAAAATATTGAAAATCAATTGCTAGAATCACTTCCATCTAACAAGACACTTATAATCGAATGTGATCCAAATAAGGAATCAACGGAAGCTTGTGTGGAAATAAGAATTCCGAATATTAGACATCTTAATGTCAATGAAGCATTTAAAATGAATATTAGTTTAACATTACACTTAGACACTTTAGGAAAGTATTTAAATGAAACTATTGAATATGTGGCAGTCAAAATTACTCCAGTATTTTCACAAAATAGTAAGATAAGGTAAACCCTAAACAATTGAATGAATAATTTGATGTATTCTGACTAATTTTGTGTTTTTTTTAGCAAATCACTAAATGTACAGAATTTACAACCAATTGTAATTTTAAGGAAGACTCAGTTGATAGATGACTTAACAATGTATGTCTGTTTATCAACTATCATTGGTTTCGTGATATTGGCCATCCTTACCTATGGATTTAAACGGGTATTGTATTCAGTTATATAACTATAAATGTTATATACAAATGATTCTAAATTGATCATTTTTAGTGTGGTTTCTTTGAAAGGAATCGGCCAAATATGAGTGAGCCGATTGAGCCAACAGCCCCATCTAAAGAAGAATTGGACTAAATATTGAATAAAATGGAATCGAATCCTGCCACTTATTTAGACGATTGAAATATTTTTTCTCAATCAATAATTAGCTCATTTGTAATATAACATTTTCATTTGCATTAAACGATATTTATTGCAAATTATTCGATATATTTTGATTAATTTTAATTTAAATGGTAACCAATAAACATTCTGTAATTTGTAATTATAATTAATTGAAGAATTTATTTGCAGTCCTAAACTTTGTAAAGGATTTCAAATAATACCTTACCAAGCTGGATAATTTCGATTAGGCGAACATAACCAGAATGAAAGTCTTCAAGTACTTACAATGATCAATTCAAAAAATTAAATTTTCTAAGTCCTTTTCGTTAAAAGTATTGCAAAATGATACGCACTTAAGATTACAACAACAAATTTTGAATTTTTGGGATTTTAATGTTTTTCTTGTAATTTTTTTAGTATTGGATTCCAATTACTAATTTTAATGCAAATTGAAACAATGATATGTAACAAGGATTACATCAACAATTTTGAAACTTTTGATCGTAAAAATTAAATTTTTCTTTTTAAGCCCTGAATGTATGTAATCAGTACAGCAGAATTACACTAAATTGAAAATGATTTTGTCTACTACAACAACAAAAATGAAACATTTTGATTTCCAATTAATTTCTTATAATCTTCTTAATATTGAATGGAAATTACAAATTACCAATATTATTGTAAATATGTCAGTACACTAACAATAAGCATTAATTACAACAACAATTTTTGAAACTATATATTTTTCTTAAGATTTATATTAAGTCACTAGAATTAAAGAAAATTACAATTACATTACAGTATCATTACCATTACTCAATTCTGTAAGCCTTCATCCACAGAATTTGATCTTGAGGTAATCTTAATTCTAGTGTAACTTAATCTGCACTATATTACACATCTGATCACTTGTTGAAAATATGAAAAAATGTCTTTTGCGTAAGGAAATGTTGACTAAATCACCAATAAGATTTATCTGATGATCATAAATGTTTCATAGAAATTGCATTAATTATTTTTTTTACTTATCACGCTTACTAATACATTCCATTCATAACTGTGCGATACCATATTTCATTGAAATTAGCATAAACTCCGTCAAAATATGTGCTACAAATTCAAGAGTGGGTAAGTAATATATAATAACGACTATTAATAAATGATCGCCAATACCTGATACTATGTACTAGCATTAGATAATATATCAATCGTCTATTACACAACAGATTTGTGATCGTAGCAGTGAACTTCTAATTGAACTCGATCATATTAAAGACAGTAGGAATGAATCTTGCGTTACTTTAAATATATTAGTTTAATTGATACAATTAAGAGAAATATTTGCCATTTGAACGACACTTGGTGATGGTCAGTACAGTTAAGCATTAGCCAACAGTCGGGACGGGTTGATATATTAAAATTTTTATCGATTCCCGTTAGTGTCATTTAGTTGCTTTTGCTTTAAAGTATAATTTTTTTTAATTTTACATAAAGTTCTAGTGAAATATTCATATAATGGCCAGTAAGAAAAAGGATGTGGATGAAAAGAAAACAAAAAATGGAGAAGAAAAACAAAAGAATATTGGATATTTTCAATTGGTAAGTAATTTGTCCATGTTAAGTAGTGATCCGTTGGAAGTAATTTAATGAATTAGTATCGATTTGCCACTGGCACTGAGATACTATTGATCTTTTTGGCATTTGTTGCTACTGTGATTCGTGTTCTGATGATGGTGTTACTGATTATTACTTATGCTGAGTTCACAAGTCTCTTGGTAGATCGAAATCGTATGATTGGCACCAGTGCGTCTACAGTTATGTTACGATTATTTGGAGGCGGTAAAATTCTGTAAAATAATTCGATTGGTAGACATTATAGATCATTTTGTTAATTAATTGTTTATCTGTTTAATTAGAACGAATGCCACTTGGAAGGAAAATAGTGATGCGATTATAGAAGATTCAATTGCTTATGGAATTCTGATTGCAATTCAAACATTTATTCAATTTATTTGTGCGATCTTAAGTATTGATCTTTTAAATTATACAGCCTTGAAACAAATTTCCCGAATTCGTAAACGTTTATTTGATTCAACGATCCAACAAGAAATCGGTTGGCACGATGATGGAAGTGGAAAAAATTTTGCTTTATGGATAACTGAGTTGAGTTTCGATATTTAAATTATTCAATGACTTGGATTAAATGAATTTTTGATTTCTTTTTTTTAGTGAAATAGAAAAAATACGTGAAGGAATTGGTGAAAAAGTGGTGTATTTCTTAAATCAAGTGTTGAATTTCTTGATATGTGTCGCTTTATCATTCTACTATGGATGGAAGTTGAGCTGTATTGTCGTATTCTATATTCCAATTCTATTGACTACGGTAGCCTTGACCGCTAAATTCCAAACATCTTATACTGTTAGTGAAATGGAGGCATACGCAAATGCTGGAAGTTTAGTTGAAGAAGTTTTGAAAGCCATTAGAACAGTGATTGCATTCGGTGGACAGAAAGAAGAAAGTAAACGTTACAACGATCTTCTTAATCCTGCAAGGAAAGCTGGTTTTAAGAAGGGAATCTCTTCAGCCACTGGTGAAAGTATAACAAGATTCATTTTCTTTGTGGTGACGGTCCTTTGCTTTTGGATTGGTACTTACTTCATTCTGGATGATCGTCCTAAAGAAAAACAAGAATACAATTTATCTGTTCTATTGATTGTAATGTGTTGAAGCTCTATTGATTTTCATTTAATCATTGATTTTGATAATTCTATTTTAGACTTTCTTTGGATTGATCGTTGGAGCTGATAATGTATCGAAATGTTCACCATTTCTTGAAACATTTTCAGTGGCTAAAGGAGCCGCCAAATCAATATACAACATCATTGCCAGAGATTCGAAAATAAATCCATTATTTTCAAAGAATAATAACTTGACTTACACCCAAGTGCATGGAAATATTGAATTCCGTCACGTAACATTTCAATATCCATCCCGAGACAATGTCGACGTTTTATGTAACTTATCAATGAGTATTAAGGCAGGACAGAAATTGGGAATAGTTGGCAGTTCTGGAAGTGGTAAATCTACAACATTGCAATTAATTCAACGATTCTATGATCCATCGAGTGGTAGAATAACAATTGATGGCATTGATATTAGAGATTTTAACATTTGTACTCTTCGTTCTAATGTGGCAGTTGTGGGACAAGAACCGATTCTTTTTTCGAATTCAATAGGTAGGTCTCTTTAATTATCATTCCATTTATGAGCTACATAAATTGTTTTTGTTTTAAGCTGAAAATATTCGTTATGGAAAACCCGATGCAACAGATTATGAAATTGAGTCGGCAGCAAAGAGAGCTGGAGTTCATCACTTTATTACAACATTGCCTAATGTAATCAGTAAATTTGATGGAAATAATTTCTTTTTATATTGATGAGCTTAACTTCTTGTAGGGTTATCAAACGAACGTTGGAGAATTCGGATCCAGAATGTCTGGTGGTCAGAGACAGAGAATAGCAATTGCTCGTGCTATTATTCAAGATCCAAAAATATTATTGCTTGATGAACCAACTTCTGCTTTGGATTACGAATCAGAAAAATTAATTCAAAAGACCCTGGATGAGTTCTGTATTGGACGCACAACAATCATTGTCTCTCACAGGTTATCAGCTGTAAAAAATTGCGATCGAATCATATGTATGGAGAAGGGAAAGATAATTGAAAATGGAACCCATGATGAATTAGTAGAATTAGCTGGCCATTATTATACGATGGTTCAAGGTGCCAACATTGATGATTTAGATGATATTCCAACTACAGATACGGTTGGTAATGAACCGGAACCTATCAGAGAGACTTCAAGTTCAAGAAGATCTAGTTTGAAACGACACAGTCATTACAGATCAACTACCAGTTTAACTCATCATGTTCATTTTATTCCAGGTACTTGGTGATAGTAATGTATAGAGATCAGTTTTAATAGTTTGTATTTAATTTCATAAGTATCATGTGCTGTTCAGGATGAGGTGGAAAGTATTGCAGAAGAAAAGGTAAAATACTGGAAAACATTGGGATGGATTATACATGAAGCAAAACCGGAATGGTTGTTGCTAACAATTGGTGTCATCTGTGCAATGTTGGGATCAACTTCATTCCCTGTTTTCTCTATACTAATGGCTGATTACTATGGAGTGAGTATTCCTTTAACAACAGCAGAAAATATTGTAATTATTTGTCCTTAGGTTCTTCAACATTCTGATGAGGATATCATCTTGCATGAAGTTCAGAAAATTTGTATTATACTATTGGTATGCGGTGTAATAACTGGAGTCGCAATTTTCCTTCAAACTCACATTTTTAATTACTGTGGTATTCATTTGGCTGGTAGAATGAGGTAAATTTGGGTTCTACATATACCAATTCATTTACCTAAATAATCGATTATATGTTGCAGATTCCAAGCATTCTCGTCAATGTTAAATCAAGAAATCGCATGGTTCGATGATGATAAACATGCTGTAGGTGCTTTATCTGCTCGTTTAGCTGGCGATACGGCCAATGTTCAAGGTGTCGTTGGTTATCCATTGAGTCAAATGATTCAAGCAGTTTTCACATTCGTTATATCAGTAATAATTGCGTTTAATTACAATTTAAAATTGGTGGGTGTTTGTTTGGCATTCATTCCATTCTTTGTTATTTCGGTGGTTTATGAAGCGAGATTTATGGGACGTGCTTCGGCTATAGAAAAAGAAATTTTAGAGACTGCCAATAAAATATCAACAGAAGCTATACAAAATGTAAGAACTGTAGCGAGTTTGAGTAAGTAACATTCACTGGTATGAGTATTGGATGGAAATTACTTTCTGATTATTCAAGGATTGGAGCCTTATATGATCGATCGTTATAATCAGGAAATTGATAAATCAATTGCTATTCTTAGGAAGAAAAATGTTCTGAGAGGATTAGTTCATGGCATTGGATCTTCAATTCCAATCTTCGGTTATGGTGTTGCTTTATACTATGGCGGTATATTGGTTGCCACTGAGAATGTGTCCTATGCTGAAGTCATAAAGTGATCATAATTTTATCGAATTTTATTTGTTGAATAATCGATTCTAATTCGGAATCTTTTTTTAGAGTATCTGAAGTGTTATTGTTTGGTGGTATGATGCTTGGTCAATGTTTAACATTCGCTCCAGCATTCACTGGTGCCCTAGTGGCTGGTCATCGTCTACATAAATTAATCAAACGTAAACCGAGGATAGTGTCACCAAGCACTGATATTGATAAATCTACACCAATTGGAGATGATGTGGGTGTTCTTTACAAGAATATTGAATTCCGTTATCCAAAACGACCCGATGTTCCTGTTTTGCAAGGATTAAATTTGGAGGTACTCTCGAGAAAACGTGTTGCTCTGGTTGGACCATCTGGCTGTGGTAAAAGTACATGCATTCAACTACTTCAACGGTTCTATGATCCAGACAATGGAAAAATAATGATCAATGGCTATGATATTGCAAATGACATGTCTTTACATCGCCTAAGAAGTTTCATTGGTATTGTATCGCAAGAACCGAGTCTATTTAATCGATCGATAGCAGAGAATATTGCATTCGGAGACGCTTCACGTAACGACATACCGATGCATGAGATCATACAAGCTGCTCGAATGGCTAATATTCACACATTCATAGAATCATTGCCATCTGGTTATGATACTAGTTTAGGTGCATTGGGTGCACAAATATCAGGTGGACAAAAACAGCGGATTGCAATCGCTCGTGCTTTAATCCGGAGACCAAGAATTTTACTTCTTGATGAAGCTACATCCGCTTTGGATACTCAAAGTGAAAAGGTGGTGCAACAAGCTTTAGATGAGGCGAGTGCTGGCCGTACTTGTATTGTAATTGCTCATCGATTAACTACTATTCAGAATGCTGATTTGATCTGTGTCGTACAACATGGTAAAATAATGGAACAAGGTACACACACTGAACTTTTAGAGATGAATGGATTGTATTCAAAACTGTGTAAGATGCAACCATCGTTTAAAGATTGAAAATGAATGAATGAAACACTAGAGTTTTTATTCATTATTTCCAATACTGTTGTATTGAATGATTCGCCGTCCATAACGGATAAGTTCTACTATAAATAAGTAATTTCTTTTCATATTTTGAGCTTCGATTTTATATGAATTTTTAAAAGAATAATTTTCATAATTATTACACATTCAAATAACTAAAAATTTGTTTCATTTAATTTACATACTCATTAGTATTAATTAAAAATCAGTATGAATCTAACTAGGATAATACAATAATATTCATATATCACAAAATACTTTCTTTTTTTTCTCTCACACATAATTTGCAATTTAGTTGTAACTATGAGCAAAACAATTTATACATAAATACCATTTAATTTGTATACAATAGTGAAGCGGCGATAGTACATTGCTTGGCTTCATTGTAAGCAAAGTCAGGTTCAATGATTCTTGGCATTTGCCACTACCTAATTGATTTTTATTTCAAATAAAGTAAATCAGATAATATTTCGTATTGACTATCTGTCTGGCTCTATTTAGCAGCATCGTTCATTTAATTCATATATTTCTAACTTATCATACAAAATTTATTCCTAGTCGTAGTGTACTTTCATATGATTTTAAACATATACCTCACCAGTTTTACCACCATCATTTCCATTACCCAATTGAATCGTTGTTGGTTTTGAATTATTCCTTTTAATGGCATCTGTTACATCAACTGATTTTGGTGCATCCGGATATAGATCAACACTGTCTGCATCACCTGTTGTATTGTCTACTTTATTATTATCCTCATCGGAATTTTGTGATTTCACGGATGGTGTACGATGCTGTACATTATGATCTGAGGATACGTGTGCATTTGAAGGAATTTCAGAAATAACAGCTGGTGAATGTTGACCCAATTGGCTGGAGACAAAATTACTAGGAATCACAACGGACACCGATAATGGTGTTGTGGTTATTGTATCGTCATTGTTGCTGGTCATTGGCGACAATATCCTCGATAATACAGGACTGTTTGTCACTTCCAGTGACATATTATTGAAAGCATTCGCTAATGCTTTGGTCGCTGGATGTCCTGGTTGTAGTGTGTTGTGTCCAGAACTTTGGTCCAATTCCTTAATCGGCGACAATAGTAGAGTACCAATCACTTGTGGATCCGATACAGACGGATATACGGATGGTGTTCGAGCCAACTGTTGGGTCATCATAGCCACACCACCAGACACATTGGTTGTATTCATTTGTGGGAAAAAACGATTATCCTTCTCGTAACTTTCCTTCATGACATCTGGCGTTGGAAATCGTGGCCTATTTCGTACCTGGCCTGACGTTGATGAATTACCATTCAAATTTGATCTGGAATCTAAAAGACAAAATGATTAAGAATCAATAAACTTTAATGGAGAACTAATAGCAACCACTTACTCTGTTTAAGCAATTGCTTCTGTTGTCGCAGTGACTTTCTGGCCACAAATTTATCATAAATGCTCATTTTTTGATTTTGAACTTGTGAATTTAATTGCGGCAGTCCAGCTTCTGGACTTGAATATACAGAATTATGTCGATTACGATTGAATAGATCACCCGAAGAGTATGCCGTCGATGAGCTACGTGCCGAGCCCATACGGCTTATCTGTCGACTGAACCAATTCTTTTTACGTTCTTGCATTGGTGTATCAACACTTTCCTACAATGCCAATGAAAGAAAGAAAAAAACACGTAAGACAATTAATAATGCATATGTTAAGTAATTATTACAAAATCGAAATACTTACATAATCAGCATAAACATCCTCCAGTTTCTTGGCAGGTGATAAATTGGCATACATTGAATCAGCTGCTTTAACAACATAATGTTCAGCAGAACCTTTTGGTTCTGTACGTCTATAGTGTTCTGATGCAACCGTATATGGTAAATCCTTTGGTACAACTTCCTCCCAATATTGATCTTTAAGCAATTCTGGATGTTCTTCATGCATTTCATCGACAATCATATATGATGCCTATAATGCAAAATACAATTAATAAAGAAGGTAACCTTCAGTAATCATTTTTATATATTAATTAACTCAATTCACGAATAGAACACACCCGATTAAATAATTTGAAGGTCTTATTCATATGCGAATTGATTACATATTGTCATTTATTTGATTTTCTTTTTAATTTCTCCCTCAAGCATATAGCATTTAAAACATTAATTCTTAGAAAGCTTTTATGAATCAATATGTGATTCAATATTTTTAAAATTCACTTGAATTATAATGGTTATTTATACACAAATAATCGAATGAAAAGAAATTAAATTGGACGTGATTTTGGTATTTAAACTCATGATTTCAATAACTTTTAATATCTGCAGGTGGTTTTCAATTAAAATATAATTTAACGCCAGACTATAATCATTATTCGAATCACTGACAAATCCATTTAAAATATAAATATTATTCTAACATTGAACAATACATGTGAAGAGGTTTTGTGAACCACCACAATCACCTGATGCAATAATAACTCCAATCTCTGATGATGATTAAAGATTAAAACTGTTTATTGACGAAAAATTATTCATCAGATTAAAGTGAACACATTAACTTAATCACAATATTGTTTCATTCATAATTAAGTTTTTTATAGTTTCAATATTTAGTTTATTAATGAAATAAGAAAAATAATAAAACATTGCCATTGTTTTGTAAGGTTAATAGGTCATTAGTTATTGTCTTTAATGCAATGCCAAATGCATCTATTAGACACACATAATATTTTATAAGAAGCCAATTAGTTGTGATAGCAAATGATTTTATTATTGAATCATTTCTTACCTTTATGTGTCTGTCAATCAGCCAATTTAGTTCAATATCATCGTCATCTTCACCGAATGGATTTATAAGTACTTCAGCCACTTTCAGCCATCCAACATAAAAACAGAACTAAAATGGTAATAAATAAACATTAAAAATATTATAAATCTTCAAATGTCGATTGAATCAGAGTCAATAAATCATTCAATTCATTGAAAACATTGAATAATGGAACAATGATTTATAATTCCATTTGTCTGATTAGTTTAGCTATGATCTTTATCTCAATTTCCTCTTGTTATTTGCAAAATCAGTGTAGTACTTCCTCTCTCAGATAACGCTAACATTGCCGTGACCAGTATTTGATTGAATGTCATCGTATATCCATAAGAAATTCAATAATATTGCGTAATATCATCACACAAAATCACCTTCCATGGTTCACCGGTGATTACTAAAGTCATAATCAATTCAGACAATATTTTGTATTTTTTAATTGTCAATTTAAAATTTATGAACATTCATCTGAAATGTTAAACCAACCGCAATGGTTTAGAACATCACTACAATATCGCGCATTATTTATCAATTTAAAACTGTTGAAAACGATTAATGTCGATTAATTATATGATCAATGATCATTTTTAAACCATAAAAAAATATAAAATTGCCACGTGAATAAGAACGTCCAAACAGATGAATCTCTATAAATCAATTTATATCGATAACCTTGAATTTTAATCTCCATACCATACGTGATATTATACAACAAAACATACAACAATACTTATCGCTTATAATTAGATATCAATTCTGAGGAAGACGAAAATAACAGAAATATAATTATTATATGAAATCAAAACATTCAAATAAATGTTTTATCCAAAAACGAATCTCACGTTTTTCAATCATTTAAGTTTAAAATAAATCGCTTCCAGCCACACGGTTTTTCCGTGTCTACAATTAAGACAGAGAATAAATTAAATTGATGATTAAAACAAGTTTTAAACCATTCATTCATGTATTTCTGGTATTTTTAATATCCAACTGCCAAATTATTCGATGGATTGACGCCAAAGAATTGATTAGGGTTCATAGGTAGAAATTCCAATCTGTACTACCTGTTGTTTGCAAATAACAGAGAAAAATTTCATGAAAACGTAAATATTATTCCATGATTCTAAATAAAACAGAACTAAAAACAACCGAAATATTCATGTCGAATTGAATTTTGCATTACGAATTCCATACAATTAATTACATAGAATTAATTGAATGATTTGAAAGTTCTCATATGAATAATTAACGTGATTTTTTTACTTTGTGACTATTCTCATTAACCAAAACGAATTGTCTGTGTGTATTTGCAAATTGTGTCTAAACTGTAATCATTTATTGAATTTAATGGTACCATAAAATTCGCAAAATCATCAAACGAATGGTTATAATGTTCAGTGAATAAAACGAAATACACTTGACTCGAGGTCATACCTGTAATGCGGTGAATAATGGAAAATACAAGTCAGGATCTTCGTATTTCTTTTCAAGTCGATCGGGATTTAATGGTATCATTTGACGTCCCAATAATGCAGCAACAAAATATGAATATAAAACTAGTGTCACAACCTAAAATCATAAACATACAACCGGTACGTCCAGCATAAAGAAAAACAGAAAACGAGAATGAATATTTAATTAATATGAACTGAAATCAAATAAATACAAATTGGAACTGGATCCTCTCACCTGTGTATAAACGAGCGGTACACAAACCGTATCGTATCCGATTAAAGCGCCCAATCGCCGTCTTATATCAGATAATTCCATCAAAAGTGTTTGAACTATGTGATCTGATGCAATCAAACCTTCTTTTCTGGCACGATTTATGATATTTGTAGCCCATACCAATGGCATCCAATATTTAGACATTGGACTTTTGGCATTCATTATTTCGAATATTTTCTTTTCAGAATCCAACATGACACCTAAAAGAATACAATTGCAGTGAAATCGTAACGTTTGACAACACCATAAATATTTCATATATAGTCCATGACTATACCAATTGTAATTTCACTTACCAGAATCGACAATATGCTGTAATGTTGGAAATCGTCGTTTAACACGTAATGAGATTCGTTGAAGTGTTATTATGTAGGCCAATACAGCATAACGCATAATATTACGTCTCATAAGGCGGCCAGTTTCATCCTGTGAATCCTTTGATTTTAGCATTATAGGAATAACAGAATTTAAATAAAATCAGTTTTATTTTCATTTAGTAACTTACATTTCCTGGTATTGCAGCACTTATAAATAATGCCAATGTATCTGGCCATGGTAATAATTTATATTGTTCCCACCATCGTTTTACTACTAAACTCACATAGAATCCAAGTACAAATGACATTGGAATACTCTCTGTTTGGGCACCAAAATATATACGGATCTTTTCAAATATCCTAAAAACAAGCGATTAAAGCATATCTTAACATAAATAGATAAATTGAGATTTTCTTATCAATTCTATGATAAGAATCCTTTGTCAATTGTCTCAATTATGAAAGAATAGTTTTTGCATTTTGCTGAATATAGTGAATTACACAAAAGAACCAAAAGAAATTATGGTAAATCCCAGTGCGTCACTAGTGCACCAAGGTGGAAGTTAGTAAACATTAAAGATAAATACATACTTCACTCCAGAGTAAATGAAGTGAAGAAGAGAAGGTGAATAAAATCATCAATGAAATTAACGTATCCGATGAATCAGTTCATTAGTGATTACCTGACTATCATCAATGATACGATGGCATTTCATTCAATCAGTTAATGTCATAATACAATAAGAATATGAGTAATTTATTATTATCTGGAAATAAATCAAACTGAAGATCACCGGATGAATGTATCAAACAGTGAATTGAATTAAAAAAAAGATAATTTAACTCATCTACTGAGACTGGGCATTACCCTGCTACCATTTAAAACATACAAATAAATGAACACAAAATAAAATGTATTAAACAACAATGTGCTTGTGTGTAATAATAAATGTTTAGGTCACACCTGAATTGATATTTGGTTTAACAGAAATAAAAATGACATTAAATAACACGCAAACACACAAAACGATTATAGAAATCAATTGAATTGTATGAAATATTTGATAAAAACATTTACAAATAATTTTGTTCAAAACATTTATTTTTTTATTTTGAAACAGAAGCAAATATTACCCAAAATTAATAGAGAAGTACTGCTGGATTTTTCGGAATTGGCTGAAATAATCAGTTGGATGATCAAAATTATTTATTCATTGGTTAATATAAATTGTTTCATTCAAATTGATAATTAATATATTCAATTGCGGTGAAATTTCATGAACAATCTAGTGACAGTGTAATTTATTAGGAAAAAATATTCTTTTTAATCAGTAATTCTTATTTAACATTAATTCAACATTAAAAGTTCTTGTTTATCGGCCTCCAAATTTCCAGTTTTCGTCATATGAGTACTATATTGAACACTGGAATCTTTTATAGTACTCATTTCTGAAAACGAGTGCTATAATGAAAAAACTGGAGAAACTGGAAAACTGTTCGGCCTATAAAATAGCGTATAATACAAATTTTTGATTGGGTTTATAATACTCGGATGGATTCGTGATTCACGAAACTTCTACATTCGTATTCCACACATTCCCCTCCAAAAATTTGTATCATAATCTACTATTAAAGAAGATACAAATCAAATTAACTGATTCATAAAAGTTATCGAGTTAATATTGTAATTAATATTATACGGAAATATAAAATAAATTAAAGTTAAAGTCACTTTAGAGTCATTACACACAAACATTTACGGTTTAATAATTTTAATTCATTATTGCTTAAACAAAACAAAAAACAAAGTTATAATTCGTATACTTTTTCATTTAAGGTTACTCGTTATGTACACACTTAATCAGCAAAAACATTATCCTTTCTTTCATATCTGTAACACAATTAACTACTATTCTGTTTAATTAGCAGCAAAACAAAAAGTTTTATAATAACCGAGATATTTCCACTTTTAAATTAATAAATTTCAATTTGCAGTGATTTTTCATTTTAAACAAAATAATTATGTGATGCTGTTTGATTTATAACTCATAGATTAATCGACAACTCACCTTTGTTGGTCTTCATTGAGTCCATATCTATATAATAAATTGATTGAATAATACAGTGCTAAGTATGCTAGTAATTCACGCCAAACTAATTTATAAACGCTTCCGCGCCATCTAAAAATAAAAAATTAGAATTTAACAACAACAGAAAAGTTAATGATGTACACGAAATTACACAATGAAATGTATTCACAATAAGATTGCATAAACAATATTTGAATCACAAATTAAAATGCAATTGATCCAATGCGCCACTCCAATGAGTTATGCCGTGGCAATGAATCACAGACATCATGCACTAATCAAGTTAATAATTTTAATGTTTTGTTTCTTGATTTATTTATAAAATATTATTTAGTTGTTGATTTTACTTAAATTTTCTACTTACTTTAATAAAATACGCCAAAAGCAACCAAAACTACTGCCATTCGGTACCTCACCAGCATATGAAATAGTCATAATTAGTTACACGTTTATTCTGTACACCTGTCCGTAAACAGTTCAAAAATCAATTGTAATTAAATCAAACACAATAAACTGTATAACAACAACAAATATCGGTTAAACCAAAATCAAAACAAATTCACTAATCTATCACTTCCACTTTATATAAAAAGAAACAAAAAAAACTTTTAAATTCCACGGAACAAAAACACAGGTAAAAGATTATTTCCTTTTTATGGAAACAATAAAGAATTTCTAAATCTTTTATTTTTGGTCTATGTATATGCATAAATGGCACATACAAATCAAATGAATTTTATTTTTAATCAAAATAATTGATTTTTCTCTTTTGTTATTTCGTTAATTATTCATTTCACTATTTGGTATTAAAAATTCTTTATTTAATTCCCTTTTCTTCTCACAATTATTCGTCACAAAGTCACTGTATTTAAGTCACCCATTACGAATATAAAAATTTTAATGCACCAGATCACAATCAATTATGATCACTTTTCTAATTAATTATTGTTGTGTTCAACTATTTCTATGTTGGTAACATAAAATCACACACTGTTATTAGAATTCACTTATATTTTTTGGCCATTATTTGTTGTACCATCCGGTTATGGTTTTACCCCTACTTATTCGATGAAAGCATTCATTTCCATTTGCCCTGTGTACATTGAAATAATAAAAATTGAAATATTTTATAAAACCGTTCAACTCAAGTTGATATAAAACCACAGAAAAATTTTGTGAATTGTAATTGTCGACAATCACAATATGATGAATATTCAATAAAATTAACTAGATGTTTTTCAACTTCCTTTTCAGTTTGTACATCTATCATTAATCACATATAATTGACACTGAATGATTCGTATGATTAAAGTGAACGTTTTTCAAAGAATCTCTGTTGTTACGTATTATTGAAACCGAATTAATAGACTCATACACAGACAATATTGATGAGGATATTAAAAATAAAAATAATAAATTTCGTAATAATGTACATAAGTTATATGATTATTTTCAGCTCTTCATAATATTAAATTAATACAATGTTAGAAGTATTTTGTTATTTTAGCAGAAAAATAACATTCCTTAGGTGATATTAATAAATAAGAAAACAATTGGGAACCAAGTGGTCATACAATTAATTAATGTTAAACTTAAAATTCCAGCACTTGGAATGAGAATTGATTCGTAAAATTTCATCAAATGGTCAAAAGGGAAGCCAACAATCACATCATTCAGGTAATCGGTAATTTTGCACACGTTTTATTAAACGCTCTCTCTTTCTATCATTTGATTTCTTTCTCTGTTCAATTCATTTTCTATGTAAAGTGTCAATAAACCGTTGAGTATATTACATTCAAACTAAATTTTAAATGTTATTCAAATGATTATGTTGATGGTTCACTTAAATTTTCAGTTTTCATATAATTATTGTAACGTAGACAATAAACAATTTATTTTCCTCGTCAAAAGAAATAAATAATTTATATTCGATATATGAACAAATATGCAAAATGTTTAAAGTTTGTTAAAATGTACATTTTATTCGTATAATTTATACAATTTGTTTTAATTTTTTATATTGGAAATTAGGTTGCAATTAGTATTTGCGGTAAGTAATTTACATGTGATTGTAATTATGGAAAGAAACAAAGAACGAATTTTATTTGTTGAATAAACAGAAATTATTGTATTCAATTTCTGAATGTTGAATCTAGTCAAATAAGAAAAAGAATTCATACAATATATTATAACAGATTCGTAATCTAGTTGAAACTGCATGGTTGCAATTGAAATGTATGTGATTTTTAATTCATGTAAAAATAAACTTTTATAGATTTGCATATGAAAAAGACAGAGAACGAGACAGTGCATGGTAATAAATTTTGAATCATAACAGCATAATACATTGAATCAAACACGTTTTCAACGATTTTCTGTTTTTAATTCGTTGAAATTTTAAAATGCAAAAAAAGCAAATTGCCATTGACTGGTTCAGTCGGACATTGTAATTATCATTGGATCAGGTGAGAGATCTTTTATCGCATAATAATAGTATAATTCTGTATATGAAGAAATCGAAATAAGACAACCACTGTACATGATAAAATATTAATTACAATTGTACATTGTTTTACAGCTGATCAAATTTATTTTTAATTTTAACAGAATATTCGATACTGTTTGAATAAAACTGATCAACGGAAAGATTAACAATAAAACATTTATACGTTTGATTGTATATTCGAAAATAAATTATAAATGTATACACTGTAACTATATTGCGATATAAAATTTAAAAAAAAAAACACTACGCGATATTGGGAATGCTAACAACATAATCATACAATCAATGATTAATTTCATATGAAACTAGAGTTGTGACAGTTAAATATAATAAATAGAGTATTGCGTTTTTAATCTCAACCATTTGACCATAGTTAATTGTCAATATGCAAATCACTTAAACTAACTGATGTCAATGATTATAATTAACAATAATTTTAATTTGATTTTATATTCAAATCTTTTCTTAGATTACATTTCTTTAAGTGAAATTGATTTAAGTAATTTACAAAATTTTAAGTTCGTAAGCAACAAATAATACAATAATAAAATATCAGCGAGTAAATAAATTGGAATGCAATCAACGACAACAGGTGAGTTTCAGTTAAACAGTGTTAGATGTATTTGTATGTAGGTAACTAGAAATGACAATGACGATCAATTCAGTTGTACCAAATGAATTGCTGATAAAACAACAACAATTGTACAAATTCTTTGTTTCGCAGTTTATTCCATATTTACATTTCAGTTTGCTATTTATAAGCCATTTTTTTTTATTTTAAAAGGGCACATATCTAATTATAAAACTGCTAATCATCGAAAATTATTTGCAATTCAATTTTGACTGTAATCATTATTTCAATTTCATTATATTTTATGCCCTAAACACAACGTTCCACAGGTAATTCATATACAACACAATGTAGAATATAAAAATTAAGAGTCAAAAACTTAACAATTGATGTCAGTTTGTATTGGTATTTACTGTAAATTAGTTACACATTATAGCATCACTACACCAAAACGAGAGAACACTATGACAATGTCTGCATACTTTATTGTTTGTCGCCATTGGAATGGTAGAATATTTTAAATTCAAACTGCAACCGAGCCCAATAGAGATCACACTTCTGTTCTCTGTTCAATATTGAACTAACTGAGTTTCATTTAATTTAATATTCAGATCAATTTAAATCACATTGACAATATCAATAAACATAATTATGTTGAACCTTCTAAAAATTTAAATAAAATGAAATTTCCCAAGTCATTAAAAATGTTTAAATAAAACACACACACAACAGGTTGATGGCCGTTCTCAAAGTGAAATAATAAAAAAAAAAAAACTATTTAACAGTTGAGAGTCTTGGAAATGTTATTTCAATTTTATTTTTTCGTTGTTTTCATTCAATAAACATCGTTTAATGTTTTTTTGGGTATTGATGGCCCAATTGTAACTTTTGATTGACGATATTTTAAAGAATCAACATTCTCTCCTCCATTACCGATTGATTGTCTACTCATTTCTTTTTTTACTTAGTGACTTTTGTGAAATTTCATTGAATTTTATTTCGTATTTTTTGCATAGATCTGAATATTAACATTTTTGTAATTTCTGTACAACCACAATTGATTATTTAAAAATTTTTGAAATTGTTGGAACGAGTTTCAAGGAAAAAAAATTGATTAAAATGCTGAAATCGTACAGAGAGAATTTGTCCCAAAACGATTACCATACAGAGAAAATGAGCTGTAAAAACTCCATTTAAATGAAATTTCAATAATACATAACGTTCTATTAAACGATGACGTTTAACAAAATTTATTTTGTTTTCATCCAGATATTCCATTATAATAATTAAATGTAGATCTTGTATTCCAATACACGGTATAGATTGACTGTTTTGTTATGTTTTATTTTTATTTTGTTATCCATAATTCACCTGGCAGTCAGAAACTGCATTCAAACACAGAACAGAAAAAAAAAACCAGCTAAACACTTAGAAAATTGAAATCTACAAGTAAAACCACATTAGAAACACTCTTTTCTTTACTTATGCCACCATATTACGAATGATAAATGATCTTCGTAATAATAATTTTTTATTAAAATTTTTGTTTTCATTTCATATTTACACTCTCACAAAACAGATCAATCACGTTTATGTTTCACTAAAAATGGAATTTTATTTCACGAAAAAAAAAAAATTAAATCACAAAAATTCAACATAAAATAAAATTATATAATTAACCTGAATTTAACGATCCATTTAGGCTGTATCAAATCACTTTATTTTTCAACGAAATTAATAAAAAAAAAAGCACTGGCAATTAGAACTTTACTAGTCCATTAAATATATCACTGAATAAAAAATATTCGTTTAATTGAATTGAGTGAAATATAAAACAAAAAAAAAAACAAAAAAATTCAGCAACAGATAACATTAGAGGACGACCAGACAGAGATTTTTAATAAAATACGCGATCACCCATCAAAAGGTGAATTGAGACTGGTTTTCAGTTATCCAGATTGACGGAATTACACGTACGAGAAAAATATATTTACATTTTTCCATTCCAAGCTAAAACGATTGAGCATACCTGTATGAAATTTTATAATTCTCTGTTTTTTTTTATTATAAAATGTAATTGTTGCCATACGATCAACAGAATCATTCAGGTTCAATACAATCACATCAGTTTTCTGCGTATTGTTAAAACAAGAAGTATATAAATAAAAATCAACTTAATAACTGGAAGAAAGAGTATTAGTTTCTCTTCGGGTATTTCTATAGTGAGAACATATTGATCACTTGCACTTACCTGTTGCTGTGTACTTTGTCACTGGGAATATCAATAGTTTTTGTATTTCAATTGGAAATGTTATTCGATTGGAAATTGGAAACCGATCAGTTGAGATGAGATGAAGCTGAGTAAACACGAGAGAATTCAACAACTGAGAGAAAGAGATCAATTGAATTACTTCGATAAGTTTATTATTCAATGGGCTAATGATATTCATCATTTCTTTGCTAAAATCACGTTTTGTTGTATAAAATATTAATCAATCAGCCATAAATTAAATGATGATGTGAATCAAAACAAAGATTTAATTAAATGATCATATGCGAGTATAAATAAGAATAAATCATCGTAATTAATTATTATTTGATAAACTTTTTATTTAATAGTTATATCGATTATTTGAATCTATTAGTTTAATGAAAAAGTTTCGATAACCGACCAAGATTTTTCGATCAGTTTACCTACAGTGGTGCATTATTTGATCTACAACAAATATGTGGTGATTATAATTACATTGGTTTGTCTTTGATAAAATTGTAAAGTTTAATACAAAATTGAGAACGAATATGATCGTCATAAGAATTAAGTTCATTTAAATGATGTAATTTAACATTATCCATATTCATACTAAATCATTTGACTATAAACATATTTTTTTGTGATTAGATTAAGCTAACATTGTCACTATGATTCATCTATATATTTTAGATTAATTTTTTATTTTTCATTTGTTTAAATATCGGCGTCTTGAGGTAGATCATTGTCATAATTTTGAAATGATTGGGTATCCATGTTCAACTACTGTACGGAATTTTCCCCCACATCAATATCAAAATTATTAAAGAAAATCAAACTAATAAACTCTGTAGAATAAGTGGGATTATAAAATTTTTGTATCAAGTTGAATTCGTTTTTAATTTAATTATTTTTTTCTTTTTTATAAAAATATTTCTATTACCCACTCTATCTTACATCGTGTGTTTTTTAAAAATAAGATTCTCAAAGAAAATGCATTAAACGCATACAGTCATAGTTAAGATAGTCAAATAGTTTGTTTGTTATATACTAATTCACTGTAAGAAGTTTTTACGTGAACTTGTATAGCCTGTTCTCTTATTTTGTTGCTTGTAAAACAGTGAAATGGTATTTCAATTTGTTTAATGAAATTGGTATTAGCTAAGTCTTAAAATAAGTTTTTTTGCATTACTAAACTACACATCAACAATCACTGAATATTCAATCTATAGAAGAAATGCCGAGATTGGACTGATTTAAAATTTAAGACCTTGTTGCACTTCATACATTAAATTGGCTGATTCTTGTAATTTATTTTGTTCCTCTTTGGTTAGAATCTGCTTTACAATTGCATTGATTCCAGTTGCAGTCAATACACATGGTAATGACAAGAAGACATCTTTATCGACTCCATGCTCTCCCTAAAAATGTAAACCAAATATGAATTTAACATATTAAACTTCGATTAAAGATATTACATTGATTAAAGTGGACACAGCATGAATATTATGGCTGTCACGGAAGATAGATTGTACCAATGCAGCTACACTCAAACCAATGGCCCATGAAGTATATCCCTTCAATTGAATAACTTCATAGGCGCTGTTTACAACATTCTTGTGCAAATCCTTCCAGTTTTCTGGATCATCTTCGGCACCAACATTTGGATTCAATTCACGTAAACGAACACCAGCAATATTTACGCCAGACCAGACGGGTACTACAAACAGAAAGGAATTTATTATAAAATCTGATTAAACATACCAACCAGAGAGTCAATAACATACCACTGGAATCACCATGTTCACCAATAATCCATCCATGACATGACGTTGGCGACACACCAAGACGTTCAGACATTGCGAAACGGAATCGTGATGAATCTAAATTAGTTCCCGAACCAATGACACGATTCTTTGGTAAACCACTCAATTTCCATGCAACATATGTTAAAATATCTACAGGATTTGATACAATCAAAAGAATTGTATCTGGACTGTATTTAACCAACTAAAAAATAAAGAAAATATAATACAGATACAGTTCAATTCAATACGAGTGACCTGATTTCACATAAATCAGATACCAAAGATAAATTGTTGGCATTCATTACCTGTGGAATGATTCCTTTCAAAATATCAGTGTTACGTTGAACTAAATCCAAACGAGATTCACCAGTTCTTTGACGTGCACCGGCTGTTATAACACATAAACGTGAACCAGCCGTAATCGAATAATCTACAAATGATAAAGAGTAACAGAATACAGAACACGTTAGACAAGTTAAATGATTAACAATTATGTAATAATTATGAAGGTATTACATACCGGTTCCAGCTTGAATTTTTGCATTCTTCATAAATGCTGATCCATGTTGTAAGTCTAACATTTCACCTTTTAATTTATTGGCATCAACATCAATCAGTGCCACATTACTTGATACATTCTGGGTCAAAATACTGAAGGCACAGCCCATACCAACTTGACCAACACCAACAATTGTGACTTTATTCACTAGTTTGGCTGGTTCATCGGTAACACCGCCGAATAATTTCTCTTTAATCGACATCGTATCTTTTTGACTGCAATGAAATTAAGGAAACCAGAAGTTATTATTTGATGCATCATAGAAGAAAAAATACCGGTAATGGATGTAGTGAACTTCAATTCGAGTTCAAAGTAGAGAAGTTCGTGAAGGTCAAGTGTTTGTACCCCCCCGCTTCTTACGTTCCACTCGTATGTAGGGATTTAGATAGAACTAGAAGTATAACACTCATAGGTGAGTGCGCTGACTTTGAATTGTTTCTTAGAGGGTACAACGACTTTCTTTCACTTGAAATTTATGATTTCTTTTTTTTTACCATCCTGATACTCCATTTGAATTCACAACACCGTTTGTATGAAACATTTTGAATGGAAATTTTTATTTTGTTTCAATTCCTGATAAAAATTCAAAAGAAAACACTGAAAATGTAACAATTTTATTCGAAAATACTCAAATACGATATCTATTTATAAATTATTTTTTTCTGATTTGAGAAGCGTGTGTGTCTGCCTGCGATGCCTAACACAAAATGAGATTCAAATTTCAATGTTGGTTTTAATGCAAACGAACCGCAGTACTGATATTTACGAGAAAATAATAAACCAGTGAAACGATTTCTACCATCCGATTTAGTTATACTGTACTCTAAGTACTATTGATAATAGGAAGTAATTAAATTAATGTTGTTCATCATAATAAGAATATAAAAAATGATTAAAATCGAATTAAAGTCTATGACGAAATTTAATAGCCATTTCTTCTTCAAGTTTATGCGATAAGAAGTCAAGATATTGATAAGACAGCACTTCAAAAATAAATTCTAATGTATTAATAATTACACTGCTAATTATCATTAAATTTTATTTCCTCGAAATAATCGTATTGGTTAATCAGTAGAGTATTTGGTTTCAAACTGAATGTTCAATGTTTCAACTGATAAAATATTAACTGATGATTAATAAATTCCACAATAAGATAGCACTTTAAGCGCAGAATGAAATAATATTTAAATAATTTTTAAAATTTTTATCAATAACTTACACTTAATTTGCTTATTAAGAACTGAATAAGAATAAAACTGTACCGGTTTTAAGAAATTTCAAATGAAATTTTTAAATAAGAACTTTCCAGTACACGTCTTAGTTGTACGAGGCCACTAAACAATATGTGAAGAAGTTATGAAAAACCTCGAATGATTTTCATACGTTTTCACTGGTTTAATAATTTTTGAAGGTGACCTGAGTGTCATTCACCAAAAATTTAATCGGATCCAATATATACAACAAAATATTTCTCCAACCACCCCCTCACACCGCAATGGATACACATAAAAACAAAATTTGCTTTTTTTGACTCAGATTTTATACGTACTTCTAAACACAAGATTCAATGTTTTGTGGGGCAATACGAATATGCGTATTGACGACAAATTCAATTTAATAATTCCAACTTATTTGGAGAAATGAACACAAGTAATCCACAACTGGACACAACTAAAGTTAACACTGTTATGAGAATAATTACAACTTTGTAATGATAGTTAAACTGTATACCGCTACATTAAACGGTGTTCAATGGCAAATAATACGGTTGAGTCAAAGTGTACAGGTCTTTATAGGTGGAAACGCAGCTGATCCACACTTTGAATTCTCCGCTAGTTTCGTATTGAATGCATACCGATACATTCATTTTCCCAAAAAAATTAATAAACATTACATATGCCGAATACCTCGATATACAATGATGACGTGCTGATGATGAAATATTAAGTCGTAATGATAAAATAACATAAAATCGGGAAAGAGTAAACGAACATGATTCATGGAGTTCACATTGGATTCCCCTACAGCCAATCAATGTAATGTAGTGTGTTGCGCACCAAGTCAATAATCATTTCAAAATTACCTTCCCCGTTGCACGTGCTATTGACCGCGTTTCCCTCTTGTGTTCAACAAATTTGAGTTACATTCAAATGCTCCAGACCCATTAAATGTGACCGTTTTATGTCGTTTATCCCATTTGAGTTCAGTGTTTCATCATAATGATGCAATTGCATAATGGCATTAGCCTTTTAGCGGAACTAACACTTTTTCAGAAAGTGAAAATTATGCTATAAAACACGGTATTGCAAATTACCATAGTTATCCCATTGCATGACATTGGTTAATTTGCATAAAAAACTTTTATCTTTATGTTGCATTTATTGTTATCAATTCCGGTCACGGATAAAAAATTCTTTCTATTCAGTCAATCATTATTGATAAACAAATTTTATGAAGTTTAAGGTCAATATTTCTGTGGAATGTGTGATGTTACCCTTCGATTTCGTTGTATAATGATGTAATCCAAGATGCTGTATACCGTTTTTGAATGAAGTTAGTTTAATAAAATTCAATTTAAATTTAATGAATGTACATTTTAGCGCGTCACTATTAGAATAATGTAAACTTCAGTTGCGTATATGAACGCAACTAAATCTAATTGCAAAGTTTATTAAAAGAACCTTGTCCGCATTTATTGGTTCATTTGATTAGTATCAAATTCATACGGCCGGATGACAATGAGAATTATAAATTTGTTAGAATATTATGTATGGTTATGGTACATGTGATTCAAAATAGAGATAATACGATTCAGTTTTTTCTATATGAAATTACTGATACAATCTAAAAATGTCGTGAAATGAATTGCAGTTTAATTGAAATTCAGTTTCACTGTCTTTTACATATAACTATCAATTACGATTAATTCAAGTTATGCCTTCTACTCACATGCCGGTTTATTCGTTGAACACACGTGACTTAAAACACATAAAGCAACGACCGCATCTATTTAAATCAAGTCGTTGAATATCATTACAAACTAGTTAATGGAAACTTTGTTTTTAAAATAAACAATTTAATGTCCCAGTTGGGAATAGTTTTAGCATGTAAACTGATTATTAATCAATTCTATTGATAGTAATTCATTTAATTGCTAATATTAGTGTCATTTATTGTTTATTTTAGAGTGTCTGATTGAAGGAAATATTTGATTCAATGGGAATAGAATTTCAAACGCCGACAGATATACTATTTTCTGGAACTCAATCGGAAATAGATTCATCGGATTTTTGTAGAATCACATTTGAATAATTTAAAATAGAACAATGTAACGGATTTGAATACTTTACTCAGGAACGGATCCAAGAAGTTTTTCTCGAGATGATTTACTCTTTCTTCTGCTGATGGTCACAATAAAAAGTCGTTTAATTGGAGAAACTCTTTGAATATATCTGCAATTAAACATATTTTTGATATAAACAACAATATTATGAATAATCTAATTTAGATGACACTCTACTGAAGGATGACACTCTATCGTTATTTTGTGCATAGATAATAATTTGCACTCCAAAATCGTCCAAATGAAATTCAACTGCATCTTTTTTAATTTCAATTTCAACTTTCTAAAGATCATAATTTTGTCTTTTTAAAATCCACCATCGACTATTTCAAATCTAATTTCAGTATGGCATTAGAATCTAAATGGTTTAATTGAGCAGCTCATTCCAAAACTGACGTACATATTTACATGACAGAGATGTTGTATATGATTTTGGTATCAATTGGGAGATTGGGAGCGGCTAAAAGCGAGTCGAATGAAACACACTCTTTCAAGTAGCACTCGAGAATGCATACTTGCTTGTGTTTCAAGAAATTAAATTTAATTTGATACGATATTACAGAGAACGAGCAAATGTATTTTAATAAATGAAATGGTAAAACAACTGATGCAGTTAATATCGGTGCGTTTGAGTGAATATTAATTGCATATCATTCTCCGATTAAGTTAAAATGATTAAAATTGTTTCTGTAAGCAACAAATTATAACATTTTGTATATAAAAAATAAATTAAAAAATACATATCTTTTGTAATTATATTTCAATAAAATTTAAAAACCTATTTTTAATCAATATTGCTTTAGTTAGCTTCCTTACAGGAAATTAAGACAAGTTAAGGATGTTTGATATTCATTTCAATTCTGGCTAGAACGGTTCTCTCATATACACTCAATTTGTGAAATTTCAAATCACAAGCAAATTCAAATGGACATATAGCATTTAGTCGGTCGACACACAGAACCTATTCAGTAATATGGTAAAATAGTCGGTCAAAATCACGGTCGTCAATTTTTCTCTCGGTCCGCAATACCAAATTTCTTTATGACGCAGTGTATATTTCATTCATTCTGACCATCGGATATGGTATTTTCTAATACGATTGAAAACACGGTCGTGAATAGTGCGATGGATTCTATTTAATTATTATATTATTAAAACATCGTACGTGATATATTATTTCGATTCAAGTATCAGATACTTTACACCTATTTCATTCTCTGCCAAGACGTTTATTATTCAAAATATATTTAATATATTAATAAATTAATTTAGCGTTGCTTGATATTAAAAATTTAAATTGTTTTAAGACAAACTGTTTTGTGACATATTTTTAGAAAAATCAGTAACAATTACAAATTTTTCGTTCTTATATTAATTTTACATACCTGAATTTCTTTGTTTATATATATTTTTAATTGATAATATCAACAGTTAAATTTTCAATCAACTTGTAAAAATGGAAAATATAATTTCAAAACAGGCAATCTTAACGCAAATTTCCCAACCAAATGAAGATACACATAGTGCCTTAAACCAGAAGATATCAATCGTTGGTACTGGTAGAGTTGGAATGGCATGCGTTATATCACTCTTGATGCAGGTGTGCTTCTCAGTTGTTATTTAATTGAAATTTGTTAGTTCAATCAACTTTTTTCTTTTAGAAAGTCAGTAATGAAATAACGCTCATTGATAAGAACTCTGACCTGGTCATTGGTGAAATGCTCGATCTTCAATATGCTTCGATATTTTTAGATTCTCCAAATATTTATGCCAACACTGGTTAATACATTACTTGATTATTCATATAATTTTCCATTAATGTTTTATTTTATTTTGCAGAATTGAAAGCTGTTCGAGGTTCACGAATTGTTGTGCTAGCAATGCAACACAGCTGTGTCAGCAAATTAATTGATATTTATAATGAAATCATACCAGAAATAGCATCACATTGTCCTGATGCCATACTCATTGTAGCCACAGAGCCAGTTGATTTGTTCGCATATCTTACGTGGAAATTGAGTGGTTTTCCACCACATCAAGTATTTGGAACCGGAACAGCTTTAGATACAGCCAGATTTCGTTTTCTGGTGGCTAAGAAGCTGGACGTTTCACCAGCTATCACACATGCAAATATTATTGGTCAACGAGGAGAGTCAAGTGGTAAATATTGCATTCAGTCCTAGAGAATTTAATACAAAATTGTAAGATCTCTTCAACATTATAGTTCCTGTCTGGTCTGGTGTATCCGTATCTGGTGTTCGTCTACGAGAAATAAATTCATTGATCGGTTATGACAATGATCCAGAGCAGTGGGTCGATGTACATCGTGAAGTATTGGATAGTGAACAATGTGTTTGCGAATTAAAGGGACTCACCTGTTGGGGACCAGGACTAACTGTAGCTAAGCTCGTTAATGCAATTATACGGAATACACACGAGTGCTTTACAATATCAACGTTTGTCAGAGTAAGTTAACGGTTCTTTAATCAATTCTGTTATTTACAAATTATTCAACACTTAAGGGCTGCAAGCATGGATCTGATCGAGATATTTTCCTCTCGTTGCCATGTATTCTTGGATGTCAAGGTGTTGCTCATATTGTGAAACAACAGTTAACTGAAACAGAACGAGAAAAATTACAAGATTCTGCAAATAAACTATTTGAATTATTACAGGAGCATAATGTGGCGCAATGCAAATAAATAGTTCTGTTCCATGTAAAATGTTAATTTATAACTCATAATATGGAGATCAATAATTGGTAAGCCAACAATCAGAGTTAACTTAAACGAAAACATATTTCGAGCAAAATTTAAATGTTTTTAATGAGATGATTTCATAGCTATAAATTGTAAATAAATTCATTTATAAGCCAATATTACCAATGATAACTTACACCTTTATTACTTTCCTATGGAGCTGCTTAGTTCTTGAATCCATTCAAATTTGGGTAGTAAAACACGCGTCTGTTCTGATTATGGGACTCATTTAACAGATCTATTACCTATTTTTCGTTGAATTTCGATGAAAAAGCTTGCCAATTATTAAATTTTCCCATTCTCCGATAAAATTTATAGCTCGTGTTTTGTATATGCAAAAACCTGTCCCAAACCATTGATACGTCTTATCTCACACGCGAAATATTAGTAAATAATGTGAATCAGCATAAATCATAATAAACTTCTGAAATCAACTAGTGTTTTCAGTTTAAAATAATTAAAGTGTTGGATCATACCCAATATAATGTACGTTGTTCCCAGATGATTAGGATTCATTTATACTGAAGGTCATGATGGCATAACCGTTAAATTCTATTTTATACATTGAGTCAAATCATATCAGCTAATTTAATTCAATTATCAATTAAATTTTTATATTTAATAATATATAATAGTCATTACATGCAAACAATTGCGTATTTAAACATGATTATAATTCGTTTATTGATAGTGATTTTATATAAAAATAAGAACGATAGATTCATAGAATCTTATTTATAGTAAATACTTTGTGTAGTGAAGTTCGTATCAAGTGTTCTGTTCAGTGAAATATATTCATTTGCAATATGATCATTCTCTGGATTATAGTGTCTGTGATAGTGACTGTGTTTGCTTGGGTGCATTGGAAGGGAAGTTATTGGTCCTCAAAATCAATCATTGCACCAAAACCATTTTTATTCTTTGGAAATTTGTGGACTTTTGTAATTGGCAAGAAACATTATGCTGAAACATTTGATGATATTTATAGGAAATATAAGGATGCATCGTTTGTCGGTTTCTATAAAATATTCAATCAACCAGCAGTTTTAGTTCGCGATCTGGATCTAATTAAGAATGTGATGCTTAAAGATTTTAATAATTTTATTGATAATGATTTTAGTCTCGATGAAAAATTAGATCCACTTTTAGTTCATGATCCATTTGCCGCAAAAGGCACAACTGGAGCGTGGAAAGAGTCACGGTCTCAAATTGCGCCATTATTTACTCCTGGCAAGGTATACTGCATTTATGAATTTGAATTAAATGTTTTCACGTTATTCGACAACTTGTGCTAATATATATCGGTTTGAAATTAATGGTTTTTATCTGATTCAGGTCAAAGCGATGTATTCACTGATGTCGCAAATTTGCAATCGAATGACTGATTATATAAATAATAGGATAACTGATAAACCAGAATTCGAGGCAAAAGATGTATGCATACGTTACGTTTGATTTTTTTTTCTAAACTTACTGAAATTGGATTTCTAGTTATCGGTTAATTATACACTAGAAGTAGTCGGAACCTGTGGTTTTGGTATTGATGCAGAAACTTTTAAAAAAGATGATGCTGAAATCAAACGAACTGCTTATCAGATATTTAATCCTAATGAGCCACAATTCTTGCAAACAATATTACCAATATTTGTTCCATTTTTCAATTCACTGCTTGGAATTCCGTGAGATTGAAAATAACGTTAATCGAGTTTTAAATTTAATTAATCTTTTTTACTAGATTCATACCGAAGGATGTTGATCAATGGATCCGAGGTGTTATTGGTAACGTGATGTCTCAAAGAGATACAGAGAAAACCAGACGAAATGATTTACTTCAAGCTGTCATGGACCTCCGACAGAAGAAAGCAATCAGTGATGAAGTTATATTTGGTCACTCGCTTACATTCCTCTTAGAAGGATTTGAGACATCAAGTACAGCATTGGCACTCGCAATGCATGAAGTATGATCTCTTAGAAAATCGTTTTCAAAGTTCTTTCTTTCTTATTAATAAAAATTTAATTTTAGTTGGCATTTGAACCAAATTTGCAACAATCTGTAAGAGAACAAGTTGATGCTATTTTGGATAGAACTAATGGCGAATTCACTGAAGAAGCTATGAATGATTTAAGTTTCCTTGAGAATATCCTGCTAGGTATGTTTACATTGTATATTCATCTGGTATAAAATGTTTATTTCCAAACGTATCGATTATAGAGTCACTTCGACTATATCCACCATTAATGGTAATGACAAAATTATGTACAAAGGAATATGAATTCCCGCCCCAATTTGCTGATTCTAAGAAAACATTAACAATTCATCCAGGAACTGCGATCGTCATTCCTGCTTATTCCATACATCAGTAAGTATTAAACTGTTTTGATATTAAATACGTTCCGTTATATAAATAGTTTTCTTTGATAGTGATCCAGAGATTTATGAAAATCCAGAGAAATTCAATCCAGATAGATTTTTACCAGAGAATAGACAAGCAAGGGATAAATTCGCTTATCTGTCTTTTGGCGAAGGTCCTCGGATGTGTTTAGGTAAATCTTGAGTTATCAAATGTATTACAATTTGTACTCATCATCTTATTTGGCTTTTAGGCATGTTATTCGCTTTGGGAATGACGAAAATGGCACTAGCCACAATTTTACGAAACTTCACGATTAGACCGACTTCTAAATCTAAACGCCCAGTTAAAATTATGGAACGAGCATTCTTATTCGCCGCCAAAGATGGTCTTTGGGTGAAATTGGAAAAACGGCGATAATAAGACAAGTTTTAAATCAATAATTCCGATTTGCTGTTCCTTTTTTATTCATTGTGAGTGTTAATATTATGTCACTTAAAGAATAATTAAAAAAATATTTGAACAAATTGATTTATAAAATGAGTTGATAATTACTTATCTATCTATAGTGTCAACACTTCTAATTCTCAACAACTACTTGAAGATGAATCCAATTCTATTATTTCATTACTTATTTTTGGTGCTGAATTGGTTGAGGAATTAGCATTCGCTACCGGTTTCGATCTACTATTATTAATTTGGCTGCTATTATGTGACTTATTCTTTGTACGTTTGTGGCGTTCATCTTCCGATGATGATTCTGAACCAGATTCACTTGAATCATCGGTTGTACTTTCTGAATCTTCTTCGTCTGATTGTACTGCAATCATTTCCTTGGCTTGTTTCACTGTAATCTTTTTAGGAATGACTAAAGCCAGAAATTCAAATTTGTCATCTTTTTCTACCAGTTCGGCCACACTTTTATACTCCAAGGTATTTTTATTCTTTGATTCAAATGCTCGGCGGGCTAAATACTGCAGGAATAATTCCTGAAATAAAACCAACAAATGACTAAATGCTATAAGAAACATCATAAGTGTTTTGAATACTAACTGATGATTTTGTGACCAAGAAAAGAGCATCCTGATTCACGTTCATGTCTGTTGCACTCTTCATAATCGTTCGAATGCGTCCAGGCGCAAAATTAAGATCCTTCAATTTTATGTTTTTGGAATCATTCAACGATGTGTTCTCGACCATTTTTCTTTTTTATTTATCAATCACTCTTTAAATTTAATTTAAAATGATGTTCCTATATTTATTAATTTCACTAATTTCAATCAATCAATTGCCGGCAAGCGGGACAAACGAAACAACCGTGCTTGTTTATGTTGGGCTAAAGTCAAATTGGCGGGCTAACTGGTATCAATCAACTGTTGAAATTAATTCAATTCGTCCGAGGAATACAATTTTGTGAATTAAAGATAATGAATTGTTTTCACATTTTATTTTAATTTACTTCAATGTTTCCACCTCTGAATTTGTACAATTAATTAGCTCAAGCAATTGATTCAGCAATTATTAAGAGATAAATAGATGAAGCTAAAATTGACGTTAACAGTGCATGGAGTTACTTCCAGATGGAGTTGGAATGAGATCATTTACACGTTGACGTCAACTGTCACATATGTTTACCACGTCGGCCTGCTTGGACGAACTGAATCTGATTTTCAAATTGGTAGGTTGATTGAATACCAAGTACAGTAGTTGTCTCAGTCAGAATAGATAATTAGTGATTTTGTAACTTAAATTGTGAAGTAAACAATTCGGTAAAATGGTAGTCAAGAAGGAACTAAAAACCAGCGGTGGATTCACCAAAGAGGAGGAACTTTTGCTCCAGGATTTTAGCAGAACGGTGGATAAGAAGTCTTCAGCACTTCTCTATGGCAATGCCTTCATCGTGTCAGCAATTCCAATCTGTAAGCAGTTTAATTCACGAAATCGTGGGATTTATCTAACTAATTATGTTTTTAGGGTTGTTCTGGCGTATTCATATGGTCGATTTAACCATTGCTGGAGTATTCTTCGTCCTCCTAAGTTTACTTAGCACCTATATGATGGAAATCGCCTATAGAAATACCAAATTTGCTTTAAAACACAAGATTTCAAGCAAACGCGAAGAGGGTGTTTCACGGGAAATGGGAAAACTCTTGGCTGATGACAAGAAAATGAGCCGCAAAGAGAAGGACGAACGTATCTTGTGGAAAAAGAACGAAGTTGCTGATTTTGAAGCAACCGCTTTCTCTATCTTTTATAACAATGCAATTTACTTGGCTATCCTGGTGACTGTCAGTTTCTTCATTTTGCGTTCCTCATCACCAATCGTGAATTATCTGTTCTCCGTCGGAGGATCTAGTTCATTGTTGGCCCTGTTGTCTACCAGCAAACCCAATTAGATATTAGTAAATTAGAGATAGGCTAATAAATTGAATAAAAATCATTTTTCATTTTTATTGTTCCGAATGAGAGATTGTAATTTATTATCAGGAGATCATAAATTAAAGTTTATATGAAAACATAATTGAATTTCTTTATTCAAATTCGAAAAGTTGCACCTCTTTTGATGTACTGTTCAATATTTACGTGTGCAGACGTGGCCCCGATTACAAAAAAACTTTCGTGCCGCAATCTCAACGTTTATTATTGTTTTTGTTGCGAACGGAGAATGATCGGTCGGCAAATTATTTAAATTAAAAGAATTTAGTTAAAAAATCCACTACAATTATTCAGAATGTTGGAAGATAGCGAAATGAGCACATTGAATCGTCGAGTTGTGTCCAAGTTCAATGAAGTGTTAGGAAGTGATATAAAAAATCTCCACCGTGCTAAACAGTTGGCTGACTATTGGAAACAAGAATTTACAGAGACAGAGGCAAAGGTAATATCCAAAGTGGGTCAGTCTAACAAGTCGATAATGCAATTAATATCAATTTTAGTTAATACCGAGAACTAAGTCAGAGCCAAAGTCAACAATTCAACAAGTGTTCAAATCTACGGATGCCAAGTCAACAGAAGTCGAAAAGACGATAAAATCAATAAAAAAGTATGACAACAAAGTGAAGAAGCACCTTCAACAGTATGATGCGATCCTGGAGAACGTATCGGAATCAATAGAGAAGATTAAGCATCTCGATAGCAGTATTGAGTATTTTAAGATACTTCAAGATATCCAGGATGTAAAGTAAGTGTTGTGAAAGTTTGGTAGATCTCTTATAATAACAATGACGATTTCAGCAATTGCCTTAAGTCAAACATTAATGGAAAAGATGAACAAAAATTAGTCGGTCTGTATCTATCACTTTATGGCGAAGCGCACTCATCTAACAGTATCAGTGGGAGATTAGAAGGTACCGCTGCAGAGAATCTAAGAAGTTATGCTTTACAGTTGGCAGTCTATTGGTATGATGTCTTGGTTGCGAAACTTTCAAAGTACACAATTCACATCATTGTTTAATTGGACATACACTTTAACTACTTTACTTTTAGAGAATTTGAGGCATTATTAAAATCTATCCGATGGCCAAATATGAACTCCTCTTTAGAAGTCTATAATCCACCATTAGACGCATTAAACCGACTCTCCTTAATTGCAGAGCAATTATTTGTTTTAAAGCGTCCCGGTGATTTAGCTAATGAAATGGTGTTTATCACACCTTCAATTACTGTTCCCCGTTTGAGTACTACTACCACGTTACTTTTGAAGCCATTCCGCCAAAGATTTCTGTACCATTTTACGGGAAACCGGCAAACAAATCGTATGGATAAGCCGGAATGGTTTTACACACAAATATTGACATGGGCCAAAGATAATCACACATTTGTAGGCCAAAATTTTCAATCGGCTGTTAATAATGCGGGCCATGAAGATTTAAATATTCGCGTGAGTACTAGATCGATAGAATTCACATTGACACTGATTTAAGATGATAATAATCACAATTTCAGATTGAATTTGTAAGAGGAATTGTTCAATTGACCATCGAGAAGCTATGTGAAGATATAGAAGAGATCAATCGTGATGAGCATTTATTCGCCCATCTATTAGATGAAACGTTAGCGTTTGAACAAGAGTTACATGAACATCTCTATTATCCAAACTATTTTCCGAGTGCGATTTCAGTGTTGGTGCAACCACAGTTTTTAGTCAAATGGCTTAGTATAGAAGAAAAATGTATGTTGTTCTTTTAAATATTGTTAGATGTAGTACATTCTTAATTAGAGATGAATTCAATTTTAGTTTGTACGGATAAAATGGATATGATGTTTCAAAGTGATTCACCATGGGATTTCCTTGACCCCGTAAAGATGGATGATTATAAAATACCAAAATGTGCTGATCAATTTGTACGTTTATTAGATGCTATTCGAGAACGATATTGTAATCTTGGTCAGCCTGGTCATAAGTAAGTCCTTATTGAATTTAAATTTCTCATCAATAATAAATATCAATCATTTCAGATTACAATTCTTGAATTTACAAATTGATTTGATTGAAGACTTTAGACGGCGTCTCGTACAGTTACATAATAGTCAGGATGATATAATGCGAGTTAAGACTACACAAATTCTGAACACAGTGAACTATGTGACATCGGTGTTACGAGAATGGGGAGAAAGTGTGGTAGATATTCTTAATTCCTCTATCTTCTTGATTTTCTATTTAATGGCTTCAATTTTTTAGCATTATTTGCATCTCCATGCCGCACTCATTGGACCAAATGCTGATGAAATTGATTCAGTATTTGATGAGAGTATTGAACAACTGGAACATTGGATGCATAGCTTAATTGCTGATCTATCGCAAAAATCCGTTGATGATATTAAAGCCAGATCCATGGCTTATAGACATGATCAATGGGTTTCTATGCATGAATTGAACTCCAGAGAACCCTACATTTTATCAGCAACGGCAGCAGAAATGTTTCAAGTAAATTTTTAGAATAGTAACAGTTGTTTTGGCAAATATTTATGGCTAATTTTTTGTAGTTAATGGTAAACATCTTACATAGTTTCGAAAAGGAGTTATCCGAGAATCTATTTCATATTGTATTGCGTAAGATATCGGGACAATTGGATGATTTCTTCATTGATAGCATGATCATGAATACACGATTTTCAACTGGAGGAGCTAGTCAATTCAATTTCGATATAATGAGAAATTTGCTTCCTCTCTTTGGACAATATGTTAAAAGACCTGTTTCACTATTTAAGAAGTATGTCATATTCAACCATCATTAGTATCTTGTTCTAATTTCTGTTTAAATTATAGAGTTCATGATGCTTGTATTTTGCTGATACTACCAGCTGGAAACGCTATTTTATTAAATGATACACTGAAACGAAATTTTAATATGGAAGACAGTATAAGTTCATTAGAAGAAATCGGTGTAAGAAATTTACATCCATCAATAGCTGTTGACATCATTCAACGGCGAACAGATATTAAAACATACTAAATTGAGTTTAAGGAAGGCTAATAATACACGGTTTATGTAAATAAAATATATTTGGTGCATTAATTTTCCTAACTATGAACTTGATTTCTTATGGAGTCCATTAATTTCTTCTAAAATTCTATCAAGTGATTTGCCTTTGGTCTCTGGTATCAAAATCCAAACAAACACAAAGAAGAAATATGAGAATCCAGCAAATAACCAGAAGGAAATATGAATCCCCATTGCTTCTGAATCGGATATGACTTGGAATAATTTTAGAACACCGAAATTGATAGCAGCAGCTGTGATTGTATAAAAACTGGCAGCAATTGCTTTGATATTGGCAGGGAATATTTCACCTACTAATGCAAACGGTACTGTTGCCAATCCAATAGTGTAGGCGATAATGAATGCCATCATTGTCAAAATCGGAAGCCATGTGATTGCACTAACATCTTGTCCTTTGTTATTAAGGAAGAAATAAACTCCAGTTACTGTGCTACAGATACCTGTTCCCAAAGTTGAAATTAAGAGTAACGGTCTCCTTCCAACACGATCAACGATTGATGAAGATAAACCAGCTGTAATCAATTGAATAACTCCAAGAATAATTGTGACTTCCGTAGCATCCAAGTATTGAAATCCAACATCTTCAAAAATCCGTTGAGCATAAGCAATAACAGTTTGACTACCACATAATTGTTGACAGGCACCCAATCCAAAGATAATTAGAATACTTTTAAAATTTCCTTTAGTAAAAAGTTCTTTTACTGTTCCCTTATTTTCTCTAGATCGTTTCACAGCTGAATCAATCATATCAAGTTCATCACTAACTTTATTGTGACCGCGTAGTCTGACAAGACTTTTGAATGCCGCATTTTTATCCTTTCTCACTAGAAAGTACGGTGACTCGGGCATCCAAATAAAAATTACGAGGAAAATAATTGGAGGAATAATACACAGCCATCCAAGTACTGAAAAACTAACATATGGTCCAGTAGCGTATACATAAACGATCCCTAATTTTGCCATGACCGTTAAAAGTGTTCCTATTGATCCTCGAATTGAATCAGATGCAATTTCTCCTAAGTACATTGGAGTAACAGAATACGCTATACCATAACCAATACCTCCTAATATTCTGGACAAGTATATATAAATTATTGAATCTGCAACGATTATCAGAATCCATCCAATAATCAGAGGTACTGCTGCTATTAGTAAACTAATTTTTCTTCCATATCTACAAATAGCAAGAAATAATTTATAAGAATTGTTGGGAAATTTTAAAATGTTTACTTATCAACCATCCAAGCAGTTGGAATTGGACCCACACAAATACCAATCACTAGAAATGCTGTGATCCAAGAACTTTCATCGGGAGTTATTGGAATTGGTGAATTATCTCCCATTAATAGTGGTAATGTTGGTGACGTCCATCCCGTTGTTAATGCCACCGACAAAATAATCAGTGTACCTAAAAATCGTTAGGAAATAGTAATCAAGTAACGTAGATTAATCCAATATAGCTATAGATTGGCTATTCTATCTTATCATTAATTAATTAACAATAACAGGTGACTGATTATAACGGTTTTACTTTATTTTGTATTGCATTTTTCTTCACTAATATCTAGACAGTTTACATAACAAATTTTCAATAAACTCAGTTGTGATTACTTGAACCGAAAAAAAAATTTAAAGAGATGATTCTCAAACTAAGCAAATAATATTCCTTTTTATTGTACCTGAAAATGCAATCACATACTGCAACTTATAATTAATTTTTCCTGGTTTCTCGTCCACTTCATTCAATTCACTTGTCATTTCAATTATTCAAAATACAGTTAAAAGGAAAACTTTATGCAAAGAAAAACTAACAGTTGATGTGTCGAATTTCCTGGTCAAACTGATTGATAAACCAATAAATATAGAAAATTGGACTGTTATTGGAATGATTGAGATTAATCGAGTATTTAATCTTACAAGATAATGGATATTGTTTATCTAGTAACTGTTACACATTCAAAATTATTATCAGTAGTTTTGATTCGCACGCGTTATTCTGAAGGGCCATAAATTCATTGGGGGGTGTTCAATTGATAAAAGGACGGTAGTGTTCTGGCTACCTCAAGAAATTAAACTGGTTTCACAATTTGTAACGATAATCAGTCAATTAAAATACAATTAATAGATAACCGTTAAAGTTCACGTGTTCAATAAAATGCTCAATTCGTGAGTGAATGATGATTGTTGATTCATTTTTATTATTCAAAATATAATTACTTTTTAGCTACTAGTATCAACATCTAATGTACTTACAAGTAATTTATTACAAATTGGATTAATAAATCCTAACGGTAAATTCATAATATTTATATGTAAATAGATTGTATTTAATTAAATACCTAATCTTAATTAAGTTGTTTACAATGCCATCATCAGTTATATTAATTGGATACATGAACAAAAAGGAGCCAAATTATTAATATAATTAATTTACTTACATTGAGTTTGACGAAATTAAAAGGCACTAAAACTATTAGATTCCTGATGGTATTTAGTAAGATGTAATACAAATGCTATTATCCAACACATTTATTGCTTATATGTCAATACTGTTGACTGATGCCGTCTAATATAATGTTGTTTTATTGCCCTTGTCTGTGGAATATGCTCTATGAAACTGTAATTTTATGCTTATCCACTAATTTGTGCCCTAATTTGGTCAAGTGAACGGAAGACTATCCTTCATTTTCACTTTTCTTATTATCGTTTTGGTGCTTTCACGACATGACTCCAAATTTTAATTAAAAAATAAAACGTTGAATGACCATTTTAATTATCTTTACAAACTGAGACAAAAAAAAACTTCTCATTCGACACGATTAATTGGTATTATCACAACATAGATAAATAACAAATTAGATTCTAACTACACTGATAATATCAACTGTTTTAGAACATTTTAAATGCAATACACTATTAAGCATATTCAAAAACTAATTTCGTCATATGAGTACAAAACAAAAAGAATTATTATATTTTAATAAATATTGGATTATGATAATGATTCGTTACACTTACACAATAACTGGTTAAAGGAAAATCATATGTTTAGTATATTTGATATATAAATATTGAGGGTTTTATATATCATCTACATAACGACCCTGTACAACGGATGACTGATGATATCGTCGTCTGGACGCAAAATCTTCATTATCATCATTCATTTGATCCGATGTCAAATTCACTCTTGGGCACGACGGAGTTACTACCACTTGTTCATATTCATGGACGCGTTTTCTAGAATATAGCAAAATGGTTCATAAAGATATTTCGACTATTCCTTTCTATAGCCAGTTAACTAACTTACCCAAAACATCGGAAAATAATGTTCTTAAACCATACAAAAAATCTAAATTCTGATGCTAAACCAGGTTTGACGGCCGGATTCGCTGTTCCTACATAAAACCATACAAGAAACAGTGTGCCAATGCAAACAAGTGCAAATATCCAGTTTACTAAAGTCATTATTAATATTTTTATACATGCCTAAAAACAAAGCAATATCATTAAAATAAATGACACCAACTACGAATTAATTACAAAAAATACTCACTCCAATAAGTGAAGCCCAACGATTACAAAAACCTGAATACCAATTTTTCGTTTTTGAATGAATCGGTGGACGAATTGGTGCGATGGGTTCATCTTCAGCTTCAAAAGTTAGATGATTATCATCTGGTGGATTTGTATTACTCATACCATCACGGAATGTTACAGCATCAGGATGTTGTTCTGGTAAAATTGATGATACTGGATTATCATCGCCGCGTGATAAAGGCACATTATGATGAGGTGTATTTGGTTGAGAATTAGTCGGAGTCTATGAAGTCAACACACAACAATTAATTAATTATTTAAATTAAAAAGGAATTTGGGACACTCACACCAAGATTCTTATGTCTCGTTCTTTCAGGAAATAAGTGATCTAAATCATTGTCGTGATAGTCATAAGTGGATCCATAACGACGTACTTCATATGAAGGACTTTGTGCTTGTATGCGGAATCTCTCCTCACGATTATTTTGAATGTCAAATGTTTGTGCCAAAGCAAAGTAAGCATAATCAATACATGCATAAGTCAATAAAAATGGCATTGTTACAATTGGTGCCAACATATTAATGTCACCAACTAAAATGAATGTAATTGTTACACCGGCTACCACGGACATTGCATACAATGGAACCTTATTTGGGCCACGCTAAAATCAAAACCAATTAGTTAATACAATGACATTATTTAAATGTTAATAGATTACTTACTCCTTTGCCTAAAATACTAATTCCTGGGATGACATTTTCATTAGCAATACTCTGCAATACTCGTGGTGTACCATACATAGCACCCAAACAAGACGACATACTTGAGACATAAATGCCAGCAAGTAAGAGGAATTCAACAGCAGATACTCTTTGTGCTATCATAAAATCAGTCAATAGAGTTTGACGCTGACAAGTGGCTCCAAGGAATAATATAAATACCAAGTATAGAAATGTTCTACAAATAAGTTCAGTATAATTAGATCAAATTTCATAATCAGATTACGACTAGATTTACTTACGATGTACTGAATGCCGCCAATGTACCATTTGGAATATCAGTTGACGGTGCTCTAAGATCACCGCTCATATTAATACCAGATAAAATACCTGTCACGGTTGGAAAGAATACACCAAATACACGAAACCATGTATAACCGTCCTGATAATCTGCCCAAAGGTTTTTACCGAAATTGTCACTATGCCAACCGTCGAACCCATTGTCTATAATTAAATAAAATTATATTACCATTATTAAAAATGTTTTGATAAATTGATAACATACCTGGATCTTCGCCAATAAAACTGCCAACCATAAAATCAAGTGCGGATAGCAGCAACACTATTAGTAATGCAAATTGTAGTTTAACAACCCATTTAACGCCAGCTAAATTAATTACACCAAGCAAAATAACAGCGCCAGCAGCAAAACCACGAATAGCCCACTTGTTGCCTTCAGCACCAACTAATCCGGCCATGGATTCACCAAAACCGAGTACATTAAGTGCGCATCCAACGGCTTGGCCAAAACAATACAATAGACCCAAGGAGCCACCGAAGCGTGATCCTAATGTGTGGGCAATCAAGAAATAGACACCTCCACTTTCTACTCTGCAGCGTTCGCATATTCCCACCGCCGATAGAACTGAGACAAGAGCAATGCCAACTAAAAGTATAATATTGAATTAAAAACTAATGTTATGCTTAAATGGTTTCACTAAAGTAAATAAATATTGAATTACCTGTTGCTATAACTAATAGTATACCATTCACAATTCCGGCTTGTGCTACAATCCAACCAGCTCGAAGGAATACAATTACACCAAATATATTGATCAGACATGATGTAAATACACCATCCCAGGTGCCAAATAGAACGGGTTGTGATATGAAGAAATTTGTTCGCCACCTATCAATTGAAGTAAATATATTAAATCCATTGTCATAGATTGGAAATTGAATCAAAGAAATTTTAACAAAATATAATAAAACGCAGCTGTTAAATTTATTGATAATTTCATATTGATTTCTGTTGGATTTTCGTGTTCACGGAACGTTCAAATTAATGTAATCACTCGTTTATTTGAACATGCACTATCTTATCATCGTAATCAAATTGCTAGGAAAAAAAAACCACTATAATAGAATTTATATCGCCACGTACCATGGTTTATCGCCCTGTTCCTCAGCAAATATTTCATTGGCACCAGATGCTTGATGACCACCAGCACCGAATTGGTATTCATTACCCAAGTCTACAAACCCACCAGAATTACCTCGAGGTCTGGCTCGGTCATATTGCGGAGAATCATCGTCTCCAAGTCCATATCTGCGGAAAGAATGTTAAACGAAACTCATAAGTACTCTATGACTCAGGAGGTATTCTAACGCTTCATGGTACCTGTTCCAATCGATATTTGGTCGTCGATAATTAGCATCAGTACTCATTTTGCCAAAACAATCAAACCAATTGTTCGGCACTAATAACTCGTACGCCTAGCTGGTTGATTATATGTGATTCAACCAGTAAAATGTTTTAATGAGTCAATAAAATGGGTTTTAATCAAATTTCTTTCTAATTGTAGACCGTCTGATGTCATTCCAACATAGTTGAATATGCTTCTGCACTAGCCGTGGATGGATGGATTCAAAACCGCGAATGTAAACAACAAATCGATGGACATTAGCAACTGGTACTGACTCCAATGAACTATTCCAAATGCTAATATTCCTGTGTAAATAACTAATTCACTTCTAACACTTGATTAATTGCTGCAATATATGTGGTAATATGTGGTAAAAAACACGGTAAATGGTAAATGTGGTAACTGGTAAATGACGGTAACAGCTACTTTCTACTCTCAATTTTTGTTATGGATTCTTATTCAATGATTCGACGAGTCAAACGAAACTCTCGCTTAACATGAAGTCAGCGACACGAAACGAAGAACGTTTGCACCGGCGTGTGATTAGCTTCTCTTGGCGTCAGTAAGCTGCATCAGCTGATCCACGGGATTATGTTACTGAATTTATTCCCGTTTCCGTTCGTTATTTTTGCCTTTAATAATAGTAAATATTTGTTTTTCATTTCAAAAATATTATCATTACATAGTCTTGCCTTTATTTAGATTTATTTTATAAATAAGCAAGTTGAAATGAGCTAAAGGTCTACTGAGATTTGGAATCAATATAATACTCAATATGCAATGGGCCAACATCGGACTTTATCACTGTTGAAATAAATCCAATATTCATTATCAATCGGTGACAGGTAATTTACTATGTCACTGGCATTTTGAATAATTTGAATAATACATAACATATCTTACATAATTATCACAGCAATGTATAATTCAAATTGTTCCAATCGAACGGTTACCGTATGTCTACAATCGACAATGTAAAGTAACACTGCCGAGCACTTGAATTTGAGTCCAGTCCAATTCTGGAATATTGGCCACAACTTCATAAATCTACAAACAAATTATTATTAATAATTTTTTCTGCGGTCATACCATACATATTATGTTTAAAGTGGCTAGAGCCGGTCCAAGTGTTTTTTCCCATTTGTTCGTTTGTAATTTAATAATGTAGATTTCAACTACAAATTTACAATCATAAGTAATCATCTCGTAAGTGGCGAAGTCTTACCGAATTGTCTGAATTTTTTCTAATAACAATAAAAACTCGTTTTTTTTATTCATTTCATAGTTCAAGCCTACGGTGTAAAAACAAGACGGGTCGAACATCGTAACCGAAACGTTGATTAATTAAAAGAGATTTGAAATAAAATCTGATGGGCTAGTAATATATTGGTCTAGTGAACTTACATCTAAATAAAATTTGTAAAACTCAAAATAGTTGGATCGCAGACAGTGAAGTGATTTAACGTATTCATCCAATCAGTGTGTGGTGAGCCAACGAGAATTAATCTTTTAGATTATTCAACGTATCGTTCAATATTTGTTAAAGTGATTTGTGATAATTGAATTCAATCCTATTTATCTGTTGGTATTCTGTGCTGGTGATAAGAATTTGACTATACTAATTGAAAGTGATAATTACACGTAATAAAAGTGAATGCAATCAACTGTTGAAATATACCATCTATACGTAGTTTTTAATTATTACGTTGATGATTAACAAGTTGTGTATTTCTTTGTAATATATTTCACTACGATCCAGTAAGACTGGACAAAAAGGTATTGATGCTGTGTATCTTGTGTGTAATTCAATACCATTTACGTAATTTTTTTTTAACTTTTGAATTCTCTGTTTGAATATAATTTACTCAACTGGAGTTGGTATATGGCCTTTATATTAACAAATAATTGTATATAAAATTACTGTGTTTTAAGGTGAATCTATGAATTAGAGAGTTCATTTTGAATTTCATTTGAAATAAAATTAAGTTCATTACTTAAAAGTTGATATAAATTACATGTGAATATTTGCAACGATTGTATTTACCAAGGGAATGTGCATTGTGCAACAAGTGGGTGATCGTTAAAGGAAAGAGCGAAACGTATAATTTAGCTGATGCATAATCATTCCAATTGATTTAATAAAGTGTGTTAGAATAAAGTGCTGAGTGAAGTATAAATTAATAATGTCGATCCTTGCTAAGGAACGTTTATTGGCTGTGCCACACGTTACTGATGAACAAGTCATTGAATTGCGTCAATTGTTTTTGAAGAAGTTGGAAACTGATGGTGCTCCGTGTGAAGGTAAATACAAAAATTTATCTATTAATCTGAATTGTATGTCAATATCAATATGATTTTGCACGTATGACCTTCATGTGAACACTGTGAGATCATCAATAATAGAACGTGCAAGTGATTATGTGTGTTCATAAATTAAACACTTGGTTAATCAATCACAATTTACATTAATCAACACCTGATTGATAAAGATAAAATATTTTAAATGGCACTATTGCTACTTACATATTGAATTATTCCATTACAGGAGGTTTTCATCCAGCTGATTTAAAACGTATTAAAGATACGGACATTTGGTTAACACTGTTTTTACAACAACAGGATTTAAACATGAAACAGTCGCTCTCAATGCTATGGGATACATGTAAATGGAGAAAAGAATATGGAACGAATGGTATTCACATGAAACTTATTTCACAAATAGAAATATCTAAGTTTAACTAATGTTTTGTTGCATCAAATCCAAATCGTTTAAAATAGATATTAGTGAACAGAATATACGAATGGAGTATATTAATAAGGGCATTATGTATGGACATAATCGAGACAAAGACGGCAAAGTAATTCTATTCTTTATAATTAGACATTTAAAGAGGAGTGAGAATTTAGATAATGCTGATTTACTCAGAATTTTTGTCTACTGGTTAGAACGTATATACAGGTGATATATTATAGAAATTTAATCGAAATCATCACATCATTACCACACATAATAAATATTTAATTACCAATACAATTGTCGCTATTTATGTTTTAGACAAGAAAACTTTGAACCAATGTCAGTGTTATTTGATGTTTGTAATTCAGGATTACAAAATTTGCACCTTGAGTTCACAAAGAATTTAATTAATACACTTAAGTATTATTATCCGAATTCAGTTCAATATATTCTGGTATATGATATGCCATGGGTATTGAATGGTAACTATTTTAATATCTTATCAATAATTGATGAGTGGCTTATCTCATTTACATTGTTTCATTGTTTCATTTTAGCTGCGTTTAAAATTGTCAAGCAATTGATACCACCGAAAACAGCAAAATTTTTAAGATTCGTTAATGAGACGACGATTCAAGATTATGTGGATGGTGATAAATTGCCAATACATTTGGGTGGCACTGATACTTATGAATTTAAATTTGAACCAGCCAAAAGTATGGCTGAACGGTTATATGATGAAAATGGTAATGGTATACCAGCAAAAATATTGTATGCTGTTGACAAGACCAATTGGAGTGATGATGGTGAACCATTTTCACGGTCTAATGATATACGGACATCAGTTAAGAAGGTAAGTTTATCTTCATGTTGTTATTTCATTGTAAGATTCATCAAATAATCGTAAGGATGTAAGAGATTTTAACGGTAATTGAATCCATTATGGAATAAGTTAAAGAATAATTGAAGTTTTTCCTAGTATGCATGATACTGATCATTATTCAATTACTATTTCGAAGAATCCTCTAATCCGTAAGATAATTAATAAAACCGTTTAAATTGTCTAAAGATTTTCTGTGAAGAAGTTAAAATTATAACTTGAAGTTGCCCGACTCAGCAAAGACAATCGTTTTTACAGAGATCGCGCTCTCTACCGCTACAGTATTGAAGCTTATTAACTTGTACAAATTAAAGGAATGGATACATACAGTCTTATAATCAAAATAAAGAAAGAAAGACAAGAAAAGGATGTAAATTATTTAAAATATTAGTTCTGAAAGGGACTTCTGGTTGATAGTAAACGTTCAACATTTTTACCATATTTGAATCGAAACTTTTTATTGAAGAATGTAACATTAAACAGCTGAAGCAGACTCAACAAGACCTATCGGTTGTTTATTTTTTTAGATCGTATAAAATTGCCAATATTTTTTTACCACCAAATCTCAGAATTATGTGTACCAATGCGACCAATGGAATTTGATTTTATTTGATTTATTAGTCCAAAAAGAAAGTATTAACTTTTAACTTGTTATAATTGTTGTTGTGATTCACGGTAATATTGAGTAAAAATCTGTTGTGCTTCAAATTGAGCTAGTGTGACTGGTAAAATAGACTAATTTTAGCTGCAGGTAATCCCGGAATGCGATGTTCCTCGGAAGAGCATTCAATGTCGTGTCAACAAATTCAACATTTTGCATAAATTTTATTGGGATTGTGTACAATGTTAATTGCTTTGGTTCCAATCTGATAGACGATTGCCCAATACAGCAAGTGTTGTTGAACGATTGAATCAGTGGTGATTTCTATTTTAAATAAATAGAAGCTCATAATACGAGTGATTGAATGGCAAGATAATGCACTGGATTAGAGTGAATTGTTGGATGTGTGATAAGATAACTGATAAGGATTAATTGTTCGGAACTCAACAGCATTGTGTATGGTTGTACGGTCATTTGGCTAGGTGAAATACCAGACAATGGGTTGTTTATTTTTCCCATTACATTTAATTGGGGACTTTGATATCCGTAATTAGATGAAAGTGTGCCGAACCCATTCATTGGTTGGAATCAAAACACTTGTTTTATTTGCACACAATTTTTAATACATTGCAATCACCTTTGAGCCAATTCAGTTTGTGGCAGCGCGTCAAATTGAGTGTGATCGTAGTGAGTCTTGTTGTGTCTAATTGGCAATTTAGGAACAAATTGTTTTTAATAAGAAAATCCGAAAGAAAAACATAAATATTTTATCAATTTGAGCACCACTAAAATTTATCGCTATAAATCCGGATATCTTTTTGAAATACATTTTAAAATTCACATCCCTGTGGGATTAATCCAAACCATAATTTTACCAATTTTGGTCAGTGTTTATTTCATAATTTCATAATTTTTTTTTTCGTCGATTATTTTAGCGAAAGTCAATTTATAAGAAGTTATTTCTAATCAGCGAAATTGATTGATTATATACGTAACTTTTGCCAAAAAACCGTTTCATAAAATTAATTATACGGCACACAAACAGAGCGAACATATTAGAATTCAATGAACCATTCACTCTGAATCCATAGTGTAATTGAAAAGCTTAATCACTCTCTAGAGTATTTGCAATACTAATTGTTTTATTTTCTTTAAATGTTTTAAAATACTAATTAAATTATGTTGTAAACAGCTAATAATTATGCTTTTAACTTAAATTTTGAAGGAGGGCAATTTGACACGCATCAATCTGCAATCCATAATAATAAACCTGCTCAACACTTCAGTACACAGAGAAAAAAATTAATCGTAATACGATAACTAAATGTCTAGAGTACGTGGCGAATAATAAATTTTTTTTTATTAAATTAAGAAGATTTAATTTAGGTATCATATTTTTCATTTATTTGATTGCTTTGAATTTAATAATATGAGTATTCATAGAATATATTGCGTTTCAGCGAATCATCAAATTTTTAGCAATTACCAATAATAGAATAAACTGAAATTGACCGTTATTATGTTTAATTTTAGGTACACTTTTCGACTTCCAGTCCTCTTGACTCTCCTTTGTCTGAGCTTGATACAAAGGGATCATTCATGAATAACCGTGGAGAAGGTACGCAAAATATTATATTCATAAAGCTTTCCATACTATTGGGACATTGAAATAATTGGATTATTATTTTCATAATTTGTAGGTGCTATGCTGCGAATAGCGCCAAGCGATTCAATATGTTTTACTCATTTGGGTAAAGAGTTTATTGGAACTGTTGAGATCGCGAATGTGATCAAGACTCCAGTTACCTTCAAAGTATTAAAATTTTGTTCATGCGTAATGGTAAAGGATTTAGCTAACATTGGTGTTCTATTTTTAGATAAAAACAACTTCGCCAGAGAAGTTTCGTGTTCGGCCAAGCAGCGGTGTTATTAATCCGGGCTCATCAGTAAGTGTAAATGTAGTACTTCAACAGGAACAGCTATTAACGACCTTGGGTCGTGATAAATTTCTTGTAATGTGTATGGAAATGAAACCAGATATGGGAAGAACATTACAAGATTTAGCTGAGATATGGAAGGTATATGGATTGGATTTATCTTTCCTCTTGTTTAGCGTATGATTACATAAATTTTCATTTTGATTTTGTAGAATACAAATGCAAACAGTGCCAATGTGGAACAACATCGTTTAAAATGTAGTTTACCAACATCAATTTCTTCCGAACAATTAAAGAATGGCAGCTTGATGGCTTCCGCATTCGAGGAACCAGACAATCAACTTGGAAGCTTTACATCATCGGTAATGGATTAAATTCATATTACTTCCATTGATACCAATGATCAGTTTATTGTTATTTATTTTTGTTTTTAGATCGCACAATTAACCGAAACTACCTCACGACTAGAATCTCAAATAAAATTCAATCGAGTACTGCAATGGATTCAATTAGTAGCTTTTCTATTAATTTCAGTGCTTGTAATATACATTTTAAAAGTTGAAATGTTGAGTGCACCGGAATGCTTTGTGAAGTATCCAAATCGAAAATAAAATTGAATAATAAAACTGAAATAATTTAGAGTGAGCTCTCTAACTTCCTCTCTGCCATTATAATCGTTGTATATCGTATTTAAACAAACAAAACAAAAAAATACGAATGATAAACGATAATAGATACCATTCATTAAAAAATTTTATTTTGACAAATTGTATAAAATAATGTAATATCCAAACAAGAGAAAATAATGAATCCAATATTAATTGTATTTTTGAATATATCATTAATCCAGAGATGTATGAAATTGAAAAAAAAAATATCAATTCAAATCCATTGATAAAAATATTAAGAATATAATATATTATATGACATCTTTTTGCAAGTAAATCCTTTGGTTTTGATATAAAATTATTATGATAAATTAATTTTTTTTTTGAGATAATATATTCATGATACCAATTTTAACCAAAACTAATTAAATAAATGAAAACAATTAATTTTGTATTTAAATATCGTAAATAATTAATAGTAATCTGAATGCATTGCATATTCTAAATGGTTTTGGACTCAAACAATAGTGGATAATTAAGTAAAATATTATTAGCCAAATAGTAATTAGATATTGGACTGGTAAATGGATGAAACTGTTGTCTTATTTAAATTTGGATAAAAAGAAAACCCAATTATTAGTTTATTTTAAATTGAACTTGGACTTGAATGCTCGAAAATACGCCAAAAGCGAATGCTCAAATTACTCTTTAGTGTTACACTTTCTTGTTGCATGTTAATATTTAAAGAAAAAAGGAAATATTATTATAAAAAAAATTGAAATTTTCTTACAATTGAAATTGAATTGTTTCTTATTTTAAATGTTCTGATAAATCACACATCGTGATAACCGTTAGAAACTAGTTAATGTTAAAGAGAATGAGAGACCAGCAAATATTTCACCTTGAAATCTATCCATTAGTTAGATATGATTAGGCGTTGCGTTAATGCTTTTATGTTTATGTGAAAACAACATATTGTTATCTAGTGAATCAACTAATTTTAATTGTAAAAGTACGTGCAAATGACTTACCTCCCAATATCGTCATCCGTTGAGCTTAGAGCTTTCCCATAAAAATGTCGCATTTCTCTTTCCAGCCCGGACTTGGTGCCACATTAATTGTTTATCTAAACACTAAACGAAAATAATGTTCTTTTATTTGGTAATTCTGTATTCGTATCATGTGCCATCAGAATTATGAGTTTAACTTACAGTGAATTCCATTCAGTTGACGATCATTTGTTGTAAAACTATTGTCGTTTTGATTAACATTTCATGTGTTATGTGTTCCAGTTGAATTTGCATGTGGGTATTTTACTCAGTTGTTTTTTTTTTTATATTTTTGGTATGACAAAAATGGTATCATCTTGAGGGAGAGTCGATTATAAAACCGTTTCATTTCTTTATTATTCGTCGGTGTTGTAGTGGGATAACATTAAAAGAAAAGCAAGACAGAAATACCATAACTAGAATAGTTATATCGTCCATTGTGTATAAATGGTATGTGAAATATTATATACGTTAATTTATTAAACAGATTTACCGATTGTTGATACAATAATGTTGATGCAAGACTCTTTTCGTTATACAGTGAAACGACAGTAAAGAGAATTAATATTCGTTATGAAATTGCGGCCAAATGGAATTACGTATTCTGGAAAGGAAAGAGGTGACTATTGAGGAGGTCGACCTCCTTCGATAATCTAGAAGACAAACAGTTTGGTATTTTTTTTTCTCGTTTATTTTAAGTTGTTTTGTTCTCTTACCTGGTAATGAGACGGTTCAGTTTTTTGTGTTCAGTTTTAAAAAGCCACCAACCAACCAAGTGAATTATTATAATAAGAAACTCTTTCATTGAATACAGCAATAATGATTTGCATACAAGTGACATATTCAATATAGTAGTACAATTCCATAACTGAATAGAATTATTATGTATTCATAAATTTAACACTAGTTTTTTGGTAGGGCTTCACACACAAGTCTTCTGTCCATTTAATTGTTTTTCATTTTATATTTTCAATTTCTCTCTCCATTACTTCACCTAGTTCAGTTTAATTTAATAAATAATTTCGATGGTATTTACTTTTTTCCATTTATTTGTTTCATTTAATTTGGTTCTTGCTTTCGCGCGAAGATGTGACAAATTTTTTTTTCTTGCGCTAACCGCTAAACTGTCAAACAATTGTTGAAATAAGAAGAAATATAGTTCAGTTGGTGTCAAATTCGCGAATTGAGTCTTGTACTTCTTTAACAAGTGAATTATTATTTGAATTTTTTTCACAGATAATTAATCGTTAAGTAAACCGTTTTAGTTAAATCGTGAGTTTTGGTAGTGATTGAACAGAAAAGTAATGGAATTTAGTGCAATATGATTACTGTGAACACTTTTAGAAGAGTTGTAAATGTGGTGGCGGCTTTTTATCTATTTTTTTCCCGAAAATTTATTGAAATTACTAAGGATATTCGTACACCAAAGTGGATTAATACAATTAAGTCATATTGGGTAAGTCCTTTTAATCAATATTAACAATCCCTTGGCACAGGTATTATAAAATAAATCCATTTCATTAATGGATTAAATTTCTATGAAAAAGAAGTATTCTTCTTGTTCTTCAGTTTGATCACACAATTGATTTGCAACAGAAACCGCATTAAAATAATGGCGTAACAATCAACTAAATATATTGTTTGACACGCACGTAACTGTAAAAACATAAAATACGTAAAATACATAAATTGCCTGTTGTCTATTCCGGTTCATTTCATTTGAATTATTTTAAGGATCGTCAAGGGCAATTTATCTATTATTAGATCATTTATGTTTTTTATTGTAACAATTTGGGGGAGTACTAAACGATACAAGTCAACCGCGTTTTTTACCACCTTTCTCATCAATCAGGACTGTTTTCTAGTTAGTAGGAATTCAAAAAAACCACGAAATTAAAATCAATTCAATGCACTCTAAATTGATTATGGTAATAATGCAATCCTTCACTACTTATGATGTCATCGACAGCGTTGACTACTGAAATTACATTTAAATCCAATAAATCATGTAATTGCCATAATTAATGTGATGCTTATGCAAATTCCTTTCATAATGAATGCTGAAATTTAAATAATCGAAAATTAATTATACATATTGTCATGCTATATGACAACTGCCATATTAAATGCACTATACCATTTCATATTCTCGGTTAGCACATCAATAAACATTGTTGTATATAATAAACCGTTTATGTAGTATACATATTTAAATTATCATAAAAAAAAATGAAAACAAATCAATATACCGGGACAAGGTGGGGTACCTGAGATATTAACCACTAAACCAGAAAGAAAACAGAGACACTGAAAATATGTTTTAATAATTGTAATATCAATTCATTGGTCTCATATCACTTAGTTTTCTGGTGTATACCAATAAAGAATTTTTCATATTTTCATACATATGCGACCAAATGAGTGAGAGATAAAATTGTATCAGCAGTAATAACCAAATGCACAGGCCAATGTCTTTTAGCATGTGAACATACAATTATAAATAAAATATCAACACGCGAGTATAAGAGATGGCCCACCAATAACAATGGAAAAACCATTAAAAAATTAGCTTACACTGTCTGTGTACGGTGATGTATTAATATTCCTGTACGGTGAGGTATTAAATATTCCAAACAAAATGAACCAACAACAATAAACTTTTCCGTTTCTCCAGTTGTATACGTTCGGTACTAACGCCATGAATCATGAATCACTTGGTTTGTTTGGGTCTTACTGAACAGTGGCGTTTTTACTAGTGTTCTGTGTATCGGTTATAAGTTTTATTCCGAGACAATCTTTTATTTTTGTTATAAAAATTTTAAATTCTGATTTGTTTTTTTTTTTTATTTCTTCGTCGGTTTATAATTTTTTCTCCCAGCGTTCTTTAAATGAATGATAAGAATTTTTTTTTTTTATTTTAAAGTGTTTTGAATTTTACAATTTGTTTGGTGGGTGCAAACAAAAATTATCAGCGCATATAATAATAATAAAACATTATTGCATAGTGATTGATTTCGTTTAGAGTAAAATAGAATTTATATTGCGAATTCTTTCGTGTCAGGTGAATATTGTGGAAGGATTAAAATAACAATGTGATAAGGATCGAATGACGGTGGTTTTTCTCATTTGAATGTATGAATGAAACATGAAGTTTATTTGAATTCATTGTATAGAATTTTTATACAAATCGAAATTTGATTGCTGTGGTTCCCGTGTGCTAATTTAAACTTTAGGTGTTTGAAGAAACGGTCATTGTAAAACGCGATATTAAAATAACAATCAAAAAGAATAAAAAACATCAAAAGGTGTAGGTAAAATGGAACAACCGACGACCGTCTGTCCGTTGATATGCAAATTTGGTTTTGAAAATTCAAGGTTTTTCACGGAATTAATTGTAAATTATATTCAGTTGGTGTTGCATTGAATGAATTGATTATTTAGGTAAATGCAAGTTAAAACAAAACATAAAAGATATTGAAGAGATTGATTGAACATAATATTTCAATACAAGAAGAGTTTTAAGAATTATAATTTTGTTGTTTTATCACGACTTGAATGTGAATCAGGTGTTTCATTTGTAGTGAGTGTGTAGTTTGGAGTTGAGTTAAATAAAACTAATTATCAGAGGATTTACGTTGACATATTCATTTATGGAAATGGCTTATGTTGCCTGGCGAATATTTGTGGATAAATACTATCAAGTACGGTATGGGGTGAATTCAAATTGGCGTGAAACAGCCGTAAGTTTTATTCATTTTAGTTTTGTCATTATCTTATAGCGAAAAAGAAACAAAACTACGAATTACCAACTTGGGCAAGGTAAAAAGCTCGAGTAAACATCTTAATACCATTTCAATATAAATTACCATCTGGAGTAATCTGTTCTAGAATTACAAGGAAACATTTTTTTTATAAAAGAAAATCCCAATGAACAATTTACTTCTTAGTTATAATGCGAAATCGTATATTAGGAAGGAAATTGAATTTGTCTTCAAATTTGAATAGACTTGTTATGAATTAGATTACAAATTCCGTATAGGAAATAGTTGTAATGCATTTGAAATTTGGTATCTCGTAGTAATTTAATCTGTAACGTGACAATACAGTTGAATGAAAAAGCCAATTGCAATTCAGTGTCAATACTTTCGCTTTGAATATTATGAATTGTAATCACTTAATGGTTTATTTGAGACCGAGAAATCAAAAAATGGCGAACAAAAACATTATGGATACAATGATTGTCTGTCAATAATTGATTGTATTCGGGATAGACATTGGCGACAAGACTATTAAATAATCAAGTGTTAATTCAATCATATGAATTATGAGATCTATTTTCATGTTGAATTTCCTTATTTAGAAAATTCACTTGATGATTTGCATAGCGGTTAGTCTATTCATATTGGGATACCATAGAAATTAAATTCTTCCTCATGTAGATAGTTGGATTACGAATCAATATGGTTATAATTTCAATAGTTAATTAATTTTCAATGGAGAGCATATAGGCATCATTGAATTTATCTATATTTTCTAATTAAATTTGTCTGTGAGTTGCATTCACTTCTATTCGTTATTTGTTTAATAGAAAATTTAATATTAAAAACCAGTGCACAAATGATGACCAATACTACTTACAATATGAAACTAATTAGAGATCATAAAACGATATCATGTGACTTTCACACATCATAACTCGAATGGTAATGAGATGATATTTATTTTATTGGATCCCAACAAAATTGAAAGAAATAACGAATTTTGTGAGAGTAAAAAACTCTATACGGATGAGGTAATTTCATGGCATAAATAAATTTAATTTCATAAGTATTTTGTCAAATATTTGCGTATGTTAATGAAACTCTAATATAAATAATATTGAAATCAAATAAGAAAGATAATCTAATTGAGATGGAAATACATCGTGTTTTGTTTGAAATGTTTGTCTGAAGTATGCATTTTCTTATATGAGACAAATGGATATAAGCCATCAATGAATTTCAATGAAAAGTGTATTCCATGGCTGAGAATAGTTCACATAATTTCCATATAACTTGATGACAAGTAAATAACATTAATGATTTTTTTATTTTTAAATGAATGGGTTAGAATGAAAACGTTTATAATTAACTATAATGTGATCTTGTTGAAATGATCGTAGCTTTGTAGTGTGTTTGGTGTTAGATGGTATAAGTTATGCGGAAATTTATTATTTGCTAATTTGCTGAACACATTCGTTTAACCAGGTAATTATCGTCTACGGTTGATGTTTGATTAATTATTTTTGTTTTTCGTTTATTTCTTTATTTTATTTAATAAAAATTGAAGGGATTCATCTATGATAGTTCTTATGATATAGACATTAACCTCTAGTCATGGATAATAAAATAATATTCGCAACTTAATTAGAAGTGATAAAACATGACACGTAATGGCACATAAATTCCATTGTATCAGTTAATTTTTTATTTTATGAGATTTCATTAAGATTGACGTACTGAATGAAACTTTTAAGTCATACTATGCTTGTTGTCTCATCGCAATTCTATGATATCAGTTGATTTGTTCGCTATGAGAACAAAGGTTTACAGATTCTCAGACAACAAAAAGTACAATGAAGTAATAGATCAATTCGCATATTGGAGTTTCATAAGTTTTACTGTTTTTTATTTTTTTTGTTTATTCGGTTTGGCAAAAACAAACTTATTTAATTATTCAAATAATAAAAGTCTAGTGAATAAAAAATGGTACACAAATTAAATGGGCAATTTGAAGTTCATTGAATTTTCCCAAGATTCTCAAAAGAAATTGGTTCTTTTATTAAAATTTTAAGAATATTTACTTACCTACATGTTGGTTAAGTGCAATGCAAAGACAACGGTGAGATTAGAATTTCTCGCGGTGAACAGTGGAATTCTTTTGTGTTTTGATTCTCAAAATAGTTCTTTTGTATAAGTTCTATTTTTAATGCCAAAATCCATCACGAAATTGTTGATGATCGATTCATAAAAGAAAAAATTTTAAATAGAAAATTTAGAATTCTGTTTATTATAAACAGGAAAGATGGTACGTGAATGAATTGAAAATATATTTCCGATCATTGAAAATGTATTATGATCCATACAATTGGGTTGACGAGCGGTATTTCCCTCACACTAATGGAAATTGTTGAATTATGAGTGTTTTGGTTTGAATGCAATTCGTGTTTATTGTTAAATGCGGTTTTTCCGATAGACCAATAATATAAAACTGCATAATAAAAGTGAGTCGTCGTTCGATTGATAGGAATGAAAATGGTTAAATTGGTTCAATATCGGTTCAGCTGTGTGTGATACTGTACAATAGTTATGACTTGGTTCTTATAATTTCTATCATAGAAAGGTGTGTCCTGTTTTATTTTTTAACTTTTTTGTTTTTGTTATTAATGTTGGCTGGCTAAGAGTCACCTCACCTATTGATCGGTTTTTATGTTTATTCTGGTTGTGTTTTAAATTTTTTGTTTTATTTGCTGTTGCTGTTCATTCTTGGAGAATAAATGGCATTTATGTGAAAAACATATAAACATTGAACAAAACATACAAAAGGTAGAAAGAAACCATCAATTCGGCATCGGGTTTTGGTCTGTTGCACGAAATCAGAGTTGCATAAAACACCGGTGTAAACATTTTCCAAATGGTTTTTCTATTATTTTCTTTTTATCCAATTCTTTTTGATCGTTGGCGTATTGATTTGTTTTGAATCGCATAATTTTGTAGTTTTATTTTTCACTTTTGATTTGATTTTTATTTTAAAATTGAATTTTAACGAATTTGAAATCAAATTGTTTTGAGGGGGAGAGATTCAAGCAATTGTTACACATTCAATTGGAATGGCGTTTATAAACTGAATGGCAGAGGCCAAATTTAAATTGGTATCACCTTACGTATGAATTGCTCATGTTGGTCTGTTTCTTTTTTTTTTATATGGAACTTAAGAAATTCTAATTAATTTTTTATAGTGGTACTCCATTGAGTGACACTCCTTTTAATTTGAACGTCTCGTGTGGTGTAATGAATTTTATTATTTTGTTTTTTTCCTATTTCCAACCGTTTTGGGTTTTTGAGTATTTTTGCATAAGAAAATCGCGCAAATAAATGTATTCGGTGGTTTAGTGATTATTTATTAGCTCCTGGAACGGGCCTTTTATATTTAATTCCATTTGTATGAATTATGTAATTTTAATTTAATTACATGTTTGGCACCATACAGTGGTTATTTGTTTGTACCGTTTTATGGTAGAAATTTCCATATTTACATCTACTAAATTTTAATTTCATTGATAGAATAACAGTATCAGTTATGTTTTGATAGAAGTATAGAAAACTTCGGTGACTTAATCGAATTGAATCAATGCCACATAATGAAATTGTAACTTTCCCGTTTTATTTGGTAACAATTTAAATTGATTTCTTTGCAATTTATGCATCAAAAATACGTCAAGTTTATGGTGCCCACTACATCATCGAATGTCTAATGAGGATAACGAAAATAGAAAAGTATTTCTGGGGAAATTAATGCAAAAAGGAATTTTTATTATCCATGAAATGACGGTATTTTTACTGGTTTGCTTCATGAAAATTACCTTTAGGCACGGAAAAACTTTTTTTATTTTGGTATTGTTTCATGTGTGGGTCTTTGCATTAGTTATCATCACGTTTACGTATTTTATCGAATGAATTTTCAATTGAATTTTCCAAATGTAATCACTTGGTTACGAAAAGAATTGTTAACAGTGCGCTTGCGTTTAGCGCTCCTGTTTACGTGAATGAAAATAATAAAAACGTAGAAGAAAATAAGGCGAATTTTTAGTCTGGAATTTTCATTGAATTTGTAGAGGAGAGTTTTCATTGGAAAATATTCAATTGAATTATTTTAGTTTGTGTTAGGGATCCAATGTTATGGATAAATTGGGAGTTAAAATAGTATTTTTGTATATGAAATGTGTAAATCGGTTTTGTGTCTGTCCCGGACCTTACCTATTAAATGTTTTATTGCGGTCAGACTAAAGTGAATGTCCTAGTGAATTTTAGTGTCACATTGTAATTGGAAAATGTTTTAATTGGACAACAAAATTGAGAACAGTAGTTGTTGCTAGATAGTTTTGTATTGATTTAATTGCCCACTGATTCTTATCGATAATTAGTTGATAATTTTCATTAATTGCTGAATTAATTTCATGACACATAATTCCTAATGTAAAATACAGTTTCAATTTTTATTTTTTTTTATTATAAGTGATTTAACTTGAAACATGATTATCATGATTTTCAATATGGTATTGGAAACGAAGGCCAATAATGCCAAGATTATGAACTACTGATAATATAGCATGAAACAAACCTATAATCTAATGTATATATCGTACGTATAGAGTTGTGTTGACTTAATTAAACTATAGTAATTATCATAAAACAAGGCAAAAAAAAAAAGAGCATAGAAAAACATAGTAATAATTCAGTACAAACAATATTAAAATCCATAAGAAAATCAGTTAAAATCATTAGTTAGTTCTCATGTACCTGGGACGACGTAAAAAAAAGGTATAAAATGCACTTGGCTATTTAGCATAAATGATGTAACTATATGGTTAGAAATATAATACTTTATCTTTGATCGGTGCCGCTCTATTGCGATTATTATTTATATGCAACAAAACAGAAAATAAAAATAAAAAAAGACAAGACAAAATCGAAATAAGAACAACAACAAGACAAATGGGCGGCAACCGGTAAATTGGCCCACAGTTGCCCACTATCAGTATTACTGGGGACCTAAAAATAAGAAAACATAAATAAGAAAATGACGACGATGGATACAATTTCAGTGCTGGTTTTAATGGCTTTCAATGTTCTGTTTTATTTGCAAAAAAAAAAACAGTATTACCAAGAAGCAACATAATAAAATTGAGACTTTATGCAGAATTTTATTATATGCTATAGTTGCAATATACAACGTAATTTAGTGTTCTATACAACTGTAATGAAGTTAAAAGAAAAAAACAAAAAAAAAATTACAAATTCTTAGTTGATTATCTTCACTTCAGTCGTCTCTTATTCTCGAGTTTTTATTACCAACAAATAGAAATGTTTAATAAAAATCATGACATTTAAATTAATTGTTCATGTTATTTATATGATATCAATTATCATGTTGGCTATAACATTTTAATATTATTATCCATTTCGTTATTATATTATTACAGTGTCAAATCAATAATATTCTAATCTTTTGCTATTTTTTACAATTACAATGTTTTAGGTAACACCTGCAAATGGTGATGGATCAGCAGCATTGAATCCAGAAAATTGGTGTAATCCACCAGATGAATGTAATCGTAAAGAATATGATTTAGAATCAGGACATGAAAATCATCAGCCTACAGCAACGGATGTGAAACGTAGTAAATCAAAAGTACGGATTTATTTAAAACGATGCAAGAAAGTATTAATTGGTACACAACATCAATACAGTGGACAATCAACAAATGATGTTATTTGTCCAAATGCACCACATGACGTTAGTAATTCAGCAAATGATGTTGTAACTGATTTGGATGAATCCACAATTCAAGTGGAAGGATGTTATGAGCTGTGTACTATAAATGAACAGAAAATTAATAATCAATTGATGGAAAATAATTTGCCATTAAATGACAAAGAATCAACAGATCAGTTCATGCCAGCATCAGTTGCTGATGTACAATGTAATGAGAATCAATTGGTTAATGATTCACCGGAATGTTTAGATGGTGACACATCGTCCAAGGAGATTGATTCCACTGACAATATGACCGATATAATATCAATGAAAAATTTATTCGATGGTACTATTGAGGTAAGTAAATTGTTTTAATATTATCTTTTAATACTTTTGCTTAGTAAATGGCAATTTTAAAGTTAAAACGAAATAAAAATTATGTGTGTCTCTTTATACATTGGACACAACCACTCCTCTCACCATAAATAATCTATTTTCTGTATTACCAATTGAATAGAGTGGTAAAAGACAGTCAAATAGTGAAAAGAATGATGGATAATAAAATATTATGTTGGATATAGAAATCTTAAAGGGAATTTAATGAAACGAGAAAATTCCAATGTGATTGAAACAAGAAAACATGAAAAACTAAAATTCAGCTTATTTGCAAATTCATTAAGGTAGCAAAGAATGCATAATACCTTTTTGCGCTATTTACCTTTGTATACATTGTTATGCTGTACTCTTTCTATCTATCGCGTTACATTGAGAATTGTAAATTTTATTATTTAAATGTAAATTCATTTTATGTTATTTTATTGTGATATATTTGATCAACACAGTGTTATACAAATTGATTACCTTTATGTAATGCATTTTAAATGATTTGATTGGAAATAATACAAAATTTAACCGTTTCGCTGTCTATGGTCATTGTCCTAATGGTTTTTGGTGTCTTGTATTTATTGTTCAGTTGTTGTTCAATTCTTATTGAGTGAATTTTAATTTTAAATGGGATAAGAAGGTATTCGTGTATTAGTTATTTTCCTTATTTTGGGTTGACAACATTGTTGATCTAGTTATTTGGGGGTCTCTCTTGGGTATTTTTTTATTTTTATTTTTGTCTTATACTCCATTGTAGATCATGCGGTTAAGAGATTTATTGATTCTTGTTTGTTACCGTATCGATACAGTGGAATTGAGAAGCAAAGTTGAAATAAGAAGAAAAAACTTGTCACCATTTACCAATTGTAAACTAGAAGTATTTTATTAAAAGAAAAAACAGAAATTATGTTGAATTTACATATTGATTTTTAGTTCAGTGCCGTTTTTATTTGGTTTATGGTACATTGAATCTAAGGTTCCAGTGTATGAAATGTATACAAAATGTTGAATTGATTATTTCTTTTTTTCTTTGAGGAATTAAATTAACGAAACTGAATGTTTTTTATTTGTTGGGTTCATTATGGACTATTTTGTTCTGCATTTTAACGGTGAGCAATAAGAGATCAATGATGGTGTGTGTTTAGTTTCTCCCTGTTTTTAGTTGATTTGTACCAAATTCTGTTTTTAATAGTTTTTTTTTTGTTTTGCATTTGAATATAATTAATGTAGGTCTATTATATATCGATTTAAATTTCTAGCAGTTGGTACAATTGGTATGTCCATAAAGTGCAAAATTAACCGAGTTGCTTGCATAATGAATGAATCAAAAAACATAAAAATTCATATGCCGATATAAATGAATAATAGCATAAATTTGAAATAGGATGCTGAGTCAAATATTTAGTTTAATGATTTTGAATTTTTGGGGCGCCATTTAATAATGAATCATTGGCACGGATGTTGTCATTTAGAATAAAACAGTTTTAGTTCATTGAATTTTTAGTTAAATGTGTGGATTAGGTGTGAGTGACTGCATAATTGACCATTCAAATTAATTTTTAATGTACCGTAGAATTATAATTTTTTTGATAATTATGAAATTGAATGAGTCCCTAGTTTGGAATATATGAATTAATGTAATTGATGCACCTACACCATTGAAACCACAAGTGTTGAAACGATTAATCATTAATAGTTGCATACAGCCAATTGAATCATTCAAGTGTTAAATTGAAAATTGTGTGATTAAAATAATTTCATTTCATTTGTTTTGCTTCAAAAGCGGAGGCTTCTTTTTATTTATGAATAAATTTAATTTAAGATGGAGAGTAGTTTATGCTATGCAATAGCTATAATGTTGCATTTTGATTACGGTATGTGATCTCACTTTGTGTAGGTCAAATCAAGTTGATGACCATTAAAATTTACACATTGATCGTGATGGTAGCTAATTTTTATATGATGAATGCAATGAAAAAAATTACAAAACAAAACTTTAAGTTTTATCCAACCAGTTGTACAGTCTGCAAGAAACAATTCGTCAATGTCATTTAGATATTCACCTACCCAATATGTGAAATGAATTTCATCTGTTTTAACTTTTACCATATTCTACTGTACTTATCCATCTTATCAAAAGAAAAATGATAAATTCATGTGCCAGAGTGTTGCTATATGAAACGTATACTTCAATATTAGTGTGTACCTTTTTTTTATTTCTCTGTTATTTAAAATGAAACTTGATAACTAGATGTGTGTAATTCAACTGGGAAAATATTTTATTTATTTTTTTCTTAAACAGACATTTGACACAGAAAATTAAGTTAAAAGAAAGAAGAGTTTTATTCAAGATGTGGGGATTAGGATATGTTTCTGTTGATAAGACCATATCATACAGTGTATGTTTTATATTTTTTTGCACCTACCTCTGATTTATGATGTTGATGATGTGATGGTGACGTTTAACCGTGAGCCACTACTGATGCATATGAAATTGCATTCAGATAGAAAACTGGATAACTGAGTTTGGTCAATTTTTGGATTTTTAGAAAATCATAATGTTGATTTCGTGATTCTCATAAATCCCAAGTGATGACATTGTGTACCAAATAAAATGGCATTTGTGGTTTACTAATCTCTTACTCCGATGAACTAAATCCATAGTTTTTCTTTTGCTACTTTTAGCAACTGAAACACCCATATGATAACACATTCATTTGATTTAATTGATTACTGGTTAACTAGAATAACAACAGTCGTTTAGTTCGATTAAATTTTTTTATGCTTCTTTCTTTGCTTCGAGGGTTATTAACATCTGCCACCCCTTGTATGACATTGTGGTGAATTGTATCAAACACACACCCAGTAGGGATAGAACTAATAAATTTTGTGAAGGGAATCAATAGAGTTCAACAGTCCATTTTCCTTTGAATATTTACATTAATGATATTAAATTGCTACAAATATGTTTGTTTCGGGTGTTAAAAAATATCAGTAAATCAACTGATGATGATGATCACTTGCAAATATAATAAATTAAATGATTTCAAAATCAATTTTTTATTTTCACTAAATATGAGAACCGGGAAATGAATAATAAAATTTATTTGTTAAATGTGAATGGTATAACCCCTTATGGTTGTTATTTAATTATGGCTTAACATGGAACAGTTGAATGTATGATGCATTTAATGGGAGTTAATTGAATCAACATTGAACGTATGCAGAAGCGTAGATTCATCGTTTTATGTGTGAGATTGTTTTATGAGATTCATTTCTTTTTTGTATTTTATGAAAACCTTTTAGTATTGAGAATAGATAGAACTTTGGATTCACATCTTTAGAATTTAATATTCTTTGGTTTTAAATCAAAAAAATACTTAAAATGCAACGGGATATACATTTTTCTTTTATTTATTGCCAAATATTTAATGGTTAGCTCATTGATTTTATGAGAGTATTATGTTGGATTATAAAGTAGTACACTTAGTATTTATAAACGTTGAGAACTTTACCTCGTTCTTTTTTGATTTTTTTTTTTGGGATTTTCTTTGAACCCATTGAAATCCAAAACAGAATGCACTGTCTTTTTAATTATAATCTTAATCGTACATAAATTGGTTGCGTATGTTTGATCATAATAAATTTAAAGAAAAAAAAGAAAAATATCAGTGAAATTAATAAAGAAACACACAGCACTCAACATCAGCCAAATGCAATAAATCTAAATAAATTAAATTTAATATCCCGCATATTTGATTTCCACTGTTTTAAGCGTATTGCTTGTTTAGTGACTTTTAGTTCAATGACTTTGGACATCATAAAACATTCTATCGTGTATGACAGAATTTTATTTTTGTTGTTTTGGGCTTTAATTTTTGTTTTTGTCTTTTCGAATTCGACATTTGTTAACACAGGATGAGTATCACGGTAGGGCCATTAAAAGATAAATTTTATTTTGAATAAGAATTTCCCAACGGTTCAACAATATTATGATTGGTCACAGAACTTATTTCGCAGAATTACGGTTAATGTTTAATGATGATTTACATCGTTTGACCATTACTTACCGCATAATATGAACGTAATACTTATCATACATTAAGAATATTATGTGTTCTTTAAAATGTTTAATCCTTTAGTACAAGAGAATAATGAAATCTAGATCAATGTTTAGATTGTTTCATGCTGATAAGCTAATTAACACTAAAATGAGAACTGTTTTAATAAAATACTTACAAGGAAACGTTACCCAATATCAAACATGTTGAATCTAATTCAATAAAAATGAAATGATTTTTATAAAAATTCTTATTCTTTTCATTTTTTTTACAGATGAATACTAATTGTGGTGTAGCTAATCTAGTTGATCGTTACCTGGAATCAATATATCCTGATTATATTGACCACACACGGTCGATACTAATACGGCAAGCACGTGATATGTTGATATGTCGATACCATGGCGATTTACAACGTTTTGAAACTGATTTTATGATACCAGCGGCTGAAATAATTGACCAAGTGAAATTATCATGCATCAAAGGATCGGTGAGTTTTAGTTTTTTTTATTTTTATTTTATTGATCTTATCAAAAGTGCCTCAAGTTCAACCATTATTCTTTGTCTAGTTGGATACTAAAATGATTCATCTATTTTAAAGTCGATTAAATAATTTGTTTCACGTAATTTTAAATATTTTATGATGGAAATTCATGATTAAAATTGAATTGAACGAATTCATTTGAATATGTAATGAAAATGATGAACGAATTGGTGTTATACAATTGAATTGTTTTGTTTAAAATAGTCTAAATGGTATGACATGTACATGAAATAAATCCAATATTCTTAATTGAGTTCTTGCGAAACAATTCAAAATATTCTCATTCGTCTTAAGTTCTTAAAATGCAATTTAATTTTCTTTTTAATGTCATTTGAATATTAATTTTATTTTCTTATGATCTCTATGGCAATGCATTTAAAGTATTTAACATTTTATATTGAGTTTATGGTAAAATCGTTTTGCAAGGTGAATTTTCAATTGGCTTCGGCTATTAATATATTCCGTGACGATCGGTATTCAATGAAATAAGACAAAGTACTCTTATGCGATTCATTGGCATTGATAAGCATGCAATTTTATTTTAAAAAGACTCACCTTCTCTCTCAGGTAAACTGATCAACAATTAAATACCGTTCAATTAGATAATAGTTGTTTTAACGCATCATACCAATCGACGTAATATTTTGTGGTTGATCATAAATCGATCGAAGCCAATGGGAACTTTAATTTATCAAATTGAACCCATCACATATTGAGGTATTTCATTTTTAAAACAAAAAATAAAACTCAAGTAACACGTATGCCCACATTAGTAACGTTTATAATATTGTTCTTGTGGTGTCTATTGCTCGTTTTCTTTTCTTTTTTTTTTTGCGCACAGCATGAATTGTGTGAACAGACAAAAAAAAAATGAAAACAAGTACAATGAAGGAAAAATAGCAACTGATCTTTCATATTTTCCCTGTTATATTCATTAATTTCCGCATAATTGAAATTTTTCTATACCAAAAACAACAAAACGAAAATTGAGAAGCAAACAAAAAATAATCCAAAACTGTAATCTAACAGTGAATTTCGCTTTTCATAATGCACACAAGATCAATGTGTAATGTTATTTTGGTTAAATCGTTTATAAAAGAGTGAGAGTTCATTCAGTGGAGAATAGAAGGCAACAGAGCAAGTGATTATTATTGGATTACAAGGAGATCTGCGGGCATATTTATAGTGTGCCCGTGTTTCTTAGTTTTTTTTTTATTCACTTGCCTGGTGGTTTAAAGATTTAACGTTGTCTTCTAGACGTTGCTTTCATTACTGATCATTTCTCTTGGTTCAATGAAGTAAATTGCAAAAAATAATCAATTGAGCTAACCAGAGGAATAAAACAAAACGAAAAATCTGATGTTAATGCATATTTAATAAAGTCTAATCATATGAACATCTTAATTGTTTTCATTGGTGCGGTTTTACTATAATATTAATAACATTATTAAATCAACGGTTTATCAAAAGTCTTTTTAACGTTTTCTTTGTTGAATGTAAAATTATGAATATTGTAAGGAATATAAATCGCATATGCAATTGTGTTGACGATGAAAAACAATGCGTGAAAACTATTAAAAATTAAACGGATGCATAAAATGGATGGTGGAATATTATAATTTTTTGTATATGAATTATGATATGCGGATGGAGGAACAAAATAACATTGGCGATATTAAAATGCAACAGAATATTAAGCAAATAATTTACCATTAAAAGTGTATTTTTATTGAAATATTTAATGGTCGATTAGTTATAAGGAGAATTACCATATTGGGGTTGTACTTTGATGTATAACTATGAACAATATGAATCCACAGATCATTTAAATGGTTACACGATTTGTTATTAAATTCAAATAAACATTTTCATATGATCAAGATGGTAGCGAATTTTTATTTTTTTTTCTGTTTTATGTTTTCTTGTTAAAACAAACTGATCTCGTAAGATCCATTGTGAATGGTAAATTGAAAACAATCGGTTTTATGAATTAAAATGTGCTGTTTCTTATGTACATACGTTATTATGTGCGAAATCATAATAACTTAATAATTTTTGTTTTTAAATAATAAAATGAATTGTATACATGAATACTTGAATGTAATTACATGTGGTACTTGTGTTCAAGTGATAAGAGCTCTACATTTTATTTTATTTCGTTTTGAGTGTCCTACATCTATTTAACCACAATTAATGATTGTATGTTTTGTATGTATTGTTTCAACCTTAGTGGTACAATTGTGGCAGTTGAACATATTGTATTGCGATAATAATAATGTTGATTTTTCTTTTGCTGTTATGTGGAAAGTGTTTATTGGTGGTCTCTTGTACTGATATGAAATTAACAATTGCCTATTATTACCATAATTGGAGGATATTGACATGGAAACATACAATAGGAAAATTAATAGGCGCACATTTTTAGTATTTTAATGAAAATCATTTAGTGTTGCATACAATTATTACCAAGCGAATAAGAGAATTTGTATGAATATAGTGTAATTGAGTAATCGAATGATAAATCATTATGCTAAATATCTAAAGTAACTTCTAAAGTGTATTTGTATAATCATTTTTTTCTTTTTTACTTAATTTATTGTGGGCAATTGGCCATACATTGAATGAAAGTCTTTTTTAATTTCATTTTGTCTTCATATACAACAGTGAATGTAATTGAACGAAGAAAATCTCCCTGCGATTAATTGAAATTTACTGGTTCTCGTTAAGATTAGGTGCTGACTTTATAATAAATTATAATAATAATAATGCATTGTAATCTATGTTATTATAATGCTAATCATTTTTGTACCGTATACATTGTTATAATTTTTTTTTTCATAGAGAAACATATGGACTATGAATAATAAATATTTTCACTATGATCATACGTATGAATTCGCACAAAAATTCATATTAAAAGTGGTGGTTGTTATTTTATTTTGTAAATTGTTAACAATTGAATATGCAAAAAATTATTATTATTTGCTTAAGAGATATATAATTATTATTCATTGCGTCTAAGGCCTCATTTATACAATTTTTGAGAGATGAATTATCATTTTAAATTCAATTTTCACTCTTTTGGTAAGAATGGAAAAAGCTCATATGAAGTGTATTTCTTTTGTATTCAATCTGATTTTCAAGATAGACGTGTGTAAATTAACTATAGTTTTGGTCAACATGGAATTATAATCAACTGAATAATGTAAATAGAAATTGCAACTGAAAGAAAAACATAATTTCTTGTTACTGTAACAAGAAAAACCCAAAATGTCATGGAAATTTCTATTCCATGGGAGAGTTAACATTATTAGCATTAATTTTTCTAATGTCGTTGATGTTTTTTAGTTTTTATTTATTTGTTTCATTGAAGGATCAGTATTTAATTGAGATGTTTACAGCTAACTACATTTCACCTTTTAAAGAGTTGTTAATCATCAATTGTATGGTTAGTAACTATAAACTACTTATGTTATATTGAAATAAGAACAATGAACTGTTAACAATTTTTCATGACTTAATCGTTAATTGAAATAAACTATACAATAAAAACGGGATTGCCTGCAGTGTTTTTCCGGTCACACAGAAAATACCTAAAATACAGTTCAAATTTGATTTGTTAAAGAAATAGCAACATAGAGATGTTATAACGATTATCATAAAAAACGATTAAAAAATATTGTATTATCGATGAGTCCGTTTGTTCTATGTAACAGCCTGAGATATAAACATAACATATTTAATAATAATCATCATTATAATTTATTGTTTTTCGTTAAATATATAAAACACAATAATATTGGATAGGAATAGATCGTTAACAGATTGCAATTTATCTATCTCCTATATTGCAATATACTTTCACTTTCCCTTAAAACAGCAACAAGAAATTACGACAAAATGTAAAGAAAATAATAAAAAAAGATTAAAAATCGTGGCTAAAAAATTTTCATTACCTAAATATTTTATGTAATTAGCATAACATTGATATTTAGCATATAAAAACACGAAATCTTTTTATCGTTTTAAAATATAAAATGATAATAGGATGATAGTTAAGACTGTGCCCTAAAGTCAATTGTAAATCTATAGATAGTTTAATTTCGATTTGTTTGAAACTATCTCATCTGATGCACCTCAATTTTCTTATGTAATCAAAAGAAATTCACATGATCTCATCAGTTAAAAAACCAAAGTTTTGTATCGATGATCTTTTCAAATGAATTATCTGTCATGAGTAATAATTGAGTAGTAGTTGATGAAAACCGTTAGATAACTAAATATAACAATTATCAAGAATTTCTTATTAATTTTTTCTTTTAATTTATAATAAAGTATCATTAATCAGTTTATTTGACTTTATTTGGTAATTCAATTCTTTAGTTAATTGAAAATACCCGTTGTTCAACAATAATCATAAAATTCAGTAATAAGTACAGCTAGAAATGCGTACAAATTGATTTAAATTGATTGAATTAAAATGCTTCATTACGTAACCGTTCATTGCATTGTAAAATTATTTATAACTTTGGATAATCAAAACTCTAATTGTTATGTGCATTTATTGAAGACCATCAATCAATTCAATTAAATAGTTCGGTAAGTTCATAGTCAAGGGCACAATTATTGAGTTAACCACATTTATTTCTTATTGAACAACTCTCTTTTATTTCCTTATGATTTTCACTAAGTACAACAATAATTTTAATCAAATCCATTGATCTGTTTGCGGTATTTCAAATAATTTTTGATTAAAGTTAAATACCGGTAATGATTAACATCTAAATAGAATCAATAAAATAAAATAATTAAAACATGACTTTAACTGAATCATCTAGATACTGGATCACTGTGAAATTTAATTAAATACTTACCATTGATTAATTTGAATAAAATTTTTATAGTGAACATTTTGCATTGATTAAGAACATGTAAAAACTAATTGTAAATGAATTGTCAGTGTTTAATTGGACTTAATATCATGATGATCAATAATTTATATATTTACAAGTGAATTATGTTGAGTGAAGTAATAAAATGAATATTTATATTTCATTGGTTTACGATTTTATACAGATTCCTTTACAAATGGTTATAAAACTGATAAATAAAAATAAAATTTATTTAAATGAATATGGCAAATAATAGTGTTATGTTGTATTTTAAGGGTGATAATAGTGACAGTAAGATTAAGTGATTAATGATTAAAGTGTAAAAGAAAGTTTATACATGACTTTTTTATTACACGTATTATCTCTTACAATTAAATATCTATGCAATTTAAAACTGATTTCCTTCTTGTGAACTATACAGATACTGTTAAATAAGTTAAAGTTAAATAAAAAGAAAGAACACGGTGAAATGCAACTGTCATGTTTAAGTAGTGATTGGGATGCTGTGAAATATCGGTAATCAAAGAGACGAAAAAATCTACATCAAATCCAATCGTGATGATTTGAAACATCAAAAACAACATTTTAATATTTTTCATTGAAGTCGCGCATCCATCTTAAAGAAATCAATGGCATTTCAATCGTTGAGGTCAATTTTCTATTTGAATATTATTACTTCTTTTATCACTCTTGTTAATAATTTCGATGTATATTTAAACTTCTTTAATGAACACCCAAGAATAATGATTGATTTATGGAATAATATAATCTTCATTGTTCAATATACGCTCAACATTGGAATAAACAATTTTTATAGTTTAAGATTCCTCCTTTTGGTATTCGTTTTGAAAATAAAATTTTCTTGTACCAAAGTATTAACATTTCTATGATACAATTCATTGAAGTGCAATTGGCAACTATCGTTATAACAGTTATGGTTCACTGAGAAAATCAAAAAGAAAACATTAAAATTCAAAGATGTGATAAAACGACAATAGAAGAATAAAATAGCTTTACTCATTAATCTAAATGAATTGTAAAAGATCGATGCTATTTAAGAAGTGTAATCATAATTTCCCTTGAACTTAAAATGGGCATTACTGATTGCATACTGTCTGTCGTTAATAACTATTCAATGCGTGCGCACACACATGATAAATTATTTTAATTTTTATTATGTTTCTTCATTCAATAGAATAGATTGAATCGTGAGTCTAGAAAGAAAGTGAAGATGCGTTTTTATAAGTTAAAAAATTATAAATCTTCTATTGTTATAAATTCAAGACTAAATACTATTAAAAACCGGAAAGATGGAAAGTAATCAAATAGTATTTGACGCCAAATCAATATAAAATTAACAGTTTCTTATTTTCTGTTATTACGCAAGTTTTCTTAATGTAGAAAGAGCAAAATAAAATAAAAAAAAAAAAGATCTTTAAGTATTAAACAATTTGAGTGGTTTTTATGGTTCAGTACAATGGCCAAACACATCATGGATCATGATAAACAGTCACATTGTACACTATACGATTTGTGTTAACTGATATAGCTAACAAAAGTAAAATCAAAAATAAAAATAAAAAAATTAAGAAAAAAACATTAAAAATCGAAATGAAACATTAATAAGGTTCAATGAAAAGGGAAATCTTATTTAAATGTTCAATATGAAAGATGAGAAAAAAAAATATCAAACTGATTGATAACTTTGCTCTTTATTATTGAATCTATTAGAGATGTTGTATTTACTTTCATCTACTTTCTACTTATCAATAACAGTCACTGTCCCTTTAAGATTCTCTAGTGTACGATAAAGAATTGATCGGTATTTAAACATTTAAAGGTGTAGACATGGTGTTGGTAAATATTTTGATTTATGATATTTGATGTTGAATGAACCATCGTTTTGAGTGTCATTTAATTCTGTAAAATTACTTAGAGATTACATGAACTAAATTGTACTTGTGCAACAAAATTTTTATTACTGATAATCATTTCCTTTTTATGAATTTCATTCATTATGGTTCGTTGCATTTTAATCAATTATTTCATTTAATGTAATTATGTATTAAAGTATGCAAAACTGTTAGAGTAAAGATGGAGATTTAATTCAAATAGTACAGATATTGAATGTTGTAATATCTATTTATAAAGGGCTACATCATTTAGTGGGCTTTTAAAAGAAAATTCCGTTAGTTTTTATTCAAAAGATCAATGTAATTACACCAACAATTATAATGTTTCTTGTTTATGCTTTCAATTTTATTTATTCATCGAACCGAATGCAAATTCTTTGCAATTTAACCGTTGGATTTTATCAGTTTGTCATATAGTTGATCAAGTGGGTGGAATTATGTGCCATATCATGTAAAAAAAGTGTGAATGAATCTCTTATAGATTGCAATACAAGTGTATGCTTACACATTCATTGATTGGTCATAGCTTTCGATACAGATTAATGATATTGCCCATTTAAAACTCCACTTTCGGATCTAAAGACAAATTTTTATATATTTCACATACAGAAATCAATACATTCAATTATTGATAGGTAATACTCGATTAAAAGTGCATAAGGAAAAATTAAATTGTAAAATATAATTTCATGTTTGTCTTTACCAGTTTTTTATGGTGAACTAAGTCCATTAAATGAGAGTTCAATTCTATTCCAATATTGATTGAATAAATTTATTGTAATAAACCATAAAGGAAAAACATACCGATCCCATGGTGTGATCAAATGATTTAAGTTTTTTGTCTTAAGTTTTCAAAGGAAAAAAAGAATATTAAATAAATTAAAGTCGACAGCATTTCAGTTTGATTTTAGTTGTTGTTTGAAGTGATTATGAAATTATTATGTACATTATAATTAATTTTTATGTACCCCAAAATGAAGTCCGGTGTAATGCTTTTAAAAATTAGACAGAATTTAAAGGAAAGAAATAAAAAAACTAAAAAATGTTTTATATCCATTACGTTATAAGTTGGATACCATGGGCCACCAATTGCAATTTAATCTGTATAATCGCAACAAGTATGCGTAGGATTTTGTTTAATTTTTTACAATGAAATGTCTATGTGGCAGATAAATATGTTAGACTTAAGTCGTTTATTTCTTTTGCGAAATTGGTGGACAACACATAAAATGGCATAACAACCACTTCAATTAACTGCAAATGGTGTACATTATTGGTTATAAATTAGCATATACGTATGTTAATGTTTCATAACATTCTGTCAAACCAGTGTGTGTCAATTCCAAGAGACATATGGCTTTGATACAACAGGTACAATTCGTTTATTTTTTTCTCTCTCATTCATGCAGGGCAACTAAACACTGCTGAGTTTAGAGTCAATGTTTTAAGAAGAAGAAAAATGAATTTAAAAATTTAAACAGAAACAGAAATTAATTGATTGCCCACTCAACATTGGAAGTGCAAGAAATCAGTAACTGTAATCCATACTGGAAGTGTATGCTGATTTATAATTTTTATGTTTTAAAATCATTTAAATTCTGGGGTTTTTTAACAAATTGATACTTATGTTTGATGCATTCACCCATTGCCATTGAATATTAATCATAATATTTATCAGATGTTGGGGGGGAGTTTTGTGTTATAAAATTTCATCGTTTACATTCGATATGAGAGAAAAATGCAAAACCACTTATTAATATGAAATTAAAAGTATAAATATAAAATACTTAAGGAATATCTAAATGAGTAAACAAAATGTAAGTTTTTTTTTATTTTATTGTTTCTATAAAAGATTGATTATTACCAACATGAGCCATAGAATTGAGTAGGAAATGAATACTTGGAATCCATGATTATTATGTTTTACATCATTTTTATCATGTCGATTTATATCTGTGTAATATGCCGAAGAATTGTTTGTATTATGGCCAGTTGAAAGGTAATCATAATAATGTTTGTATGAAAATACCACACATTATTCAATGAAAATGCATTTTTAATTTTTTTTTCTGTTACTTATGGAATATTCAATATGTTTTCCATCTTCCTTGTCTAATATGAATGGTCAGATTGATTACATAAATATTGTATTTGATTAAAAATGTTTTTAAAATGGTCAATATGGAGCTGATATAGGATTTGTGTATCTTTTAATTTCCAAAAATAGTAATAATAATTCCCATTGTCGGTTTAATTGTAATTAATTTGGTAGAAATAATAAGATAAATAATAAAAAATTTCAACATACATTTGAATTCTATATGTTCAATTTCATCGGTATATTACTTTAATATCAATCAACCGGACTAATCAATTATGAAAAATCTACATAAAATTTATGTTTATTGTTTAAATGAAAGTATTTTCAATTTTTGGACATACAAACAATGTTGCGTTGTTGTTTTTTTGGCGATGATCAATATGTGTAATTAGAGATATTTTCCAACTAACAGTTAGTTACAATAGACGACTGATGTATACTATTCCATTTATACATATGGTATATACGTATTGATTTGGTGGAACAATTCAAGTGCATTAAGCCTTAAATGACTCGATTGTGTCTCGTTTGCATAAAGTCAAAATTATTGAACAAATAGAAAATATTTAATATTTTCAACGCAGTACTGTTGGTAAAACATTAAATTGTTGACAGTCATAAGACGATTAAAACTATCTGATGTCGTAATCCCAATCGATGAAAGTATTTTTTTTTTTTTATTTTGTTTAACAGAAGAAACAAATTCTTGAGTGCAACAAAATGAAACAAATGTGAAATGATTAACGAACACATTTTTTTCTTTGGTTTAATTCGAATCTGATTGACTACAAATTATGTTAATAAGAATGTTGGCCACATGCCACTGAGAAGATTAACCGAATTCTTCGATGGATCTCGATCATTAATGCATCAAAGAAAAGTCCCAAACACAAAAATCAAATGAAAAAGAAATAAAAAATGAGAAATTTATTTTAATTAATATTAAACGTCCCATTGATCGTTGATTTATATTATGATAAAGTTATTGTAAGTCTATTGATGTGAAGAGAAAAAGCTATCTGTTCTAATTTATGATTATTAATGTTGGACGCCAGTGTTAAAGGTCTCATTTGATCGTAAATTAATAACAGAAATACATAACTAAACTGTCCATTTACTGTTTATGTAGTGAAATAACCGTTGCTAACATGGAAAATGATGATTAGTTACTCAATAAAGGAATGAAATAAAAATTCTATTCATTAGAATCATCGAAAATAATTTATGCTGTGATGTAAAGTAGCAACAATTGTCCAACTAACTTGGAATAGGCGAATCATTATAATTTCATTCTTATGATGGGCTGCTACTCAAGCAATACTATCATTACAGATGAAACTACTTGAACTATTCTTGTATTATTCTCAATTTCAATTGTGGCCCATTACGCACCACTTGATGCCACGATGAGTTGAATATTCTTTATCTTTTCTTTTTTTTCTTTTTAAATGATTCTTACAACGGCACGATTTAAGACAGGTAATTCTCTCCCAACACCTATGGATTACACTAAAGAGATAAAATGTATTTAATATAAATGATGTTGAAGAAGTGTAAATAGTAAAACGTAATCTATTCTTGTTCTCCCACAACAAACCATACGAATATTAATTACTTAAAGTGTTGTATCTTCGTTGTAATTTTAATTACAAATTCAACATTATTTTTTATGCTTCACAATGGCCATTAAAGCATAACAATATTCTAATATGATTACATTTTAATTGTAAATCATGAGATGTGTTATTTCTATTTTGATGGTTCTTTTTGGGAACACCATCTCATTCTTTTAATCCGTTTGTTTCTTAACAACAAAAAATAATATGAAATGTTATTACTATTATGTCCAAATAGAATTTAGTTAAATGTGATATGTTGCAACTGAAGAATCATCATTGAAAAATATCACTGAAGTGTTACCGCATTAAATAAACAGTTTTCATCTGAAGGTGTACAAATTTTTTTTTTCATTTATTGTTTAACATATCACACGGTGAAATTTGTATAATAAAATCTATTGCATTTTAAATGATAATGATAATGGATTTTCAGTTAAAATTCTATCTACATATTTATATTTTGAGTAAAATGTAACTGTTATCTAATTAGGTTTATATGATATTGTGTTACATCAAACTGAAAAAATGTTATGAGAATTTAACGTCGTTGATGTTTTATACAATTTGTTATATGTCCAGTTCTCTTCTGTGAACTAGAAAAACTGAAATAAACATAAGCGAATTCGAATGATTGAATTGATTCTGGTAGCCAGTCAAGAATCAAATTTCAAATAATTATTTATTTATTATTAATGGAATTCCAATTATGGATCAGTTACGTCTACAATCTGAGTGTTTGAATGAAAATTATTTAAGAAAAAAACGGAAATTAGATAGGCGTCAATTGAATTTTTATTTAAAAATCGCTTCTTAAGATGTTTGTTTTTTCGCAAATGGATTTCTTGTTTAATTCCCATGGTTAAAATTTATTATCATTCGTTGGAGATTGACAACGGTGCAATAAAATAGTTACACTTGTTTATCTTGTATTAACATTGATTAATGATCTGTCTAAATATCAATTGCGATAAAGATTTAATTAGTTTGAATCTTCGTATTCATCTCAGCTAATAAGATAAGGTAATTTGAAAGTTTTATTTAAAGCATTCATATAAAAATCAATAAATGTTATCTACATAATGATCTCAGTTTACATCCTTTGCTAAGATTCTTCGATAGGTGATCTAACACACAATTTAACGCGATAAACTTTACATATCATTGTTAAAAAAAAACGACAAATTAAAATTGAATTGAAACTAAGAATATCATTTTAATAATTTAATTAGAACAACTTAAGATAAATAAAATTAAAATAAATTACATGAATTTATACGTTACAATTTAGTGTGATTATGAATGCACTAACTGAACTAGTTATTATGTAATACTTAAAATAAATGAAGTGAACAACAACTGAATAAATATAAATTACAATAATTAATAATAAATAATTTAACATTTAATGGGTTTGTTGGTCGATAAACAGACAATTTAATTTATATGTAATTGATGTTCTATCAAATGATATTCTTAGTTGTATACTAAATCGTTACAATAACGACAAGATCTACATTAGAATAATATTTCAATTATAAAGAGATCACATTCAATCAGTTATTTGCAAGTCAATTCATTTAAAGAAACAGGAAATTGTTTTAATAATTCTTCTATGAAACTCTTTGATGTTCTTTAGTTGAGAAAACGATTGTAATTGAATTAATTAAATAAGATGTTCGTTGCTAATGCGGTTAAGATAACACTCAGATGTAACGGATATGCGTTCAATACATAAAACATTGATAAGAATTAATCGTTTTATAAACAGATTTGCATTGTACACTTTGACCTAAAATTATTGGAATTGTTTTATCGTATTTCACTCAGTTTTTCTCACCAAATCGTTTGTTTAATTTCTACATTAAAATTCGTAATGCAACATGATATTCGATTGAAGGTATTCCAGATAATTCTGAGTTTACTCTTTACGGTTTAACTCTCAATTGGTACAGAAGCACACGGTCTTTGTTCACTCTGGGCTTCTATTTGTATGCGAGACAGAATAAGAGATACCACAGTCATAGTTCAGTCAACTGTGAAAAATACTCATTTTGAACTGGTCAACGACAACCTGATTTTGTGTTGATCAGCTGGCATTATACAATATTCCGTAGAATATGAGAAACAAAAAAAAAATAAAACAGACAAAGTAAAACATTAGGTGATGTGCATCTCGTACAGCATCACTCATTGAATATCATAAAAATTGTCGAATAACAACACAAAAAAACGGGGAAAATTTAATGCATTCGCATCACGAACATAAATCGCGTTATGTTGAAGCGTTTTAATAATTCCCTCCACCACAAGTGTTTTATTTCTGTATATGAGTAAACCAGCTGCTATTCCGCTCGCTTAACAGATTCACCAATTCAATTTCATTCAAGTTTTCTCGGTATGAACGTATTTTGTTATTGGGTTCCGACAACAATTTTGTTATTTGAATCAGATTTCAGTTGGTTTTGTATTATTTCAGTTTTCATTCAGTAACGAACAAGACTGGCAGCATTTACGTTCTTGTGCCTTCAGTTATTTAAACAAAATTAACTGAATTTAGTTTTTTTTTGTTATTATACGGAATAATTATTCTATTGTGGAAGTACGTGAAGTGCATAATTTCCTTTTGATTACATTAAAATTTCATTTGAGTTGAGTGTTTTAATGGTTTTCCGGAATTTAGACAAGATTTTTATATCTATGGTTTTAAAGAAAAAACCATCTCATTTAAGTGTAGAAGGAAAAGAATGTTTCATTTTGATGTGATTAATGAAGAGTTTTATAAATTAACTTAACGCCACATATGGAACAATATTGAACAAAGAATAAAAAAAAAACAGTTGAGATATGACCGTTAACTGATATCCTACCGTGTGTGTTTATGGTGATTTTCTATAAGAACCAGAGTGATTTTTAATTAGATACCTAAGAAGACGGAAAACGATTTTAACATTAAGAACCCAGAGGTGATTTGTTCAAAAATTAAGTGGATAAAAATCGTTATTTTATTTTTTTTTTTAAATAATTATGGTTCCACTTAACGAGATAACTATTGATATTACATAATTGTTGGATTCACAAGTGCTAAAACCATTTAAGATTGAATTTTTAAGAAATCGAGGTCTTAACGAAATTAAATAAAAAAATTGATAGAAATATCCTAAATTGGAAGAAATTAATATTACGTAAAAGTGTTGTTAAATTAATCGGTGAACAAATAACAGAAATAAAAAACAAAATTGGATTTCTTATATTTTGAGTGTAGTTCAATATTGTTGACTGATTAAACCTTATTGCTTCGTTTGATTTAGTGGGATTCAGTATTTCTTTAAATAATAAGAAACTGGTTTAATAATTCGTACAAGAACATCATATAAATTTTCGTGTTCTTCGAAATCAAAAGAAGAAACATTCAGAGATTCTTATATTTAGTTATACCTTTATAAACCAAAAAAATCGGTTTATTGTGTTGAACACGAGGTAAATTATTAAATAAAAAATAGAAGAGATCTTCAAGACCACATAAATAGTATTCAAAGTGTTCTTTATTAAAGTTAAATGTACCATTTCTTTGTGTTTGATGATCATGATTCAAACATTTTTTTTGTATTTGAAATAAAATTTGAACTGATCATTCGTTAAACTGTTTCGTTTGTTCTAAGTTATTTAGAACGAAATTACATATAAGAAAAAGAGAATAAATCAAATAAATTGTGAAGTTTCTTATTCAATTTTCCAATTATCTAATTGTGGATGGAATTTTATTCGGGGGATTAAAAGTTCTAAGATATTTGGGAATTTGTGGTTGGAGGAAAAGTAGTGCAAAATTCTGTAACGCCTGAGGTATTGGAAGAGACAACGATAATAAAATTGGTGTTATTTAATTGAATCACTTATTCTTTTATTCGGGTGAGTTTTTTAGTTATAAATTGGAAGTTTATTATAATATTAAATTGAGGGCAATGAGATAGACCTATCCCTCGTACAGGAGAATGGAGAATTGTTGTTATATGTCATATTGGAACGTTGAATTAATTGAATATTATTTCTGTTGTTTGAAACAAAAGACTAAAAAGAAAAGAATCATAAATATTTGTTTCTTATTGATTGTAAGATTATAAATATTTTATAATCTACTTATAATTTTCTTACATATTCGGTCACTGTTAAATTGTATGATGTGTATTAATGTTAAAAGAGTATTACCACAGTGTTAAATAATTGAATATACATCAATTGAGGTATTATTTCTTACTGTTTGTTTAACTTTTATTATATTTTTGTTTCTCTTGTTGAAAATTTTCAATGTTTCTTTAATGGTAGAATTTGAAAAAAAATTTTTTTTAATTGAAAGTATCCAACTGACACCTGGATTCTTAAGTTATTTACAATAAAAACTTGGAAAATGCAAAAAAACTAAGGTAAATCTACTATGATTGTAACGGCCCCCATTTAGAAGTGACTCTTGTTAAATTCAAATAAACGTTTCATTCACCTCATTTCATCGATATTACCGCATAACAACATAATGCCACATTTTCATGTTGTTTTAGTTTTCTATTGCAACAAATTTATATTGTTCCTTTTGGCATAAGCATAACATTCATGTATTTTACTGTAGTTCACTCTATAGTTCTTGTTTATTTCTTTCCTTCTCTTCAAATTAGAGGATTGTAGTTAGTGTTTCTTTAATTTCGTTTTTTCTTTTTCTTTTTCTTTTAATCTCTAACCAAATGTTTTTATTAGTTTGAATGAAACAACAATAGAATATTGACTAGATAATATTAATTCAAATTTTCATATCGATTCATTTACATACACCACACATAATTTATTTCTCTTTCGTTTTCTAACCAAAAATAAAATCATAATTTTTGTTATGTAGAACGTTTTTGTTTTTGAACTATAACGATAGAAAATTGCTGTAATTGTTCAATGACTGTTTAATGTTTAATTGTAATGTTTAACTTCCGTGGTTATTATCTCTTATTGTAATTGTAAAGAACTAAGCCAACAAGAAACGCAAATTATTAAAAAAATAGAAGATTAATGGATTTAAATTTAAAATAGATGAGTTAAAGGAAAACATTAGAAATATAAAATGGAAAATGTAAAGAATTTATAAAATGTGTTTCTTTAATGTGCATTAAATGATAAGATGTAAAATAAAAGCGTCATCGTATAAAACACTGTGTGCCATCATGCAATTATAAACTACCGCGGGGTCAATTAAACTGTTATTCAAATGTTCAATTGTCGCTAAAGGGGGTTGGTTTCCGTTTCCAATGTTTTGTTAAACGAAGAATTAATTCTGTATTCTACATGGAAATGAGTTTACGTGTGTTTATTATTCAGTGGAATAAAATTAGAGAATCAAGCAGTCTACCAGAGTAAGAGAATCACTGCATTTCAATTGAATAAATTGTGCTTAACGAGAGTCAATAATGAAATTTCGTATGCATATAAGTGTGTGGTAATGTTTGTGTTAAATTTAAATGATGTTTGGCCCTGGTATGAGGGCATGGGTAATGCATTTAATCGTATACATTGTGTTTAATACACGGAATAGATGGAACATTGGATTAGTTTGCCTTTTTTTTTACATTTGTAACTGAAAATAAAAAATTATTTTAAAGTGTTTATTTGTTACCGAAAATATAAATGAAGGTATGGCACTTTTAATTTAATCCATAGCATAACGAATTTATTGCAGTCTGGTGGATTTTCTTATGAATTTTTATTTTTGGTTCAGTTTATACCTTAAAGGCGATAATAATTTCTTTCCTTTGGACGCCGACAAACTGATGATAATTCAGTGTGACAATATTATATGCGATGAGTGCAATGCTCTATGAATGTGTTAACAATTTTCTTTAAAGTATAGGATTTTTTGAAATTTTAATTGAGGTTATATCGAAGTGGATTAAACCAATCTTGTGAATTTCTTAAATTGACATTCACCTACAGCAAAGCAAAATTTTTTGATATTTATCACTTTAGGGTTTTAATTAAATATACCCTGGTTTTCTTTGACTTTTGATTTAAATAAGTTCTGATTAATAACAAATCTTATCGTATCGTGTTGTATTGTATAATAATCACTTAAGCCATCTAAACGTTTTAACCGTTTTTTTTTTCTTCTCTTATGATATTCGAATATTAATTGAAACATAATCCAAAATATAATCAAATCAGATTTTATGTTGTTTAACTTATTATTATTGAATAATGTTGGTAAATGTAAACAAGTAAAAATATTTCTGTTTCATGAGAAACATCATGAGATGATGAAATTTAAAACTTGATTATTTGCAAGGAATTAGTTAACCTATGAAACATTCTTTTTATGTAATCCAATCAGTTTAATAATTTTCAAGAAAAAGAAAATCGAATGTTTGGCACTTCTTGGTGCTGCTGTTATTGCTTGACCTAACGGAACAATCGATTAAGTATTAATTTTTTGTTGTTGTTATTAAAGTCCATTCGTCGATATACAATATATTCTTAGTGAAGTATATTTTTTAATGAAAAGAAGTGGATCGAAGTTCTTTTATTTTTGATATTGAATGTTAATATTTCGTTATTTCTTGATAACTGTCAACTTGAATAAAACTTGTAAAGATTCTTTTAATGGTTGAATACCATTGGTCAAGGCAAAAGGTATTACAAAATTATTAAATAATGTTTATTATTAAGAAGTAACACACCTCCTAAAAGATGATATGGAAATAACAAAATTGATATGGTTGGTTAAACGTGCGAAAATTAAAGAAAATAAAATGAACAAATTGTGGTCTGTGGCGTTAATATCCGATGTATTCACATATGAATAAATAAAAATTGATGAGAAATTATAGGGTTGGCATATTGAAAATTATGTATTATGAAATGTACAAATGCTTTTATCGTTTTCATATATGGATTGAAAAAATAAAAGCATTGCTGGTTTCCTTTGAAGTGTGAGGAACAGTAAACTGTTTTATGTTTATTTCTATGAAGACATGAATGGTGGATGCAGACACCAATAACTGAAGAAATGCGTTTAAGAAGGTCAAATCGTATAGTGAAATTACCACTGAAAAGGAAATATAAAAATGATAGAGATTTAATAATAATCATAGTCTAATAGGAGGAGGTGTTTACAATCAATAAATCATTAATTAGATTATAACTTACATGGTATTCTAATCCAATGTTAAATCTTAAGTGAAAATTAAAAGAAAATTCAATTCATTTTGCAAATTATTTATAATTATCTCAACTGAATGAAAGAAACGTTTAAGATTTATTATTTTCTATAGGGCTGTGTGCTAATTTTAACAATTTTTTTTTCTTTCACAAGAAAGAATATTAAATGTTCTTTAAGACATAATTCTAATTATAAATATTTCTATTGGAGTTTTTTAATGAACGATCACCAAAATGGTTTATTAAAATTCATTTCGTTATTTTATTCTAATTAGAAGCTATAAAAAGAATTTTATTAGAATGATAAATAAAACATTGACTGCAACTAGTACATAATGAATTATTTGTACTAAAACTTTTGAACAGTGAACATGTGGATTGAATGGTTACATGTTAAACAATGGACCTTAACCGCATTTAAAATAAATAAATTGAAAAATTCATGTCAATGATCAGGATTTTATGTGATTCTTTTGGAAATCATTTCCATTACTAAAAATAGGAAGATTTGAATAGAATTTCCATGATTATTTACAGTTCTTTTATTCACTTTTTAAATAAATAATTATGAAAGTGAGAAAATTCCATTGAATTTTCATAGAAAAATGAAAATTCCACAATGATTCGTTTGTTATTTAGTTGCCATAATATCAATTTGGATCTATGCCAATGGAATTTGCAATTGAAAGAAAACAGTTAACATTCGGTGTATAATTCAAGTGTGTGTTCAATGAAGTTTAACCGTTCGTTCTTCAACCATACGGTTGACCACAATTGTGTATTTAATGACAGATTTAATGAAGATTGAATCGCATCAACTGTTTTATCCGAGTCAATGGACTTTATCTATTGGTATGAAATCAGCCAGTACTTAAAAGTTCTAAAGAAAATTTTCGTTTGATTTGAAACCATTGAATGGAAAACGAATGTCATTTCACATCTAATGAAAATTCTTTTATTTTTCTTTTCATTTTAATTTTTAATAATGAAGAATTTTGTCTTTATTTGTTTTTAAAAGTCTAACGATTCATTTATGCAAATTACTTGAGAGTGATATTCAATTGAAGTTAACGAAGAAAATGGTGAATTTAATGGTTCAATATGAGTTTTATGGCATTTTGTCTTTACTGATTACTATCGTGAGACATTTTTTGTTCTTTTCACTGCATAGTACTGTAGAATAATGTGAAACAGTGGACACCAAATGACTGTTTAATGTCCCCATAGAAATACAGTATTCAATTGATACTGTTCTATCCATTTGGCTACATGTATTCAAGTTCAAATAATCAGTTACAATATGTAATATGTTATCTAAATATGAAGATCATATGAGTGAAAAGAAAATTATTTTCTGTGCGGTTCATTGAGTTTTTCTTTTTTTTTTAAATAAGAAAAGAATTGTATTTCCTTATGAATTTTATAGTTTCAATTTAATATTCGTTAGTTACATTAGATTCAACAATGACCAGTGTCGATTACCAATTCTTAGAAATGATTTGCCTTTTTATTGTATTCTCTGATGTCTTTTGGATGAATTTAATGGCATTTCTTTGTTTAAATTTCATTTTTTTTTGCTCATTTGCTGCTGTTATATGAAACACTGAAGGAATTAAGAAAAGGAATATATTGAATAGGATAGTTAATCGTCTTGAACGAATAGATAATTTTTATAGAATTATGTATGCCCTCACTTGAACTTCCTGTTTTACCGTTGATTTTTATTCGATTTCTTTTTCATTTTATTATCGATATGCAGAACTCTTCATTTGCAAATTAATTTTTTTTTTCATATTGAAACTGAATATTGTCAGCATAAATTTCATCCATTGCCACTTAAATGAGATTATCGTGTTTCACTATAAAGTTCTTGTTTATTATAATTTTGTCATATTAAAATATTGTGTAATTGGTAAAGTGATTGTTGTCTACTAGCAAGTGAGTCAAAGAATACCAAGATGAATTTTAATATTAACTGACAAAAATTTTCTTATTCTTGGAATTTCTTATGTTCTTCTACCGTTTTTACTTAAATAAAATTCACAAAAATTTTCGAGATTTGAATATCTAATGAAATAAAAAAGAGAAATGAAAAATCATTATGGATACCTTTGATGAGATTCTCTTTGTTATGCGATTCTGTTTCGTTGAAATGATCCAAATGATACACGAATGGAATAACAAGATCATGAACCGAATAAAATTCTTAATAATTCGGGTGGGTAATAAGAACTTTGGAAAAGATAGAGATCATCTTTTGTTCCGGATCTCATCCAAAAATAAGATATTCAATTACATTCATAAATGATTGATCCAATGGATCTTCTTAACGTTAACAACGTTTATATAAGCACTGAATACCTAACTCATAACGAAAGGAAATACCTTGTTGTCCAATAAAAAAAGAGAGAAACAAATGCTAGAATTCTTTTCGTATGGCAACCGATTGTTCCTAAATAAATAATCATATTCAGTTACACGAGTTTTTATCTTCCATACAACAACGAGGAAAGAAACACAACGACTTTACAGTAAAAAATAGTGTGAAAACCATCTCTTTATCTCATTAATATGTAATCTACTTAAAGACAGGTCGATTGCATATCGTTTTTCAATTTAATATTTATGAAAATTCATGTTTTTTTTAGTTGCCGGTTTTCTCTTTTACAACACCAGTCAGCATTAATTAGTACTGTAAATATATAGTTAATATTAATTTCTTCTTTAAGAGATGATGAATATACGAAAATGTATCTTTCATCGCTATGGAATTTCCTTCCTCCCATATGGGCTCTGTTAACAGAAGAAAAATAATAAAAAAAGTTGCATTGGCCAGATAGAAGAAAAACATTATTGAAAACCGATAACCATCCATGTCGTTTTATATGTCTCTTCTTTAAAGTCAACTAGTAGATTGAACGGGTTTCACTTAATGCTACAACATAACGTTATTCCAATAATAAATAAAGAAAAAAACGTGTCGTTTCGGTTGCATCTAATCAAGTAATAAAGCAAAGATATTGCATATAGATATTTTGTTACAAACGAGAAAACAGCTGATTGATGATCTGTTGATCGTAATATCACCCAAGTAGTTTGGTTACGTTTTTCTTGGTTTTCACCTAGCAAAAGATTCCTTTAAACTAATGACTAAATAGAGGGACGTAGTTTTTATTCTCTTCTTCTGTCATATCGTTTGTGTATCTCTATGGCAATGTTAATTCATTTGCTTTCATTTACACTTAAAACAATTTACAAAATGTATTCAATGTATTTAGTTTAAACAATTTCTTAGATATTGGTTAGATGTATATGAAACAGGAACATAACGTGAATTGAATATTGAATGAGATACAGAACAAGTGAATATGAAATTTATGTTTATATCATTTGAATTCTTATGAAACATAAGAAACAGTCTATTCTATATTAGCTACTTAAACATTTAACATTGTACAAAAGATCAGTACATTTATATTTATTAGATTATTCAATCGTTTGATCACCTTCTTGTTAGAGTAAAGAAAATATTTTTACCATTTTCATATTATTTGCCTAATCGTTTTTTCTATTCGATGGATGCTGCTGTTTTATTCAGTAGTGGTAGAGGAATTATGATTTCCTGATATTATCAGTTAAGAATTATTCTTTAAATGGTAGCAAAAAATTAAAGAGAAAGAAGTCAAGATGATTTTCTTAAGCTAATCTTTTATGTAGCAATTGCATATTATTTATAATGTAATACATTTTTAATGACTTAAGATTTATCTAATCGTATTCACAATTTAAGTAAATTTTATTTAATAATCTTTGTTATTTTTATGTTTTTACCTTTACGATCCTGTATAAAAGTGAATGGACCAGTGTAATATTAGACGAATGAATTGATAAGTATAAAAGAATTATGGTGTATAGTGTTTTATAGTGTGGAGAATATTCAATGTACAAACTGAATAAATTAATGAGAATCGGTAGTAAGTTCATGCACATAAATGAAAAGTTTTCGTATTTGATTTCATGATCAGTTGAACGATCATTTCTATTGGATTTTATTATGGTTTCAATGGTAACGGCTATCAATCCAAGTGTTTGTTTGATATTTGTTTTTTCACATAAGACCTTTATAACCAGCAGAGGTTACTAGTGACAACAATCTCTTGTACCCATATATTTCACCTGATTATTTTCGCGGTTTTCGAGTTAAGAAATTGTTTTTTGTTTAACTTCGTTAAATGTACATTTTCTCTGCATTTTTAATGCGCTTATAAACAGATTTAGTTGAGTATTAATGGTGACTTTAGTTTATTTCTTTTTTGGTTAAATAAAAGCGGAATAAGTTAAGCACCTATTTGATGGACTTTGGTTGAAAAGAATTATTCGCTAAATATTAACTGTTTTCTTTTATTATTATTATACTTTTTGTACCTTGAATACAAGAAGTTGGCATACAAACAATAATAAAAATAAAAGAGAATACAATAACAGAACCAAAATAACATTTACCTGAAGAAATTTAATTGAATATTAAACGAAATTTATACAAAATAAGTAATAAAGAATTCTTCCTGATTTACAATGAATATTGACTTGTATATTACGTTCTAGGTGAGTTAAAATGTTATAAAATTTATGCGTTAAAAACTCACCCGTTTCGATGTTTTTTTCTTTTCATTTTCTTTGGTTTTACAATTCCGTTTTAACATTAAAATGAACAAAATTCTTTGCGGTTACCAATCTAATCTTCGGTATCCGTTAAGAAATGTTTTTTTTTTCTTTAAATTATATGATACATCACTTTTCTTTATGATCAAGGAAAAAAATGGCAAGAAGAGAATATAATAAGAAATCGCGGTAAGATGACGATTATCGGTGGTTAAAAACAGTCAAAACAAGTCTTCGTTGTTTTCTTATATTTTACCATCATCTTAGTGATGAGACATAGAAGAAGGGTAATGTGATTACATGGTGCTGCTTATCGTTGCTGGCCCAACTGGTATGAAGAATTATAATTATGCGTTTTTTCTTTTTCTTCTTAAGGAATTCAAATATTATTTTCCTTTTTTCCTCTAACACTCCAGTAGTAAAGACTTGGCGTTGATATAACGCGTAATTCCAAACATAACAGAATTAATGAAAGAAAAAAAAAAAGAACCATAACATAGAATTCTTTATGGGTATGTCTGTATAAATGCATTGGAATATGTACCGCAGAAATAATGTTTTTATTTAACAACGTTATTTGGTTAGAATAAAACTAACGAACATTAATCCAGAAAAAGAAGAGCATAAAAATGAATTTTGTGGCTCTTATAATGGGAATAGGATACAAAAATTGTTATTGACCAAATAAAGACAAGGAGCTGTTGAACTTTTATTGTCTACAGAACCATGAATAATTCACTTTTTGTTAATTTTTGACTTAAAATTTTATTTTTTATGTTGCCAATTTAATTCTATTAGTCTGTTAAAAACTCATTTAATAGTTGAGTGTACGATTATTTATGGTTTAATTGTATGGAAAGAATAATAGAAATTGACTAATACCATTCAATGGTAATTCAAATTTAAAATTAAAACTTCAATCCTTTATGGTTTCTCTCACTAATTCATTGTTTAATTCAGGCGTAAAGGATTGTATTATAAATTCTGTAGGCATTAGCGTTTGCAACCAAAGTCATACCATCATAAGTATTCATGATGTGAATATTGAGAGAATCATACTGATGGAAATGAAATGATGCTTAATCGGTAGATTTGTACACGAGAAATTTGTTGAACAATTAGAAATGTTTTAGCTACCAATTTCATAGGTGATAAATGAAATGATGTTTTTCTTAGATAAAATGAAACATTTCTATTCAACATTTTAATTAGTAGTTTTCATCAGTTTTGGTATTTCGATATTAATTTTATTTTAAAATAATCAAATCACGTAATTGATGGATTCTATTAAGGTGCCACATTGAAAGTAAGACAAACCAATCTAATAAATCATCACCTGTTGTATAGTTTTCCTTCTAATTTCTTAACGTATTTTGGGTGAAAACAATAAACATATTGGCTTATACATCAAGAAGTTGATTTGAATCAAAGAGAATCAAGTAATGTACTTTTTTTTAACTAAGATCAATCATGGTGGTAGAAATTCAGCAGCTAAAAACATGTAATTTCACTTTGTGCTGTTTTTTTTTTTCTTATTTCTTTTATTTCTTAACAAAAACAAAAAGTGAATTAATTATATCGATCTCGTAAATCTGTATCTACCGGTGGGCATACAGTGCCTAGTCTAATAAGTTGACATTGAAAGCAGAGTGAGTGCGCATGAAGGAAAAAGTGACGATACTATTAATTACCTGGTATATCTGTAATTTTCTGTTTTATTAAATAAAAACTGAAGCAAAAAATTAACAACACAGTTAACGAACAATTTGAGAGGAAGAGTGATTTATTTGATATTTAGCAAAAATATGTAGAACACCTGAACATGATTGGTGTGTTGTAGATCGGCTTTTATTTTTGGTTTTGTTGATTTCTTGGCATTATAAGTAGAAATCGTGAATTGGTAGCAAACATTACCAATTGATTTAATGTTGTGTTGTTTCTGTTTTTAATTTTTACTGAGGATAAAAAGGAAAGGTAGTAGGTAATATCAAGTGTGATCACACGCGTCAATCTGATATCGCGTATTTTTGTTATTATGTTTCTTACCATTTAATTTATTATGTTGTCGATTATGCGTTTTAGTTAAAATATTAAAATCTATGCGAACATATGCATTTCATGTTATTTAAAATGTAAATCATACAAGTTAAACTAACAAATAGTGAAATTGCTGAATAAAATATTTCTTAGTTTTCTTTTGATTGGGTCTCAGTCTGATGTAAAACATAAAATTTATGGTCTCCACTATATTTCGCTTGTAATTGAAATAGAGTATGGACCCCCACCACATGAGTATATTTTGGTATTTTGAATGCCATAAAACAGTCAATAATTGATTTCAACTTCTGTTTGGTTTTCATATAACACACAACTATTCAAATTAGATGATTCCACCTAACATTTACCAGTTTTTATTTATTTGTATTCTGCTTAACAACAGAAATATAATAGAAAATAAAACATATTGAATTTATGTAACTTAACTGTAGCATGAATATTCGTTTAATAGATTTTGATGCTGTTATTTAAGTAATATGCTCTTTTGCTACTGATAAACTAGATGAAATCTACTTTAAATTGAACAAAATGTACGAAAGAAAAAATATAAGAAATTTTTCATTTAGTGAAATTCATTTAAAGAAATGAATGCATTTAAATTACTTTCCATTAGGTATTGGATATCAATTGAAGTTTACATTTTAACTGATTTTTAATTGATCTTTTACTTCTTCATTTTCAAGTGAGATAGTAAGAAATCCATACAGAATATTAATGTAAAGAACTGTTGGCCTAAATATGAGAATTTTTGAATAGATAATCTTCGCATTGGAGATGCCATTGTTCCAATATTGTATGCGTATGAAAGGAGAGAGATAAGTGCATAATAAATATTGATATTCTGGTGAAAACTTTTTCAAATTATCTGACTGCGATACCAACAAATGAAAAATAAATAAATAAAACCAATAATTTGCATCCATTTGGTGTGGTTTTCAATATTGTTTTCTTAGAGTTCTGTGAATGCATTTTTGATATTCAATACGACTATGGTATGCTATTGTTTAACATGCATTATTGATGTGATACTCACTAACTAAACACAATCGAATATTACAACGTCAAATGAACAAGTGAACGAATTTCATTTGAATAAATCCAATATTGATTAAATCAATTGATGACCTCAGCATAATTTCATCAGTTTAATAACAAATGAAGAAATTAGAAAAAAGAATTGCAAATGAAATTCTGTTATGTTTTGTCTTAGATTTCTCTTGTAATTGAGATGACAAGAGCGAACGTCTTGAATTAACTTCAATTCGACAATATGCAATTTTGACATATAATTTTCTTGGTATTAATACGCTTACTATTAATTATATGGAAAACGATCGATTATGAAATACCAAAGTCTAACTGACTCGTTGTACTTCAATCTTGGTTCGATTGGAATCAAGTTTTCTTATTGCTTGGATTACTAATCCTTTAGTAACAACCGATGTCAATTGTTTGGTTTACCAATGTGAGAAAAATCGATGAGTGTTACTTAATACCATTAATTTGCTATTTTCATCTGTAATCTGATCAAATTCTATTGAAAAGAATTCTATTGATTGTTTTCACAATAATTCTCTCATTATATTGGCCTAATAAACATAAAATCATGACCATGAAAATATGGCTTAAGTGGATACTTGCATTTGTAAATGATTAAAATCAGTGTGAATTATATTAATAATTTTAATATCGATTTGAAATGAATAAAATTTTTATTGCAATTTATTAATACGAAATGCGGAGTATTTAAGTACAATTCATATGTTGAAGAATTTATTCAATTGCCCAGATGGTATACCATGAACCACTTAATGTTTCATTGAGAGAAACATTAGAATTGGTATCCAATTTAGGTATGATTTAGAGAAGAAGTACCTTCATACATTTCTTAATTGTTAAGAAATTGTATGTATGAAATACATATCGTTTTCTTGAACAAGATTAAAATCATATGTATAATGTTGTTTTGTTCAATTCTATTCAATTATTTGAATTGTGCCCTAAGAGTAAATGAATAAATGAATTTTCATAATACAGAGATTTTTTGAATGACTCATATGCATAAGTGATTTTAATATTTACATAGACGCTTAGTTGATTTATGTGATTCAACATTGCATTGATGGTTATGTGCTCATAATAAAAATAAAAAAAAAGAAACTGAGTTTTTATAGCTCGAAGGAGTGTGGAATTCTTTTTACTTAAAAGAAATAAAACCTTAAGAATCATTTCATTAGTTGAGACGATGGATCTATGGTAAACAGTTCAAGGACTGAACGAATGAAGATCTCATTATGAAATTTTGCGATTTATGATCGTCATAGAAAACAAAAGAAAAATGGTAACGATCTTGATGATTTTAACAACAATCATTTATCCTTTTCACAATGAATTCACCGTGTACAATCATTTAAAATTAATAACATCGAATAAATTAAGAATATTTAAATGAAAATACTTTACCTGGATGTCATCAGTCATCTTGGGGTCGGTTAAATTGAATGAATTAAAAAAATTCTTAAATGGCAACGGTTTTTTCTTAGCCGACAATACGAAGAGAATAACGTAAATGAATTCATAATTCGGATTCATATGATTGATATGATCGCCGTTGGGTTAATTCGCACATGCCAAAACACTCAGTTGAATAATAAACGGAGTCTGTTATACGATAAAAGATTAAAATAAACTGTTTTGAATCTTGACGGTAGGAGAATGCTGTAAAAATATGATGCCAATTTGGATACTGTTTTATACATTTGATCATACAAAAAGACCGAAATCGTTTGTCTTTTGATTCTCTTTTTTCGGTTTAGATAAAATTAAATCACAGTACAACGCAATGGAATTTATTCATTTTAATATTATGCCTCCTTCGAAGAGTATACCATTTGGATTCATCACTAAAGTTAAATTGCAAATCAGATAATCATAATATTAGCAACGAATCATTCATACGAAGTGTTCTTTTAATAAAAAATAAAATAAAATCGTGTTTTTTACCGTTTTAATAATTTTCTTTCTTTTTACCTTTTCCCATTATCTGAGGCCACACAAAATGATTGAATGATGTTCAATTTTTTTGACATAAAAATATCAAATTCTTTGATATGAAAGAATAAATTATTTATCCATTCAAATATTGAAATAAGATCAGTAATATCGATTATATTCTATATCTGGAAGGGTTTAAGAAAAGAATTTTATTAATATTCTAGTTAACGCTCCAAGTGATCATGAGACACAAAAGCGATCACGTCTCATACAAAATAGAAAGAAAATATCTAAATAAGAATTTTTTTTTTTGTTCCAATACTGATGAGAAATTCTTTGTTCTTTGATTAGAATTTATAGAAAAAATAAAATTCAATATTTATTCACTGCACAAGTTGATCTTTGGATACCAATGGATTTTACTGTTATTAAAAATAAGAAAATATGAATAATACAAATCCAATAATTCAATGTGTCGGTTACAGTCACATCACAATAATTACGCGAGTTAGTCCGAATGAAAAATGAATCATGGGCTTTCATTTGATTTTATTTAAATCTCATGTATTTTCTTAGCGTATCACTTCGGATACCATTGAATTTATTTGTGAAAATAGAGACATTGCAAATGTGCACTAGACTAAACACTGTTGATGTGAACTAACTCGATCAACGGAAAAGGTGAAAATCCTTTATAGAATGTATACCAGTACACTTAATTGGTGAGACCACCAAGATGACACCAAACAAGATGATTATTATGTGGTGCTAAGAAACACTTATTGGATATTCAATTGCCACATACTGAGTACTTTATGAATAATTCTTATTCCATATTGAATTTAATAATTTGCACAATAACTGCGAATAGAGTTTTGTTTTTATATGGGAATTGCAAAGAACCTAAAATAAATGAATAATTCAAATTATTTAAATCAACAAATCCAAAGAGAATATTTTAATTTAAAGAAAAACAAAATTAAATTTCATTTTTATGTTGAGTCAATTGAATGATTTTTAAATGTAAAACATGGAAGTGTTTTACAAGGAAGACAAGAAGAGTGAGAGCGCGATGACTATCACCATAAATGGTCAACAGTGTTCAAGACCTAAATCCATTAATATTTACTACGGATGGATTATAATCAAATAGTAAGTACGAATTGATAACTTTTCTTATTCCTTCGTTGTGGTAATTACTCGTCAAGGTGTTTGAATTTGTAATTGTTTTGGATAATGGTTCAGAACTATGTCGGCTAAAACGAAACGGTGGAATATTGTTTTTTTTCCACCTTTGATTAAATCAGGTAAACCAAAAGTAATTGGGTATTGCGTTCCTTCTGACTTTAATGGTATTTTTAGTTCAATTGTTGCTGTTCTATGAACTGGAATTTCATTTAACGTTTTTTTTTTTTTTTTATTTTGTATTTTTTGCGCCCACGTTAGACCCAGTAAATTGCATCAATAAAATGGTAACAATTTTTTTGTTATTTTTCTTAAAAGTAAAACACTATAAAGGTGAGAGTAAAACTATCAATTCTGTACGCGGTTTAATGGTTTACCTTTTGGTAAGAGAGAGAATGTGTTGTGTTGATGATACGACACCAACAATTGAATGCAATTGGCAAAGAACATTGAAAAATTTTGATTTCAATTTAAGTCCTAACAGTTTGTTTATGTTCATCCAAGTTGATTATCCAATCTATTTTGCAAAATCACACGATCTTTTATGTGATTCAGATTTTGCATTGAAGGGTCTCTCATTGATTTTAAAACATGAAATTTTCATTTGTTTTGTTAATAAAATTTATGGTGATGAGTACAATTGCAATAAAAACAAATATTTATGTGGTTTTCCAGTTTATTTGTTATTGCCATTATATACAATGAAACGTAATGAAGAAAGAAACAAAAGTGAAAACTAATCTTTTCTAGTTTAAGTTATCTGATTTATTATATTGAATGTCCAGCTGATTATTGAATGATAAAAATCAATAAGATCTGTGTAACATTTAAATCTCTAATTGTTAATACGATCCTTTTGATATTTACGATTTGTTTGTCTCATGTGAACCACTTTCGATTATGTCTGTCGTTTTGTGTTATTGGATCTCACCATATCAAATTAGTCGGGTGTCTCTTTTGGTATTGGGTTGGGGGGAATATAATTTTAATTCTATGGCAAAGTAAATTGATATTAAAATAATCAAAGATTATTCAATTGTATTCAATTGCGCCTACCATACATAAATGTTAATATATTCTGTCTGATTGTACTTTCATTTGATTCATAAAATAATGTCTCATATCGATTCAATTGCTACTGTGTTTCATTGCGTCTCTTTTGTGAAGTTGAATTTCTTTAACATTTTCTTAATGTAAAAATTGGTAATTCTTTGTGGAATTGAACCAAAAACAATATTTTCCATATTAAAAATTGGAAAATTCGAAATTGGTTCGAATTTTATTAAACAACTGAAAAACATTTTATTGTGTTGTTGTTACATTAAATACGTTATTTGCCAGTTTATTTAGATTTAAATTTTGTTTTTTTTTTCCTTTTAAAAATTGTGAACTACTTTAATTTTTTGCTTTCAGTTTAGTTGTCAACCATATTTGGATTATAACAATTTTTTATTTTTATATTTTAACTGTCTTATATGATACACATGGTAATCACTGATTTATGTATCAATTAAATTTAATTCAGTTGAAGTTCTTTTATAATAAATGAATTTACAGTAATTTTTGTGTGATTATGTTACATAGACAACATTGGAAGTTTTGTTAAACATTTTGATTAAATCAATAATCAATGGACGTATTTTAATGTTTATCAAATTAAAATGTTTATTATAATCGTATTGTTTTGTGCCACTGTAATTACATTATATAAGTGTGTACTGTGTATTACAACGGTTATTATTTTCCGCTTCTTATGAATACGAGAAAATGAAATTGAATTATTGTTGCCTTTTACTTGAATGGTAAACGAAATGAATGAATAAGATAAATTTATAAAATGGTTGAGTTAAATGGTACCAGTTGGATTCTTAGATGAGGTGTCATTTTAATTACAGCCACAGTATTGTTCCGATAACCATGCAAAATGTGTATAAATTGAAACTGTCTAATGAGAGTCCATTCACTCCAAATTGCAAAAAAGTTAAAAAAAATAAAAAAACAAAATCGGAATAAAATCATGATCTTAATTGCCAGTGACCTCCAACAGGACACTGATATCCATTGATTATTAAGTCGTGCATAAAACCTACTTTTATTCTTACATTTAAACAAGGTGTGGCTAATTGAAATTGCCAAAGAATTCACTTTTATTTAACTCTCTACAATTCTTTTGAAAATAAAAATCTGTTTTTTATTTTCGTTTTTGTTTTTGTGTTACAAATGAAAAATTTTCACGTAAAAATGAAAATAAGACAAAAAAAAAACACTACACGCGTTCTTTTCAATTTGATTGGTATGGCATTTGAGTGATTCCATCAAATAAACTTAGCAGAATAACCGCGAAATGAAAGAAAACAGTAAAAGAATGTGCAAACTTTAAAAAAGAGATAAAAAAATGATTTCAGTAACTGAAACCCCATTAAAACTTGAAGAAGAAAAATTCAGTAAAAGAATTGTTCACTTTCTTTTGTTTAGTTACCATCTATGGTAACTACCATGAATTATGGATTATCCATTCAGTGTTAAATGTACTGATCAATTCATATCACTTGTCTTTATATTTTTTTTTTTGGTTCATTTTAATGTCTTTCTGTTAAGATAAGAATTGGTGACTCTGTAAATTAACTAAAGTTCTGAACAATTGAAATTGATTAATTTTCTCGTAAATGGAAATGGTTCTTGAATGGTGACAAAAACAATGCTGAGTAATAAAAATTAATGTTCATAAGAATATTATGGCATAAGCACCCACATCATTGAACAACTAGTTGCATTCAATGATCATCAGCAAGTGATGATGTTAAATGAACAGCATTTCTATTCAGTGGAGAAACTCAGTTGGTGACAATAAAAATGAGGGCCCAATAACCTCTGTTTTATTATAACTTCTTAAATGATTTATCATAAAATTAATTAGTTCTCAAGTGTTAGTTCATGATGTGAAGTCAAATTGCCACTTACAAATGATATCCTCATTTTATAGATAATTACTACGTATTTATGATCACAATGAATTTTATAGTGAATTAAAATGTGTTAAAGAAATTTTCATTAACTTCTTCATTACCCCGATTGTTGTTTAAATTATCTGTTATCAATAAGCATTTGACTTACTACAAGAAATGTATAGAAAAATAAAATTTAACAAATCAATATTCCATCTACATTTAATGGAATTCGTTGTCTTATCTCTCTGTTAAATTCTTCAACGGTAAAGCAAAGTGGCTGAGTTTAAACGAAACACCTTTACACATTTTGCGCATATTTATTGATTAAAAAGATCAATTCATTAAGTGATAGATTATTTTAAATGTTCACTCAATTATGATAAAGTCGTAATATAATTGTGATTTCTTAAAACTATGTATTAATGATCATTTTAACTAAACGTTTTAAATTAATTTATAGCATTAGTGTTTATACTGTAATCAGATTTGCCATACACAGAGTTCAGTTAAAAACATTTGAGTGGATTCTGTACATTTTTAGGTCGATTTGCATTGCATACAGCATATGATGTAAACGGTAACATGTTAAATGCATTAGATTATTTACACTCGTATATCATCAATTGTATGAAATAATGTAGAAATATTCATACGGTTTATAGTAAACAAGATAGAAATAATTATCAGTAATGAAATATTTTAAGATGAAATAACTAAGTAACTATAAATGATTTGCATGTAACACGCATTCCGTATTGTTAATCTAAGACAGTTTTTTGATTGTGAATACATTTGATGTGTTCAAAACTAAACAATTATCTATTAATTGCTATGTAATTTCCCTTTCATATCAACACTTTATGTTGATAACACCAAACATAAAACCAAAATGAAATTAACAAATTCACTGATAATGAAGTTAAACGGTCGTGTATGGACTTATCAACTGAAATAATAATTTGTATAATTAATCCAATAACTGCAATGAATTGACTATAAATTGTTTATTTATACTGCAATCATATACATTGACATTTAACTAATCAGTAATATAAATCGTATATTTTCTTTAATTGTAATTTTCTTTTAATTACAAGATTCTTATCAGTCTTGAAGCCGGAATCATATCAAAAGAAATTAATGATCAAAATTAAAGAAATAATTCAGTGATAGTTTACACACGTTTTTTTTTTTTTTGTTTTCGGGGTGTTGTCGATTTAATCACATTAGTGCCTTAAGTAGGCAAACATTAATTCAGTTTTTTATTCATTGAAACCGGCTTTTATTGAGTGGCTTCGTACATTGATTCAATTTATATGTTTCTTTTTAGAGGATTTTATCAAAAATTAAAAATGCTAAGCCAAAGTCATTGAGATTTTTGCAAAGAAAGAAAATGATATTTTAATACCAAAACGACGATATTCTTTTTTCACTTGAAATTAATTAGTAAATCGTCTTAATTTGGTCATAATGTTTTATTGGTAATGATGAAAAAGTAGGTCCATTGTAAGTTCTATGTTTTATTTATAAGAAAAGGCTTTTTTCTTACATGTAAAAACGTACTTTATATGGCAATAATGTCTCGGCTGTTTTATATTTACAATCAAAATTATTTTCATGTTGGGTGCCATTCAATTGGATTTAGTCTTTAAACCGAATCATCGGAATATTTCATTTAAACATGCATGAAAATTAATTCATATCGGTAATTTTTATGATACATCAGATAAAATAATTTCATTAAATTCATAACTTTGCTTTAATAAAAATTAAATGAGACATTCAAAACTGAATAATATCATTGACCGCGAGACAGACATCCATGTCACAGTGAAAAAAAAAACGTAAATGTATTTTTTACTAAATTTATTATCAAAAGAATCAGACGGATTGAGGTGCTACCTTAAAAACGGTGTGCTTTGTTGTCAGGTGGTGAAATGTATCAAAAAAACTCTCTTAATTCAAAAAGAAATAAACCTGTCATAATATGGAAGTAACGTAAACAAGAAAACATTTCATTTAATTGGGTACACAAATAACCATTGAAATTCATCGGTGTACTCATCTTACATATTTATGGATTTATTAAACATTTATTAATAAATTAATAACAAAAAATGTTTTATCTTGTAAAGAAAAAGCGCCGATCTTGTGTAAATTAAATCACTTTAAATGTGTATTAATAGAGGTACAGTGTTATTAAATAAATCAAAACAACTGGAATATAAAGTGTATTCAATTTGAAATCATTTTATGTTTCATTTAATCTGTAGAAGGAAGCCAAACGTCTTAAATGAAAAGTGTTAAGCCAAAAAGTTGTTTTTTTTTTGCAAGTGAAATCAAAGATGTTGATATGGCCATAAAACGTGCACAGAAAAATGCAAATTCAGGTGTCAATTTACTAATCAATTTGCTTAATTCACAAAACCAAATCAAAAAATCCAGAAAGTAAACTAAATACCAATTCTTCCTAGTTCGCGGTTACTCTATTTCATCTTATCTAATTCATGGTTTTCTTGCCACCCGTATTACTTTCGTCAAACAGTGCTCTACAATTTAAAAATATGAAATTCACATAAAATTCATAAGAGGAATTTTTATCGTATTTATGTTTTATATGAATTTTCGTGCCATGAAATCACAATGAGGCGGAATCAATTGCAATATGCAATTATAAATAATATTTTTGTTGGTTTTGTATTTGAAAATTTATGTCGATTATCATTTCATCATGACTACCTAATAGATTTAATTGCAACCAAACTGATTTTGGTTTTATTCAAATTTTTGTATGGCGGGGAGGGAAATATAGAAGGTGCATTACTCTCTTACGAATATATATAAATTGTACAATATTCAATGAACTATAAATGGAATAAAATATACTTCAATCATTTGATGGTTGGTTGAAAACAAATCGTAATAGAAATAACGGAATAAGAGATATGAGGTATATTATTTGACTAATGAATTGGATGGATGGAATGATGCTTGTGCTATGTGAAATATAGACCAGGAAGTGTAAAAGCAAAAAAAAAAAATTAAATAGTTACTATCACTTGATTTTTATGCACTAAGCTCAACGGTTTTACATCATCTTAGTTTTAATAGAAGAGAATTCTTGTCTTATAAAACTTGTTGAGTGATTGAAATTGAAAAATGGCAAAAAACAAATGATCATTGATCGTTCATTATGTGATTTTTTGTTATTTTCATGATGGAAATTATTTAAAGACTTAACGTCTTAAGAAATTATTATGAATTATCATTTGAATGCGTCTATAATGAGATGCTATTTTCATAGTAATTTTTTAATAGTAAAATAGACGTTTGTTTTTCCTATTTATTATATTTTGATGAAATGGAAAGCGATTTATGATTCAGATGAAATTATATTCATATTAAATGAAACGATTGGCATTATAAGATGAAAACCAAAGTAGAAGAACATGAAATTGTTGAGAGTAAAGTAGATCAACTTAACAATTGTTTGAATTTGTTGTTCAGGTACTTTATGTGCTTTTTATTACTATTTCTTCTTATTTAATTTTTGAAAAATAACCGAAGAAGTGACCGGCACTTTCCATAGATTTTGTTTAAATGTTTATTCGGTACTTTTTATGTTGTTGGTTGTTCAGCTGATTTTAAATTCGAGAGTGATTAGAATCTGATTAACAGAGCCACTTCGTGGTTGTTGATGCAATAGTATTTTTGTTACTGTTTGATTTAAATACTGAATGGGGGCGAAAGCCTATAGACATAAACACAAAGGGAAAATTCGAATTAAGAAAAACTTAAGTCGCCAACGATTCCGAATCAAATGAAACAAAAACATTGAACAACATTGTACGTCTTTTAATTAGCATGGCACACATTTAATCTTTGTTACTCTATTCAGATATCAAGTACTCTTTTTAATGTTACATTTCATTACTGTATTTAACTTAAACTATTTTTTTTTGTTGTGTTACATTTTAATACTGTTTCGTATTTCTTAGTATGTTTCCATTAATTAAATGAATTTTTAACGTCTTGATAAGTTCTCAAAATGTTTTGAGCCAGAAATGAAAAAAAGTAAGTTTCACTTTCATCGTTTAAGGCAATTATTTGTAGCATTAAATGAATGAATGAGAAAAAAGTAAACTTTATACTTAAATGCTTTTTTTTTGTTGTCTTTAACTCTAGAATAAACGATTTTAATGCTTTCCATGACTATATATTTCTTAATATAAATTGAGTCAGTTGTTTTTCATCTTATTTCGCTTCATATTTACTTACATTCTAATTTGAATGGTGATGAAGATTCGTAATTATAGTTAGTTAGTATGTTTTTTTTTATGTTTTAGCTAAAAGCGTTATTCATAATTCATAATAGTTTATTGGTAACTCACATACCATTTAATGGATTTGAATATTAAAAATTCGAAAAAATCTGACCAAATCGATTAAGTAAAACCCTAAAGCATCAAAATCAACGTAACCGTTACTTGTAAATACTTTGTATATTTCTATGTTTATAATTATTGATTATGACTTTATATGATATTTGAATCGATTACATATAGAATTTATCTTAATATTAATGTCGATTCATATTTAATCAAATTATCAATTGATAGTCTTTTATTTAAGTTTTTCATTTTCAGTTTTCTCCTGTTTTATTTAATCAATAATTTATTATACGGATTAATATAAATCATTGAAACATTAAAATTGTAATTGCAATGCCTCAATTTTTATATGCGGAAAATGATTGCATTTAATATTTTATGAACAGTTTGTATAGATACAAATAATTTATACTGACTCATTAAAATAGGTAGTTTAATTGAAAGTCTTGATTGAAATGAACACTAAAAAGGCAGATTATCGTTACCATATTTTAATGTCGTATACCATCCCTCTGTATTTAGATCGTGGGAGTTAATTCATATTGAAATTTATACGGAAGTTATATTTGAATGATTGTGACCTTATAATCAATTAAATTTTTATTAATCATAAACATTTGTACTTTGGTAGTCATATTCATTTATTTCTTTTCAATTCCATTGCCGTCTAATAATTTTGCCAATTTTGTCCCAATAATCCATTATGTTGAATTAATTGATAGCCGCTATTATGATTTTAAGAAAATTAAAAAATTTAAAAGAGAAATAAATCAATTCTCAAGAATTCTATAAGTAATTTCTCATGGAATTTCAACATTCACTTCCTTCTAAACATATTTCATGTTCAATCTAAAAGTAATTTTTATATTTTTCTCATCAAATTGCCTCAAGTAAATAAGTAGCTGAATAAGATGAGAGAAAATTAAATGCGGCAATTAGTTTATCTAAACGATTTATTTAAGATGTTTCAATATTATAAACAGGAGAAAATAATAACGTCCATATCAATGACCATAAATGTGTGTAAAGTTCATAAGTTGATAAGCATTAATTTTTCATTTTTCTTTATTTTCTTCCTTCTTTAGTTGATTTCTTTAAATATTAAACCGTTGATTGTCTAATAATTTAATATTTTATTATTATTAAATATAAAAGTGAAAAGATTCAATATACATGTGATCAGATTTAACCTGTGATTGCCACTGTAAACGATTCATATATATTATCTATTAGTAGATACGCTAAAGGTAATTATTGTGAATTATTGAAAGTGAATGCTAGTTATTCTATGAATCTCTCATTAGTCTTGTCGTATCGGATGGTGTTTTCTGATGTATGATGAAATGATTATTATCTGTGTAACTTATTGGATATCGATAGTCGATAGCATCCAAACGGTTAAATAATTTGTTAAAATGAAAAGAAAAAACCAAAATCTAAATCAATATCATTTGTGGACACTTGTTTCAGTATAATTGAGTTCATGTCACAGCAACATTAAGTGAATGTAATACAAATATTTCTATTTGCAATTATAAAACTGGGAATGAATTTGTACATTCTTTATCGGTTCATCTTAGAAGAGTAATGGTTGCTATTTATGGACACAACGACATATTTTTTCTCTCTATTCATATTGAATATATCTTCTAATTATTTCCTATTCAATTGAATCAATATGTTTTCATTTCTTCCGGAATTGATATTTGATATGGAAATTTGATCTATTAAGAGACACGTGTTTTTATTGACATAACGAAGGGATCGGTATTGATATCAATTAGGGTGATGTTAAACGGACTACTATTTAGTTTGGTCCTTTGGCATACTGTCGAATAGTAACGGCCTTTCCGGTACTAAAATCTGATGCTGCTATTGTGTTTATCCATTCACTATAAAATTATCTACACTAGATATGTTGCTTTATAAAGAATGGAACACATTTATTTATTTGGTTTACAGATGTTCGAAAAATGTTCAATAAACCCAATTGTAAATGCAATTAAAATTCATTAAAATAGGGAGAGAACTAACTCACTTGAACATTAATCAAAACATATGACATAATTTCAATATCCTTTCTTGTTAACTGAACACATTAACACTCGTTGTCTATTGATTTCTTAGAGAAAAAACTACGTTTTAATTTTCTTTTCTTAAATTCCCAATTGAATTAAACATTGAAAATATAATTGATTGAAATTCATAAATCATCTAAACACCATTCGATCTACTTGAATAAAAATCTCATAGAAAATTGTGTCAGAAACTCTCGCTTTTTAATCGGTTTGCCATTGAAAATTGTTTCTTTCGTTTGAAATTCACTTTTATTTGATGTACCATAATTTTGTGTCCAATTGTTTGAGGAAAAAAAAAATAAAAAGCATAAACAGCTGTAGCTAATTTATGTAATACAGTTAAAGAAATTTAATTGTAATGTTTAACACTAAATATGGTAATCGATGGGTTTCTTGGTTTTAACCAAATTCCCTTACCAAAAATAATTAAACACATCGAATGAATAACGATCAAAATGATAATTGTAAAGAAATTTCATAAAACTTTCACAGATTAAAGAATTCTAAACGAGGATAATTAAATATAATTCAATACGATTAAAATATGGTAGCACAATAGCGATTAGAAACGTGTTGGTAATGAATAAAAATGTTCATTGTCATGTCCATTATGTGGAACTCTATTACACTATGTGGAGGTGTGTTACCACCAAATTATAAATTTTCGCATATAAAAATTACCATTTTAGACGAAGTAATTCGTTTCTTAATTTAAATCATTTTAACTTATCATTTAAGTAAATTACAGAAACATCAGAAAAAAACAATTAACTTTCATATAAGTAATCTTGTTTTCTTCTTCTTGTCATTACAGAATTGGTTGTGGCCAATTGGATGGCCATTATCTGTAGCTGGTGCATTGGTACTCCACTTAGGTACCATTGAAGAATCATTAATACGACCATCTGATATTTACTTATGTGTACGGCCAATCATATTAAACGAAGTTCAAGTGAAAGTTGAACTGTGTGCTGTATGGCGTACAAATAATTTTATTATAAATTATCATCCCTTGAATCCTGTTAAAGATTCATTTGGACCGATTGGTATTGAAATGTTGGCCGAAGAATTACCACAATTGTTACAAAGTTTATTAGTTGGCGTTGAGCATGCCATCAATCGTATCAGTTTAGATGAATTAAATTTTCCACATGAATCGAAGTATACAGCCGGTGAAACAACTACAGAACGTAAATTAAGTGATCCAGCGCATATATTGAGTGCACAAAATTCACCAAAATGTGCATTAAAACGTCGTGAATTAATTACAAAGAATAAATATTTAAATAATAAATATGTGATGAAGAGAATGTCACAAAAGAAACAACTGTTGCAAGTAAATTCAATTGATGAGTGTAAAACAATTGTGGGTGGTGAGTGTAATGTAATTGATTTGAATGGCCTAAATACAATTGAAATGGATAATAGTGGTACATCGTGTAGTGTTGCTGATGGTAAAAATACAATGCCATTATTTTGTTTGGGTGGCTCATTTCCTCACATTGACAGTGATGAGGAAACCGTTGATGACTTACAGCATCGAACAAATCGAGGTAAGTGATTTCATTTAAAATTTTTGGGATTAGACTATTAGATGTAGAGTTTTAAGTGGTCCATATCTAGATACTTTGTGTATTCACTAATCAGATCAAAAGATTTTGACTCAACAAAAGCGAAAATTGTGTCACATAATCACGATCGAACGTATTATGTAATCACAATTTGGATGGAAATTGGTTAAGACGACAACATTTATGAAATCAGAATCAGATCGATCATAAAATTAAAACGATATGAATTCATGAATTGCACCCCCTCCCGAAATCGATTAAAATGTGTGATCATTTAAATTTCCATTAGATCAATCAATTGAATTGAACCATAATAATACACCAAAACTATTAAGTTAATAACTGAATGAAATAAAATCGTGGTATAGATTGAATGCATTATTAAGTAATTTTTTTTTTATTTATTTCAATACGATGTTACAATAAAAGTAGGACATAAATTGAACACTTTTAATACCGATTGACATTATTTTTTTTATGCTAAATGTACATAAAGTATTTTTTATTATTTTTAAATAAACTTTTTTTGAATACATTATGCAATTATCTTGACCTAAATAGCATAAGATTGTGTTTTGTGTTACTGTCTTATATTCATTATTAATAAATAATAAAAACAAAAAGTAAATCGACTGTATGCAACTATTGTTATTTAAGATCGTCTAAAATGCACAATATGACAACAACTACAACCATAGATGTAATATGAACAAAAACGTGGTAATCAATTTAGAAACAATCAAATAATACAATGATTCTATTGGTAATACTGATTTACATAGATTAAATGTTCAAATTCGGTAAAAGATTAAGGCTTTTCTTCTTATTTGAAAATGATTTTAACATGAAAATTGATTTCCTTATAGGCTCAAACAGTTTTTCAGTTTACACATTTACCTGAATTGTAGTTTACAAGTAAATGAAAATTTATATGTTTAACTCTTTCAACGTTGCGCTAAAAAAAATATTATTCTTTAAATGGTATTAAGAAGATTTGTTTGTGGTTATTTCCATAGTATGTTTCGTTTTAAACATTCAATTCATATGCTAATTTAGGTATTAAAAATTTTGTATATAAATCCATTTAAATACTCAATATACTAACAGCTTGTCGGTCTACCATAAAATTTTCATTCATTGATTCCGGCAAAAACAACAAACTGAAGATGAAATAGTAAAACATAATCATTTAATTCAATTAGGCCCACGCGATATTTGCAAATGATGCTATGTGGTTTATGTTTATATTGAACCGTATAAATTCCATTATTACTTATCATAAATGAAAATTAAATTTTGTTTGAATCAATTGAATTCAATGGGATTAGAAAACAATTTTTTTAAATTCATTATCGTTTATGATAAGAAACTTTTCTTAATAGAAATTCATAAATTTTTTAATTACCTTTAATTAATTTACCTTTCCATTGGATGGGTTAAAGATTAAAATTTCAATTACATTGATGAATAACTTTACATTAATCGATGGTGACAATATAACAAGATTTATATTATGTTGATATAATGTATCACTTATAATAGCCATTTAGTCATAATGTTTATTGTGATGCACATACCTACACAATTTATTAAAATATTTTATTTGAATAATTATATGCAAATCCAAATGCATTGTTATGTAATAATTTAAAAGAAAATCCACCCATTATCAAATATGAAAAATCCATAAATCACTAAAGAGTGACACATCAACATTGTTTCATAAGTGATCTCGATTAAATAGAAAATTTAGTTTCATTTTCTATTGATTTACTTGTATCAGCGAAGAAATTTCATTAGACAATTCAAAAGTATTTCTCATTTAAAGTAAGAAACCAGAAAATGAAGATTGCACATTCACCGATTGTTTGTTATATTCCTAATTACGTTAATTACATTTTATCAAGAATCTATTTCTAAAAGAAAAGATCATAAAAAAGCGAAACTTTTAATGTCTAAATTGTAGCTGAACGTTTCACCTTTTGGGCCAATTGGATATCAGTTTAATTAAGTTTGTACACAAGACCATAATTACTTTATAAAGAGACTTCATTTTCTTTTAATACAACGATGACTCTTTTTTCTAGTCTGTAATCACTGAATGAATAAAGAATGAAAATCGTTTATTTTTTTCTCTTTGATAGAGTTAAACTATACAATATATAATTTTCTTCTTTCTGTTTACAGAAGCACGACTTCCACATGACATAGTGGCACCGAGGTCAATTCAAGATATACCTGAAAAACTACTGATGTCTGGAATCTATTTACCTGGTATGTATCCCTCACGTCATTTAATTGATAGACGCCTTCCTATTTGACTGGTTTATCAGCACCATAAATGTTCATATGATTATACTTCACTACTTATTTAATGGAAATGGAGAGAAAAAAAAAACGAAAATTAAATAATCAGACAACATGTTTTATGCATTTCATACTCTCTTTGGATCGTTAAAACTAAAGAGAGAGAGAAAAAAAAAACATTATTTGTATTAACTATATGAAATTTGATTAATTCGCATAAAGGTCGATGTGAAAAGAAGTAATTACGTTAATCATTAGACGGTTTATGATTGAAAATCAAATAAGATGGAATAAAAAAACATTAGAAGTAATATTTAATCGCTTCTTTATTCACAATTTCTTTAATATCTTAAGTGAAGTGAGAAAGAAATTGTACTTTTTATAAGCCAAATACACTTTATGATGATTTTGGTTGATTTTGATACATTAAGTCGGTTAGTCAGTTGTTATGTTTTATGGTAATACATATTCTATGTCTTCTTAGAAAACGAACAGAAAAAAAAATTACGATTAATTTAACAACAGTTATTATTCAAGATCGTTGATTAGAAGTTTAAAGCATTTTTTATTAGCTCTTTCATCTAAAAGAATTTATAAAAAAAAAATAAAACTGATAATAAGAGATTGATGGATGGTAATCCCTTTTAGGCGCTTTATCACTTTGAACATTACCATTTCTTAGAGTGATTTTGTGTATTTCGCCAAGGCGAAAATGAGATGAGTGTTTTCTACAGTTTCGGTGCCTTAATGCTTTGGCACATAAGAAAACATAACAAAATTGGTTTCTTTTTGTTTTTATTGGTTTTTCGCTATTTTAATGGTGTTCAGAGGGGATTTTGGTAAATGCATGAGAATTACATATAATTTTCTAACATTTCGACTTTAGCCGTATTTAAATGCCGATTTGACATAGTGATAACCTTTTTTCGCGCTACATTCTAGCCTTTTGGCACTATATGATATTACACATAACATATGGTGATCTCTAACCAAGTCCAGGATTTTAATTTAAAACATTTTGTGTCCGTCTTTCTGTACAGTATGGTTTAGATAAAATTTGGCATATTTAGATAAAGTCAACATTTCATTTCCATTTTGCTTTGTTTTCGGTGTTGTTTTATTTCTTAAAACAGTGTGACTATTTTATTCTGTATTTTTCTGGTAATTCAATGGTATAACTCGTGCCAAATGTATTGATGTGATCGACCGGTGGTATAACTTTTAATGTTGCCAACTAATGAAAATACAAATAATAATAAAATCCATACAATAAATAAACTTACGAAATGGGTTCATCGTGAAGTGAAAGAACCGTGGCTTTGATATCATTTTATGGCTATCAGTATGACATTTTCTTTCTTACTGCCTCTTAGCTCTACAGATACACAAAAAATTTTCAATTGAATTCGATTTCATTTAGTAATTCGCATTAGAAGTTAAAGACTCTCTTCATTGAAAGAAACAACAAGAAAATTCGCATTGATGTAAACAGTTTTAGTAAGAGAAAGATTCACTTCTTATTATGGTGTTGTGTGTCCCACTAAGTCTGATTGCTTTAAGCCCGAATGTTTTACTTGTGTTGCGATACAAAATCGAAAGTTTATTTCTTTTTCTTTTAATAACGAATAAAATCAACAATAAAATGTCATTAGATTCAACGCGTGCATATTGTCATCAATTAATTTAACGTTAAACGATCATTTTGTTTTATTAAAGAGCATCCAACATAAGACGATTTGTAATAATTTCCTTTGATGTTATTTCAATTAATCGTTTTAACAAAGAATTAGTTGACATTGCAAAGAGAAAATTGATGTATTTGTCTTGTGGTGTTCATCAAATAATAAACACACGGTTAATTCATAACATTTATTTCTAATTAAATTTAGATCTTACATGAAAGTATGTGAATTCAATGCAATTTTTCTTTTTTAAATAAAAATCTTACTGGGTGGTCAACATAGAAATGAATATTTGTCCATCATATTTCTTCTATGCAATGTAAACTGTTTACACAATTCAATGTTAACGCGTAACGATCAATGGGCACAATGAAGGATTACTGAGGTGTAAATTTACCAATGTTTATATTCAGTTGAATGCATTAACATTAATTATACTCTTGACATATGAATCCATTAGAAATATTTGCAATATGAGTATTTCATGCAAATAAGTCACATCCTTTTAACTTATCGCTGTCATATAGTAAAGATCAATGGCATTTACATTAACGAATGATTCATCATATGATTTTGTATACTGAATTGATTGAAGATCATCCGGTGGTAGATCATAGATCAACAGAGACTAAAATTATTTCTATTGTAATGTATGACAATCCGTTCATGTAATTTTTACCATGAACAAGTGTAGCAATATTTTAGTTTTACTGTTTTTTGCTTACGATGTCAGTCTTTAACTTTTTATAAATGATCTTTGTGTGGTTTAAAATATGCGTGCAAACATCTCTTTTAAATGGATATTAATTCTTTAATAGCGTTATAATTCATTACAATGAATAGATGTTTTACTTATGATCTTAATGTGGCATGTTATAAAACTGATATGCATTTTTCTTCTGCTCAATGTTTCTCATTGATGCCGGTCAAATGATTTATGTAATTCATAGGTGGTAAAGATGCAATTGACTTTAAGGAGAAGAAAAAAAAATGAAATTTAATGCAAATGGGTCTATAAATAATAACAAAAACGAGAAAATACATAATTTTATTTTGATTTATTCACATTTCATTGAAGTATTTAAATGTGTATTCTTTTGTCTGTTAAATTTTATGCTTAAAGAAATGAACAAAGTTTTCATATTTAAATTATGTGATCAAGAATTATTATGACTAAAAATGTGTTCATTAATATGCTGAAACATATTGAACATTTCATCGTATTCTCTTTATGCTCTTTGTACCTATGATCAATGGCAATTTATGTAACAACTAAAGTTCCGCACACATCGAAATAAAAAGAAAGAACGAATATATGCAAATTATATTCAACCAGTTATTTCTATTAAGATGAAAATTAGAATCGTGAAATGTTTCACCTAATAGTTCTTTATGCATTTCATTGGTGTTCCTATAAATAAAAGAATTTTAGTTCTTGAGGTGAATCAATTCTTTTTACTTTGATCGTCAGCGTTTATTGAAAGGTGATTTTTGTTTAATAAATCGGTGTTTTCTTTCAAAGTTAAAATAAAAAATAATATTAGAGTCACTATGTCGTGAACGCTGGCAGGAACTAAACATTGAAAGAATAACATTCAATTTGTTTTAAAAAGAACTTGAATGTTATGGAAAAGGAAAGGCAATCAAAATGTAAGATGTTTGACATCTCAACAATAAGTGTATGGGTGGTCTTGATTCAATAACACTGAATTGACGTGTTTTTAATATCTCTTTTTGTCAAGTCCCCGTGTGTTTCATTGAAACATTATTCAATTGAAAATGGTTTTCTGTAAGAAGAATACAAAAATCATAATAAAATTGAACATTATGATTAGTATTTTATTGAATTTTAATAATCTCATCGAAATAACAAAGAGAGGACTTCCTGTTTGAATGGTTCTTCATGTGTAATTCTGACACTTTTATTTTTATCCATCATGTAATCGTTAGAACGCTCACTCACCTTTTATGTTCAAATACAATAATTCAATATAAATTTTTAATAAATTCATCCGATTTCCAGAGATCTTCGATAAGTGATTAAATTTATGTAAAGAATTAAATTGAAATAACGATGGTAAATCACCCAATTAAGGATGTGTGAGTCATATTAAATCCTTTCTTTAAGAGTGGCACACGACAAATTAATTTGATTTTTAACATTGACCTTCTTCTCTATTCACTTTCATTGTCAAATTAAGTCGATATTACCTGCGGTTGATTCAAATCAATTCAATGCTTGAGGCGTGTAACATGAAAGCATAGCAAATTCGAATTTCATTTGGGAAAGGAAATTTTTTAAAGCGCTTATCGAAGTTTATATTTCTAATTTCTTTTTTGGGAAGATTTTTGTTACTAAAGGAACTAACTGAGACCCCAATTCTTGATTCTTTTAAATTCGATGCATTCATTCATATCCATTTTATGTTGCGGGGGACTCAGTTACAACGCGGACATCAAGGTGTGTCATTTGAATATTCATTCACTAAAACTTTGAATGTTTCATTGATATTTTTTCTTTTGTTTCTTTCGGTTTTGTATTTAAAACTCATCAACATTATCATGTTCCACTTATTTATTCAAAAATAAAAAATGTAATTTCATTGAATGCTGGTACCAAACATACTCTCTTTCAATAGTAAAATGCGTTGATTGTAATAATTGTTATTGAGGAATTGAATCAATAGCGCCCATTTTGATTGTTTGCTATACAAGTATACATCAATTTCCTGGACTCTGATATATCTGGAGGTCTTTTATATCTCATAACAATATTTTGTTTTGGGACCGGATAATAGAAGATCAAGTTTAATGGGCCGCTCATATGCTGGCGTACGATTTAATCTCTTTATAGTGGGCCAATGAACTGAAACATATTCCATTGAAATGTGTTCGATCATATTGAATTTGATTTTATTTTTTATTTTTTATGTTTGGTAACAGTCCATCTGTTCTCTTGTTATAATTAAAAACAATAAATCCGGTGAAATTATGTACAATATTTGGGGGGAATTAAATGCTCATAAAATTCACAAATTGATGTTAATTAAAACTTAAAATAAAACACGATCGTACCTAATAAATGCATTTTATTTTTAACTGATATCAATGCATACACTTGCTCTTCATTCATTTGTTTTCGTTAAAAGATTTTGGAATACATGAAACAGAATTAATGTTGATGGAAAAATTCATTATAATAAAATGACCCGTTGGCGTTTATCATCGATTGTAAAACATTGATTCGACAGCAACATAAATGCCTACAATGGTTTGATATGAATTAAGACAAAAAGAAAACATGTTATTGGACTTTTATCTCTTTAGAAATTGTACCATGATGTTATGGTCCAGGTAAAATAATTCTTCTTTACCATCAAGACAAAATTCTTATTGTGTGTGGTCACCGAAACAAAATTTAAAATAAAACTGGAGTAGCCCACTGAAATATAAAGTGAAATGCCATGTAACTCTGCATATTGACGAGGTCAGCATTCACTTGATGTTCTTCCGTGACATCAAATCCATTTATCCATTGATTAACTTCATTGATATACATACAACATGTGTATTTAGATCAAAAATTTTGAAAATACGACATTTTGATCGATGGGATCATCTCTAAAATGGAATTAATGAAACATAATTTATTCATTCGTAAAACAAAAAAACAAATTTTTATCTCATAAATTTTTCCATGTAAAACAATGTTAAATGCATTTTAAAAGAAATCCTCATTTCTTTTATGTCTCTTATAAAAATTAATTCATACTAAAGAAAAGTTTTGGTATTAAAAACGATATAATATTCAGTATCATAATATGCTAAAAGAATGCACCAAAGAAATATTCAAAATGAGATGATCTCAAAATTAAATGTGAACATAATAAAGTAACTGAAATACAAATGTTCTCATTATGTATGTTTTTACCTTATACTACAATAAATTATAGATCGTTAAAGAAGCCAGTTGCTGGGGAGTTTTTTAACAATTCATACCAAACTATAGCTACATTCACCTGAAGAAATCAAATAATGTTTCTCCTTTTTTCGTTTTGATAATACCGATGATGAATATTCACATGATAATATTTATTGATCACTTTTTTATATTCAATGTACTTTACTTATGATTTATTGCAATGGATTCCACTAAGCCAGCAAGTTTAAAAAAAAAACAATCGCATTTAAATGTATGTGACTGGGTCATTTTCGTATTAATGATTTGCATGCAAGTTTTCTTAAAAAAATATATTGAATAGCAACTTTGTAAGTTTCATTATTGTTGGTTCTTTTTATTTTCATGTTTTACATATGAGACACGTACCATATGAAATGCTGAAATGGAATTAAAAAAAAAAAGAATTCAAACAGAACAACAAAGATAATTCATTTGGCTGGAAGGCCTACCTGTGTGTGACTCTATTATTAATGCTTATTATGTTATTTATTCTTGTAATAAATATCGGTTAGATGGTTACAATTTTTTTATGCATATTCATACATTTGAATTCACTGAGAAATATTAAAAAATATTATTAAATAGAACAAAATTGCCCTCTCTGTACTACATGAATCTTAACCAATTGTATGTAGTTGGTGGGCAAATTCACGCTGTATAGTTAACAGCAAAGAAAAAAATCGTCTAAATACAATTGCAATTTGATATGAAGTTACTTTATGCTATACGGATCATATTTATTGCATAAAATAACCGATCCAATCTACGAGGCAATTTATTACAAAACAACAAGTATTCATCGATTCACCAAGTTATTCTTCATATAATTTATGCGTTTCAATGCATAATATTTACTTATGGTAATATTGTGCATAAGAAAAGGTAAAGATTTTTTATTTATTAATTGCCAACACTGATTGATGGAGTGACCACCTTCATATGGTTGATTGGAGACGCCTTAACGTATTTATCATGTACCAAGATATTTCTTTATAATTTTAAATCATGTATTGCAATAATTTTATTCTTTTTATGCCCCAATGAGAATTCACGATAATTTTTCGAGAAATTATGAAATCAAAATTCATTTTGAATTGAAGTACAGATCATTGGATTATTTTTGGTTGAATACAAAATAACATGAGAGGTGATTTGTCATTAAGTTCAATGGAACACCTCTGAAGATGTCATTTATGATTTAAGTCAATGTCCGAATTATTGTGATGATCACAAGATTTTGATTCACTTAATTATTTCTTTCTTGTTAATTATTATCAATTTCTTTGTTAATTATTGAATATAATCTAATTATGACTATTACTTTCTATTCATCAGGCAAAGAAATTTTACAGCGTAAAACAACATTGATTACAATTGAGGCTCAAAAATTGATAAATTCATGTATTAATTGCTATGAAATTGCAACGGTGCTACTCTATTACAGTACAATACCAATATCGTAAGTATTTTATATTCATTTTTATGAAAATCTCACATACAAATTGAATTATATTGGTAATAATAATTTTTATGTTTTAACGTATTCATTCTTAATTAGTAACTGAAAAGTAATTGAAAAATTTATTGACTCATATATTCTAAATAGCATCAAATTAAAATAATTTAATTAGTATACGTATAAGATATAATTAATTTTATAAGTTATTGCACTTCCTAAGAAACTAATGAATTTTAAATGAACATTTTTATGAATTATGATTTTAAATTTTACATAAAATTTATTATTCTATTTCATTTTTCAGACGTTCACCAATAACATTGCATATAGTCATAGAAAATAGTGAACAGAAAATTTGTGTATTAGAATTGTTGGATAGCAGTATACAATTACTCTGTGGCTATATTACAATTGATGAGATATTCTTAACCATTCTAAAAGAACAATATTCCAATGGTGACACACCATACCAGCCAGAACCAATGGAATTAAGTCAAATTAAGGTATGTTGGATAACAGAAACAAAAAAAAAGAAAATAAATTTCGATGGTAATTGTTAAGAAATATTTTCATTTAATCTCATTTATAGATAACTTATGCTCAGGATGTGTCTAATTTATTAGCCACAAATGATATACCATTGATTTGTGGTGGCTGTCATCAACATAATCAAGAACGATGGTATGAATTTTTTACAGCACTTGAACCATTTCGCGATCAATGCTTAGATGCTGGTAAAAAATTAGTGAATGTATTGGCGGAAATTAGATCGAGTGATTTACAGGGTAATTTAACAAGACGTCAATTACATGCACAGCATCGAGCATTAAGTCGTGCACTTATGGAATCTGAATTACAAGTGTTACGGCGTAAAGGTATTCAAACAATAAATCGTTTAAATGAATTGGCCATGTGTATTAATAGTACAACAAAACGACCTCATAATGTGATCGATAATAAAACAAATATTATTGATAATTGGAATTGTGGTAATACAACAAAGGATATGGAATTAATTATTAACCAACAGGATCATGTGACAAATCGTTTAAGTGAAGTGATCACAATATTTAATGAAGTAGATCGAGCTGCACGCCGTTTAGAACAATTAACTGACCAGCGACGTGATCGTTTACGTGAAATGACAAGACAACGTGCTCTAGAAGATGAGGTCAATGAGGTGAGCATACATTTTGTTATTTCATTTTTCATTTTCATTTCATTTTTGGCTTTGAAATTGATATCAAAAAGTCAATCTTATGAATACGAAGAAAATATTCTCAAACGGTTTAAGATAAATCAAGTGTAGATGACCAAAGTGTAAGAAAGAAAATGTAAGCCTACGCTAAACAGATTAGTTTATATTTAAAAACAGAAAGTTTTGTCCTCATTCCCATTATGATGAGTATGTGGTTTAATTCATTGATCAAGATTACAATTTACTTTTGATAAAAAATACATTGATTACCAACTCTTTTAAAAATGTATAGAGATAAATTTGTTGTTGTGGTTTCGGAACTAATAATAAAAACTGTAAACTTTCCCTGATTACACACGGTTTTCTTATGGCATTAGAATTTTCAATTGACTTTTCATTCAAATAGATTTTATTTCTTTATAAGACAACAAATCGTTGACAAGAAATTGTATAAGAAAAAGTATGAAATTGGTATTTTAATACGATTATCTGCTTATGACGTTGGACATCATAGAATTAATTGTGTATGTGTGTTGTTGATTAAACGTACCCAATGTATTTTGCCCTTTTGGAATTTAACAGAAACTCTGGTATTTAGATCGAATTGATGGCTAATTTAAAAACGATTGTAATAAACTTATGATTATTATGATTGTAAAGATGATGTTCATGTGTCACAATGATAACATTATAATTGGTCAATTGATGGAAATGCTTATGATTTTAAAGAATTGATGATGTTTTATACATGAAATGAATCATTTCACTCGTTACACTAGAGGCAATTGTTTTTCTTTTTATTTCATTTTAACCTGAAGTTACAATTATAAAATGCAATCAAATGAATTAAATGAAATGATTAGAATTAATATTTGTGTAGTTTCAATAAGCGGCATTTATGTTGTGAATCAAAAAAAAAAAGAAACTGTCAAGGTGATAGAAGGTGAGAACGATTGAATATATGAAAGTGCATTCATTTAAAATGATTAAAATCATTATTAATATGTTGTTAAATTAAATATGTTTTAAATGCAATACCAGTACACTGATGATATTGATATTTCAGTGAACATACGGAATTTTAATTTAAAATGACAAATTTATGTTTAACAAATCTCTTTCAATAAAAAATTGTAAATTCAATTTGTCTTTAATTGAATAAATGTAATTAAATGAAATTAAAATTGAATCCTTTTAATTTAAATGAATTCATTGGCTGTGTATTTTCCATGAGTTTCAATTAACTTGTTAAACAAAAGTCTTAAATTGATTTTATTTGTTTAAAAATAATGAAACGGTTCAAACATCTAAAAATTATAAACGTTTGAAAAATGCTTTGTGAATGTAAAATCAAAGAGCAAATATACAATTAAAATTGAAACGGTTTGTAAATTACAATATCTATGATTGCAATTAATTCAAATACAAGAAAGTTCGTTATTAATTATGATTATAATCAATTAAAGATTCTATTAATTTTTATTACTGATAATCGATGATAAATGGCATTTGATATAAACACTCTACTGTTTCATATACATAATTATAACAGTACAATACCATTGGTACAAAAACATTGAATTTATCTTCATGCAGAATGCCATTGAATTTAAATCTTTTATTATCAATTCCCAATGAAAGTAAAATGGATTAATGAAAATGCTAAACTAAATTGAATGATAAAAGTTTAATGTTTTCTTTGCTTCCAATTTCTATTTTTTTTTTTAATGAAATGAAATAGACAAAACGGTAATCAAAGTTAACTGTAGACAATATAATTAAACAGGTGACAGTGAAAATTAGTGAACATTAAAATCATCTCATTAAATTAATTGCCATCAAATCAATCATATTGAAATAAAGTGTTAAATGGATTACCATTAACCATAATTGTTTATCATAGCAGATGAATGATTGAAGTTGATCAATTTTGTTGTCTACCTTTTTGCTTATTTAAAAATTTCCTTTTCTTTTGCGAAATGTAATCATCTATTCATAAAGAATATTATTCTTACTTATGGCAATTTTATCATTTCGCATACACAAGTAGAAAACAAAAAAAAAATCAAAGATTCATTGTTGGTTTTATATTCCTTTTCTCTAGTAATCGATTATGAATACTTTCAAAATTTTCACCTGCTGTGCTCACAATGGTAATGTTTTTTTGGCATTACATATTAAATAAACAGAATAGTCATAACAATGAATTATTATGTTTGCAATATCATAATGTACGGGCAAATATTATTTTAAATACGGAAATTATATGATCAATCGATAGACATAATATCATAGAAATTTACATGTAAATAAATTGGAATGTAAAGAGATCTATACTTTACACTTCATATTAATTTAATTCCATTTGGGCAAGTACAAGTATAGATATTTCATTTATTTCATGACTATTAGAAGACATTTCCAGCCTAACCATTAAAAACCTATCATCTTTCAACGGTACATTTAGAAAAAAAAAATGAATGAATATATTTTAAGTTATTACCCATTGCTAAATGATAGAATAGACTCGTATATAAACTTCAATTGATGTTCAATGTTGTATTGAATAATATCTCAATTAAGATTCACCAAGGTGATTATTACCATCATTGGTTTTTTTTTACCTTCTGATACATTAAATCGTATTGTAGTTTAATGGTATTTCATATTCCTTGCCATTACTTAAAATGGTATATGAATTTCGATCAAAGTCATGATTAATTCTAGTGAAAAGAAAGTGAAAAGCCATCACAGATAATATAACATAATTGTTTAAGCGGAATCATCACACGATCATGTGAATTTAATGTGTTTTTTTTTTACTTTATAAATGGCCATAAAAACAAATCAAATAACTATTCAGTTAACTAAATCACGATGTAGTTACTTAGATCACAAAAAATCTACTGAACTGTTTTTGGTTATGGTTCATCCAAAGTGAAGAAAAACCACTGAAAAATGCATTCGCTATTAATTATAAAGAAATAAGAGACTGAAATGAACTGCATTATACGGTACAGAGGGATAATCTAATACGCTAAAGATGTGTTTTATGGACTATATTGGGCTTTTGATGTGAATGATTTTCATTTTATTTAACATTTTGTGGTACATTGATTTTGATAAAAAAGATAAATTGAATACTCTGATATTTATCATATGAGATACGACTATTATTTGGTTTTTTCTTTCTTTATTTCTGTTAAAATATAAATATTAATTTCCCCATTCTAAAATGCATTCATCAAATTGTAAGAAATCAAAAGATTCGTAAAATTCACAAGATGAGAAAATAAAATTCATTTAAGATTTTCTATGTTTTCTATTGGAAAAGTTTCAAATACATTTCTTTTGATTAGACTTGGAGTGTTTTCTGTTTTTCATTTACCGTAAAATTATTTGGTCCCATTTATGGTAATGTCGTGCACGATATGCATTTTACTTAACCATATACACTAAATGGTAATAAAAATCAATATAATTCTATTAGTTTTATGAACATTATCGATTGGTTTTTAACATGCAGTTAGTGAAGAATTACATTTATTTTATTATTTGCAATAAATGAAGATTAATAAAAATCAAAAAATTACATTTAACACAATTCTTCCTAATACGTTTGAGTATTGATTGAGATTTAGTGTTTTTTGTACATCACTCTGCAAGGGATGTATATTGAAATCGCGACAATAATCGATTTTGAGGGAATATGATTTTCGGATTGTATATGTCTTGAAACGGATAGGAAATGTATTTTTCGGAAAATGGGCGCATTTGTCCCGCGTTCGGTGTCCGGTGTCCGCTGGTATTTCACAATTTATTGAGGACACCAGTTTTCCAAATGCAACCAAATTTGGTCAGATGATACGTCATCCGTAGTAGAGTATACCCATTAAGTTTGGTCACCCTCAAGCAAAAGTTAAGGGTGTCAAATTAAACAAAGGAATATTTTTTTTAAAACAACGTATCTGCATATAAAATTACTCTGCACTTAGAATGTTTTTAAAATTTGAAATATTTTTGCAGAATTTTTTAGTATTTGCAAACATTTTACAATATTTACAGAGCGTGATGTACGTTGTGGATACTATTCTGTTGCACTCTTATATTTTTTGTGCTCTTACCTCATCAAAAATAAATTCATAAAGTAATTTATTAATGACTTATAGATCGTTATATATAATATAGTGCCTTCATATGAAACACATATAGATTACACTCTATTCTGTATTAAACTGACAATCGTGAGATAGTTCAAATGGCATATAGACAACCAATTTAACAATATTTAAATTTTAATGATTAACACATGTCCATTGTGTAATAATATTAATGACAAATTTAATTCATGTTCTTTTCTTCAATTCCAAATCTTTTAGGTTTTCGTTTGGTTACGAACAAATGGTGAAGATTCAATTAAGAAATTTATAAATGTTCAATTAGAAAATGAGGAGATATTACGGGAACAAGAGCATGAATTTGAAAAATTTTATTTCATATCAAAGAAACATTTATCAAAAGGACGTGATTTGTATGATGCCTCACTTGAATTGGAGTCACTTAAAACAATATCCGATCGTCTTAAAGACCAATTAAAAGAATTTGGTGATCGTCTCGAAGAGATACGTGAAAAGATTGAAGGTGCATCACGTTTACATCATCTATTGAGTTTACAATTAAAAGAAGATGATGTCCAGCTAGAGATGCAACGTTTAGCTGAAAAAATCAATGTACCAGGATTAATAGAACGATGTAAGGAAGGTCAATCAAAACATTCAAATACAACTGTTGAAAAACCAATTGCTGCCAGTACACCACTTAAATGTAAATCAGAAATACCAGATGAGTGTAATACAACGGAAACAAATGAATTAAATGGATCAGTTGTAAATCAATTGAATGAGGAATCAAAACCAAAGAATACAGATGAAGATGATGAAGAGGATCATTCAAAGATAGCTGATTCAGGTTTAGGTGGTTGTGATCGTTGCGAAGGTAACGATAAATTGATACGTACCTGTTCTTGCCAGAGTTTTGAAGACACCAATAATGTGTGCAACAAAAGGTTTGTATTTAATCAATCAATTAATGTTTCTTTAATTCAATATGAATTTCTTTGTATTTTTGTTCGTAACATTTAGCCATAACAGCGATGATTTGGATGAAGATTGTTTTGAATCAAATACAAAACAACAAACTGATATTCAAATACATTTGCATCCAAATGCCCATTTATTGTATCATGAAACAAATATGGAATTACCAGAATTTGAAGAAGCAAATGGTTTAGATCCAAAAACACAAAGGTAATTATAATCAATTAATTATATTGAATCAGTTTAATATTAAATTTTATTTTTAGAACTCTCCTGTTAATCATGCGAGAAATGATTGGAACAGAACGAGATTATGTTAGATCATTACAATACATAATTGAAAATTATATACAAGAATTATTGCGGGATGATATACCTCAGTCATTACGTGGCCAACGAAACGTTATCTTTGGTAATGTTGAAAAAATTTATGAATTCCATCAATTATATTTTCTAGATGAATTAGAAAAATGTGAATCAAATCCATTAAAAGTTGGTGCTGCATTTGTTAAATATGATGAGAAATTTTACTTGTATGCACTCTACAATAAAAATAAACCGAAAAGTGATTCATTGATGAGTGAATATGGTGCATCATTTTTTAAGGTAAAACTCATAAATTCAATTCTCATATGAATTGCGTTGATATACTTTATTTTTATTTTTGTTTATAATCCACACATTGAAATAGTCAAAACAAATGGAATTAAATGATAAAATGGATTTGGCATCGTACTTATTAAAACCAGTTCAACGTATGGGAAAATATGCGTTACTATTACAACAATTAATAAAAGCATTGCTACCATATCAAACATCATCCAATAATAATGAATTATTAGAAGACATTGAGGAATTACAAAAAGCTGAAATTATGGTACGATTTCAATTAAGACATGGAAATGATTTACTTGCAATGGATTCATTACGAGATTGTGATGTAAGTTATTGTATTGAGTCATTAACAAAATTTACATTTGAATAATTATTTATTCTTTTTATTCTTTTAAGGTAAATGTAAAAGAACAAGGACGATTATTGCGACAAAATGAATTCCTTGTATGGCAAGGACGCGGTGGCAAAAAATGTATACGTCAGGTGTTCTTATTTGAAGAATTAGTATTATTTAGTAAAGCACGACGATTTCCTGATCGTAAAAATTTAGATTTATATATTTATAAGAACAGCATTAAAACATCAGATATTGGATTAACGGCACATGTTGGTGATTCTAAAACAAAATTCGAAATTTGGTTCCGTAAACGAAAACCAGAAGATACGTGGACTTTGCAAAGCTTTTCTGAAGACATTAAAAATCTATGGTCAAATGAAATATCACGTTTATTATGGGAACAAGCAAAAAAGAATCGTGCGATACGTATGCAAGAAATGTCATCAATGGGTATTGGTAATAAGCCGTGTCTCGATATCAGACCTAGCCAAAATCAAATAAATGATCGTTCGATATCGGTAACTCAGCTAGGTAATTCAATAATGATTTTGTTTTGTTTTATATTGAAATTCAATTAATTTTATTTATAATTTTAGCACCAAAATTGCGTACGTTCCACGATGAATTACCGACTGGTGTTAAACATAGTCTTCGTCCACATTCATTAATTTCTGACGTATCATCATTATCATCGGGTACAAGTAATTCATCAATACATACAAGTATTACAAATTCAAGTGGCGACAGTGGCACAAAGTCACGCCGTGAAAGTGGATTAGAAAAAATTACAGAAACATCAGGTGTGTCGGCGAAATCAATTGGATCAGCATCTAGAAAACATCAACGTTCAACAACACTAATTAGCCAAGTATCAATGGGTAACTATACCAAAATTCGATTTATATGAATTGGATAATGTAAGTAATGTATGAATTCTCATTATAGAAAGTGGCATTATTGCGGATATATGTTTATCACCTGATGCTGATAAGCAACAGGAGACACTGAATTGGGCAATGTGTTCCAAGAAAACGCCAACAATCAAAAGAATTAATGAAATGGAAAAAAGTAAAACAATTGTAATTGATAACATTCAATCCAATTCAGAGGACCCATATTTAAACGAGTCCGTCCATCTATAAGGAGAGCACTATTGTTAACGGTTGACATTGAGCATATTGAAACACGCGTACGATTTTTCAATAGGTGTCATACTGTTTATTTAGTATTTTAGTTATTTTGATTGATTAACATTGATAAGTATTGATTATAAAATAAATTTAACCACATTATAGATATAAGAGTTTTGTAAAAAATTATTTATAAGATTATTGTCAAGAATTGATAAGTAATGCGTACTAATTTAATCAATTAATTCTGTATTGAAAATAAAATAATAAATGTTTGTGAAACCCTTATCATTTATTTCAGTTATTTATGATTGTGTTAAAGTTTCGATAATAGATAGATAATATATTCCAAGTAGTTAATTTATGAACGACTTAGTGAATCATTGATTGCTAGTGAATCATTGTATAGAGGATAGATGATACTCTTTTAAATTATCATAATTATAAATTAAATATGGTGGATTTTTTTTTTTAATTAAATCACCGATAATTTTATAATCTTCAAGATCTCCGAATTCATTTTGTTTTCTTAAACACATTAGCATCATAGCTTCGATAAATGCTACAGGGCATCTCCTCCATCCATTCCAAAATATTAGATTTGATTGTGGGAAATGTTTTTTAAAGGCAGCCCTTAATCCCTTTGTTGTAGTTAATTCAGGATCAACTGAATTAATTAAATCTTTTGCTTCAACAGGATACCATTCTGCAAATACTTTCGTCAAATCAAATACCTTTACTGCTTTATCAAACATCTGAAATTCTTATGGATAGTATATTAAAGTAGGTACAATAATTAAAAAATTTTCTATTTTACATTAATTTCTTCATCTAAAATTTTCGGAATATCATATTCAAAACCGTTGTATGTAATAATGCAATATGAGTTTATATCCGGTACAATATCTTTAATATCAGGAAGATGATTGCCATGTTCTAAATCAAAAGTTTCCTTATACAGAGATATTGGAAGATCAGCTTCACTTTCGTCGAGTTGACCACTTTTATACTCTAAGAAAGGTTTCGTATCCACAACGTTTAATGAAAAGTCTAATATTTCTCCACCTATTCCTCTGGATGTAATGTGCAGGAAAACTAGTGTATCATAATCTCTAATTCTTGTCATACTAATTATTCGTTTCACTTATAAATTTGAATCAAATATTATTTCTTTTATTACTTAACTCGTTGGTTTTCAGTTAATGACTATTTGAAATTAGCTGAATGCGCGAAAATAGATTTAGCTTTAGTTATCTAATCATATCTTATCTGCCGTACAACGACAAAATGGTATAACGGACATGGCTCTCATTTCGAGATAATCGCGATTGAAGTTTAGATGATTATAACTTCAAAACTATTCAATATTTTTTAATAATTTCAATTGTAATGTGTTAATCTCAGTGAGATGTACTATATATCTTAGTCCTAAGATGAACATCAGTATCATAATTAATTAAATGCGCAAAAACCATTTTAAAAAAAGTATTTTCTATGATTTTGAGCAGTAATACTTTCACAAAATGGTATAATTGCCTTTGAACCATTTATTGAAAGATTCACACCAAGTTTTTATTTCCACAAAAAGAAAAATATAAATTTCATAAATGGTATAAGTGACAGTGAGAATTGAATAAAAATATTATTATACGAGTTTTAATTAAAATTTATTTCATTTGATTAGAAATTATTTTTCACTATTATATTTTTATGTTGTCGAAATCAATTCTAATCATGATACAAATCTTCGATACAGTAAATTTTTATACCATGAATTTCTAATATCACA
>JXOR01000525.1:0-218836 GCA_001014335.1 Coboldia fuscipes | reverse complement strand
TCATCTAACGATAAAAATTGAAGGATATTAACTGGAATATTGAGAGTTGNCGTTTATCTTTATCAGTATTAATTTTGTTTAAATTGTCATCGTCATCATCACTAAAATTAAAGATTTCAGTTAATTATTAGAGATGACAATGAAAATAAATGACGTTCAGACACAGGGAATAACGGCAGATCTTCATCTAACGATAAAAATTGAAGGATATTAACTGGAATATTGAGAGTTGCCTCATTAACTATTCACTTACCTCTGCCTAATATTTTACACAATTTGACATAGAATTTAATTTCAGTTGGTTCGTCAAGAGAACTGTAATACCTTCTTTGTTTGCACGTGCAGTTCTTCCAGAACGATGGATGTAATTTTCATTATAAGTTCTAGGAACTTGATAATGTTTAACATGTTATAAATTTGGTATATCAACACCACGGGCAGTTACATCAGTAGCTATTAAAAGTCCATTGGAGTTTTTATGGAATCGCTCTAAGTTCTTTAAACGTTGTTTTTGAATCATATTGGCGTATAGTGGTAAAGGTTGACAATTTAATAAAGCAAATATTTTAAAAATTAAAAAAAATTCTCAACCTCAAATTATAAATTCGAATAAAGCAATGGTTACTTCGATGTACATAAAATTTTCGTATATAATAATTTGAATATGGATTTGACTTAAAACTTCCAAGTAATCTATAAAAACCAGCATTAGAAAAATACAAAGCAGTACAGTATAATGGGACATAACATGACAATCAGGATATTTAAATTTTGCTAAAAAGTTTAAAATTTACTTTATTAGCAAGACATTGTCAACATGTCGGAGTATTTTAAATATTATTCTTATCAACATTATTAAATAATTAATCATTAGCATTCATTTCAGCAATTCAATGTTGAAGGCACTATATGCGGAATCAATAGGGATGAAAAAAGGTAAATAATGGAATATGAGCAGCCACTAGTACACTCATCTTATGATTACTAATCACACCAGTAAAGAATTGCAGATACAGCATTCTTCAATATTCCGTGATTCAGTTATTCGTTCTACTGTATTGAGAAATGATCGACTGAATTGTCGATTAGCAACAATTAAATATAACAAGTACCGATTTCTTAAATTTTTATCGGTCTCTTCAATTCGATTCTTTTTTATGGGAATCAGTTTATTTTGATACCAACATATTAGATATTGAATTTACCTATAGTTTGATATGATAAATTGAAAAACATAATATGAGCAATTCATTTATTCTTCTTTCTTATGAGAAATTTCGGTTACAATTTAGACAAGAAGAGAGTGGGGTAGGACAGAAGAATGATTGAATCATTTGTGTGTACATACAGATACATACTATATATTACATATGCGATGAAGTGTCGTTGGAAACGACTTCTAAATATATTATACCGATTTCTTTGATTTTCACCATATCTTTCTGATTGGATGTTTTCTTTATTTTATTACTGATGCTGATTCCAGTATATAGATAATTAAATTGTCTTTACGTTTCGAAGAAAAAAGAAAAACATGATATCACCACTTCCTAATTTTTAAAATTATTTATTTATCCGATATGTTACGACCTGAATTCGGATAAATAATTTGGGACCTTAAAATGTCTTAAAACCGGTGATTCAATTATCCGGCATCTACAGTAAATTCTATTAAAAATGCATTCAGATGGCGACACTACTTGAAGTTTAGCGGAGACTATACAGTTGGTCAACCTGATGATCTTCCGTTTTTGGAGGTCCGATATGATGAGTGTCCGTGAATATATAATAGATTATATAATTAAACTAAATATTAAAATTTAATGTTTGGAATAGCTCACTAGAATACTTTTCCGTTTCATTCATTCTTGTATTCACCTTCTTCCAGTGGTTTTACCTGTTTTCAGTGTGTTAAGGTTCTAATCTGAAAATATTGACGAATGACAATTATATTTGGTTCAACAAAATTTCCTAACACATCCCAGGAAATTAGCAAGTCACAAGTGATAAACGTATGTTAAAGTCAATTCGATTACATTAATCTTTATTAGAATAATTTTATTCACGTTATATTACAATTAATGCATTTATAGACAATAAATTCTATAGTATAAGTTTACCATAATATTTTATAATTATTATTTCCAATGTATTTTATTAAGTGCATAAATATTGCACGATCATAAATACACTCACATTAATCAATTGGTATTAATTATAGTTTCAAAAATTCTTTAAACTTTTTATTTTTTTTTAATTTATGTTCATACCATAATTTTATGTATTTTGTATAATTAATATTATTAGTATATTCACTGAATTAATAAAAAGAATTGGCTCATTATAATTTAGCAATGAGTTACTGAATTATTATTGAATAATATTAATTGAGTGATTCATATTCAACTATGAACAATTAGAAGAACCGTATTCTTGTATTACCAAATACGTAAAGGTTGCCATTATCAACACTAAATTTTAATTAATTTTATTTTTCAATTCACAATTCTTATATTAATCAAATGCTACAATTATGCAATTAATATTCAATGGAATTTTATTCTCTTTTTATGTTTCTGTGATTTCATTTTTTTTGTTTGTTATCTGTTTACTTCAAAAATATATGCGTTATATATGTATATGTACATCATTAAGTTCTCATTTAGACTGAGAATAGTTCAAATAATTAGGAATTATTTGTATTAATAATATTCTAATTTATTTATTTTTTAAAATACCATTCACACATTTATTCAAATATTTTCTATTTAATATGGGATCAATTTAATTGAATATGTCGCAATTTAAATTTTACAATCTACTTAATTTAGCAAATACATTGATAGTTATAGTGTATAAATCTAAAAATGAATTTTTAAATTACCATTCTAAGCCATTATGTACAAATCGATTAAATTCTAATTCTAATTTCATATATTTTCATATGAATTTTCTATCATAAAATATTAAATCTAATGCTTAGTGTTGTGATAATACAAAATAATTTACAAATAAAATAACTTAATGGTATGATTATTTATTAATAAATTTTTTTTTTTTGTTAAAATAAATTCGATTCGCTAATCGTAACATATAATTGCAGTTTTCTTTTTTTTCTTTATTTAATAATGTAAAAGAAAAATATTGTTATCTTCATTATTTAAAATGAAACATATTGCGAGCGAATGAGAGAACAACAGCAAAACTTATTATAAAACGAAATGAAAAAAAAACAAAAATGATTCTAAATATTTTAATCTAAATCAAAATGAGATAAATGATCTTAAACATAAAAGAACAATTAGACGATACAGTAACTGGAAACAGAAGTGTTCTTAATTGAAACAAAATAACAAATAATTGGACGAGTAATTAAATACAGTAGTTAGCGAAATTAATTTTTTTTTTTTTAAAACTGTTGTGCTTATTTGCTAATAATTTTTGTTTTTAAATTTTATGTGTTTCTATTTACAATTATGGTTTCTTGTATTTGAAATTCGAATGATCGCATATGATATATTAATATAGATTGAAATTAATTTAAAAAAAAAAAAAAAAAAACAAAATACATTAATTCTGTGTTCACATTAGTTAATGCCTAAGATAAAGAATAGAGAGTATGTAAATCTAAGTTACTTAATATTAAAAGTAATACATCTTATTATGATTAAGATGATATTCATGAGATTCTGTTGGTATGATCTCATTTATTTAACGATTTTAAGTATATTTTCGTTCTTAATGAATTAATTGCCATGTATAATTCAAAATTCAATTCCATTCATCAACCACATTAGGAATTGAGATCGATAATATTAAATTCAAATTTGTTAAAAATTCAACATATCATTCGTCATGTATCATTTTCTTATGTTCAATCAATTAATTTATCCATTAAAATATCATAATTATTATTCGATATTAAATATATTGTTCATTCTTTTGTTTATTTTAATTTTTTCTTTTAATTGTGATATCACAGATTTCATTTTAGACAAAAAAAAAATAGAAGAAATAAAACAAATTAAGCAAACATAATCATAATCAATTAAATCAAAATTCATAATTTAAAATGAATTTTAGTAGTTATTTTCATATACATTTCATGAATTACATATTCTTTTATGATTTATAATGATTATGAATAAACATAAATTGTTTAAATGACATATTTCTGTTCAATAATTCGGAATATTTAATTCATAATCATTAAATTTTGGATTGATTTAATGGATATCTCTCATAGGGATAATATTCTCATTAGTTTAACAGTGACTGCACTACATTTTAATGATAGTTTACATGATTTTATTCGTATGAAATACCATTAATTTTTTAGATTGATAAAAATTAATATGATTATGTTGGCGTCCAAATTATTATCCAACGTAGAACAAAAATGAAATTAAATAATGCGGATAATATTGAATACAATTAAATTATTTGTATATAAACAAAATATTATCAACTTAATTAATGATTCATTAACATCTATTGCATTTTGTATATGTAGGTAAATATTTATTTTGATTACATTAAAAATAAATTGTTTCATTATACATATTTTTTGTTTTGTTTTAATTATACGGACGGTACTATTGTATGCGTTATATGGTTGATTTTATATTGTTGTTGTTATGTATTTGGAATTAACAGAGTAAATGTGATTAACATAAAATCCATTTTTTATTTTTTTTTTCAAAGATTTTATGTTTACTATTGTATAATAACATAAAAAACCGACAAAAAGAAAATTAAATAAAATTTGAATTAAATATTAATTAATTAGATTATAAAATCTATTGTATCAGTTTACATTTAAAATATTTTGTTCTATTGTTAAAGTATATATGTATATGGCTTATTAATGAAACATAAATAAACTGGATCCATTTCTATTGTTTTGTGTTTGAGCAGGTACACTATTTGCTGAGAAACATAAATTTTATCTAAATCCTGTTTTAATGTATGTCTGTATGTAAATCATTTAACCCTTTTCGATATACTATTGCTATAATTAAAACTATTGCCATTTCTATGGAGTTATTAATATTCATTTGTTTATGGAGTTAAAAAAAAAAAAGAGTTTAAGATGTAAAAATTTAATTTGATTAAATAATAAAATGAAATTATTCATTTAATGTTTTTATGCTATTGTAATAGGATTGATTGATTATTTATCAGTTTAATAGTTAACAGAATATATTTTATCTAATATTTTGCATCACTGTTCTCTGTTTTAAAAACAAAATAGATAAAAACAAAAACTATTGATTGGTTAACAACTAAAACGGTTATTTGTATTCAATACATAATATGTAATTCTTCTATTTTGCGGTGACAAACATAAGGACATGGAAATTATGAATTTATGTTATTCATTGTAATAATTTAATATTCAGTGTTGACGAACTACAACATATTTTATGTATTGCATATTAATGTCACTCAATGGATTCTTATGCTCTAATTAACGTAATCCTTCGTGTTATTTGTTTTTTTTTTTATATTTTTAATAATTCTGGTTATCCATAGTTTATGTCTTGATTTCAATATCTAATTATGCCAATACACCAAGCATAATTATTTAAAAGTATAGTTATCCTTTATCTTTACCAGAGCCAACACTAACACCCAATAAATGTTCACCGGCCATTAAACCAGCCGGTTGAGCATAATTTCTTATTTGATGTAATGAAATCAATTGATTTGGAAATGAATTTGATGAATTCTGATTTACATTTTTATTTTGAAAACTAATTGCATCATATAAATATGGACGTTGTGCCATCGGATGTCCAATTGAATTTAGATGCGGTGTCATTGAATTTATTGGTGTAAATGCTGAATTTGTTGTTGTTTTTGTTATACTCGCTGTATCATAGCCCAATGGTGTTGATGACGGTGGTAATAGATTGTTACCCTGACGATTTACAACCAAATCTTCACCAACATCATCACGATGACCTTCAATCATATTGTTCCGATGATGATTCTGTAAATCACTGTGTCCATTATTCTGATGCTGTGGAATCGTGAAGTCATGGTGGCTGGTTTGTTGCTGATGTTGCATCGCTTCTGATAAACTGGCTGCGGTATCGGGACTGACCTTTGGCCAATAGGGATGATCACCTGATGAATTCGGTATTTGAGTATTAATTGTGTTTATGTTTCGATTTAAACCAATATTTAGATTACCAGTGGTACCGCCATTGTTGTTACCATTACTAGTAGCTCCACTATTGGCTCCACTGTTGTTACCATTTGCACCAGTTGTTCCACTGTTATTTGTGTTATTGGTGGTTGTTGTATTGCCACTATTATTAGCACTGTTACCAGTGATCGGTGGACGTTTATCAGTTCGTTCAGCATGCTTTTGCATATGTTTTGATAAATAAGTCTCCTGTGTATATGATTTACCACAATACTGACAAATATGTGTCTTCAGGTGTTTTGATTCCTTATGTTTTGGAATATGTTCCAACAGTGATGGTTCATCAGAGAAACATTTATAACATGAATTACATTTATACGGTTTATCAGTTTGATGACACCGTGAATGTGATTGTAAATTAGATAATTGTGAAAATGCCTTTTGGCAACCAGGATGACGACACTTATATGGTTTATCACCAGTATGTGTACGGATATGCTGCTGTAAATGTGATAATTGTGTAAATTTCCGTTGACATATTTCACAACGGTATGGTTTTATTCCCAAATGGATTCTGGTATGTTGCGATAAGTAACTGGAATTAGCGAATGCCTTTGAACATTGCGAACACTTATACGGTTTAGCTTCACGCATATGAATTTGTGTATGTAGCTGGAGATCAGCTTTTGAGCTGAATATCTATAATTAAGAAAAATAAAATAAAGAACAAAAATAAATTTGTTAAGTTAATAAATTTCATCTAAAACTGAAATACAGAAACTAAAAATAATAAAATTGATTGTTTTGAGTTTGATGTCTTTATTGTTGCTTTTGAATAGAATCAGTTGAATTCAATGTATTTAGTGATTGTTAAAAACACTGTTCAATTCTCAATGTCAAACAGTTGAATTTTAACAATTTTCGCTAAGATACATGTCTGATGTCTGACTGTGTTTAATGGCACTGATGCAATTATCTAATTTTGTACAATAGAACAGTCATTAATCAACACCGATCAAACGATTTAATATACCATAATTGCAATATCCAAAATAAACGGATTCGATTTTATACGATTCTTGCATTTAGATCTTCAGCCAACAGACATAACAAAATAACGAAAAAGCTAAACAAGTTAATCATGATTTAACTTCTTTAGCCAGTCATCATTAGATCGAATGATTTGAAATTAATGTTAAACAGATTGTATACTACTACCTACGATACCATTGATTGAATATCAAGTTGTATAATTACTTTAAATGAAACGATCTCTTTAATAAAAATCTTAAAATTTCAATTTGTTGTACGTATAGTTCATTTATTTTAATTTTTTTCTTAAGAATTCTATTAAGTTTTTAGTATGAACTCATTGAGATTAGTGTAAATCCATTGAGTTTGGTGCAAACTCATTACAAATGATTTTTTTTTAGTTCTGATTATTTCAGTAGTCTGATCTCATGGCATTGGAAACTAAAATCTGTGCTAACATTGTTGAAAATATCAGTCGTCTTAGATATTGGTTGCCATTGTCAAGGTGATACAACATCATTTATTATGTATAACGTTATTTTAATGAACAAAGACAAGTGATTATATTTCTTTGGTTCAAGTTGATTAGGAGAAACTATAAAATATTTTTGGCATAAAGACACGAACTATGCAACACTAGAAATGAAACACTAAACAATTGTTATCTTGTTAAATTGAAGAATCACTTTGATTCAAATGTTGTGATCTTTTTAACTGAATTGAGTATTGATTTTATGCGCATTGAAACGCAATTTAAGTGTTTCTGAATTGCAATTAATTTATTAATAGTCTCTTAAACAACATCTTCATAATGAGGATCCTGATCAGTAAGATAATTAAAATAAATATCTGGTTATTGTCGGTTGATTGAATCACATTCACTTGATGAAATTTAAATATTTTTGACCGTCATCTCTTAGTTTTCAAAACAGAACGAAGTTAAGATTTAAGCATCCGTAAGAGAATAAATGAAGTACATTCGGTATTTTAAAAATAAATGATTTCTTTTACTTAAAGAATCCGCTTATAGTTCATCCAAAAAGTTAAATTTTTGTTGTGATCATTCATTAAATGGTTATACTATAACCTAAACGGTATTTGTTCTGATCTTGTTACTTGAGGTAACATTAAATAAAATAAAATTTACTCATATGTCAATCAAATTACAGGTGGCAACCGTACAAGATGTACAAATAGATGAATTTAGAGTAAACTACAAATTTAATAATCTCTACCTACTGGATTCTTAATTCTTATAAATTTTACAGAATCGGTGCTTTGTATTTTTATTCATTTTCTTAATCATTTTTCCTTCTGTTTCGGTTAAATGGTTTATATTCGTGGGAATTACGGTATGCTTATTTTGGCACTATGCACACTCTTAAGTGCCATTAATTGATCATCAGAAGTACAACTTGACCTTAATTACATTTATATTCAGATCAATCTTTTATATTTGGAGCACCTGTACCAGAAATGATTAATAAAAATCCGTATAGAGCAAGTTGCTATTGCCAATCTTGATATTTGATACTGATTCTTATCTTTTTTTTTGGCCACAAAAAATACAACGATCATAAAAATTCAAAACATCTAAACAAAAAATTCGTTTTTTTTTTAGTCTTGAATATTAAATTAAACTAAATCGATTCAAAATTTAAGATTATGCACTTAGTGATACATTCCCATTGAAAAACGGTATATGCAAATTATTATTTCGCAAAAAAAAAAAAAAAACGTTTTATTATATCTAGACGCAGAATTTAACGAATGGCAACATCCAAAATGAAACTAAAACGAATGACATAAAAAGGTATCAACGTTTTGCATAAAGACACTTTGAAATTAGTTTAGTGATGTGCAAAATCATTTAATAATAAAATCGATGAACGAAAACAAGAAATGATCGTCATTTTGCTAAATTGGAAATTCAAATAAACTAAAAGACATTTTCAAAAGGCAACAAATACAAGATCCCCCTCAAAACACAACAAAATCAAAAGCAATGAAATTGTTTTTTGAACAAGTTGTCTTATCCAATTTTTTTTTTTTTTACCTTTGGCTTTTATAGCATCACACACAGTTAAGATGATTTCGGTAGACACCATAAAGAGAGTATGAGATCAAGCGCACACAAAAAAGAGAGAGAGAGAGAGAACCAAAATGTAATACTGTTAAATTCAAATTCATAAAAATTACTGCACATATATTTGTGCATATGAATACACATCCAAATATTTAAATAACATTTATAATAAAGATTGGATTTAAACAAAAAAAAAGAGACCCAAATGATCTTGACCAAATCCCCGTCCTCTTCTCATCCATCTCATTAATTACAAATGACATTACGGACGACTTTCTATCGTGGGTAAATTTATTGACGTTCAATTTTATGTCGTCAAATGAATCTAATACGATTTATTATTGGCATCCTCTGATCATATAAAATGATCACCCCCAATTCACTGTCTCGTATTCCAAGTATTATTTGATAAGGTTAATTTAAATTAAATCACAGTAAATTATTTTGAATGATTTGGTGAGGTAACCCGTAATAACGGGTTCAATCAAATGAAGGAAGTCATAGATGTTATCCCATCACATCCCAATCTCAACCATTGACTGATGTCCTCATCGCCGCAAAATGAAAACGTAGAAAACAAAGGAAAAATACCCAAATCGCACCAATATACAAATGCTTTGGTATGGAATAATGAGTTCCGGGAACCCTTTTCTCTTGTTAATCTTCGGGTTCAGTAAGATATTTAGTTGTTGGATGGACCCAACACAGGAAAAAAAAAATTACATAATCTCATTTCACTTGGCTAAAGGGTTCAAGCCAGTTATATTAATTTTCATTTGTGTTACACGTATACCTTTTTTTTCAGCTTTTATTTTAAATGTGAGTACCTACTCGCGATAGTCGTGGATGGAGAATGGACAGTTTACATGAGGGTGAAGAAAATTCTAAACTGTATGATGGAGACACAACATAATGCATTATCATGTCTTTTTGACTGAGAAATGGTTGATGATTTTAAATAAAATTCATTCCATTTTTTTTTTGTTCTCGAGGTTTCCACTGGCCGATGGGATTCAATGGAAAATTCAGTCGCGAACATTTAACAATTTACATTTACAGTCTCGCTGTGTCCATGTTACCAGGTTTCAAAGAGACATCTCGTGTTCTAACCCTCCACTAACAGATGAAGAGGCCATAAACCAAATTATTTTTTTCCACGAAATAAAAAAAAGATAGTCACCGCAGTCAATCTCCATTTTTTTTCCACTCATTTTCTGTGAATACTGGTGGGTTGAATTCACTAGATGATAGTCAATGTGGCGGAGGGAAATTACTGGACGCGAGACAAGTGAAAGGGTTGCCAATATTTAATTTAAAAAAAAAAAAAACCAGAGGATTCTTGATGATTTTGATATTTACCTTTCTTTTTCGTTTACTATTTTCCGTTAGTATAGTAACGGATGAGGATGAGGGTGGCGAACTTGGTGAATGCATAGCTAATTCATTAATATTATATTTTTGTTCTGGTTTATCATTAACCGATGTATCTAAACCATTACCGGTTGAATTTTTAATATCACTGGTATCACACTTTAAATTAATACCATTGCCACGTTCATCAATTAAACCATTAACACTGTGACCAAGCGATTGTTCTTTATGATTATTATTATTAATACCATTTATATAACCGCCAATACGATCATTTAAACGGATTTCTGTATTTGAATTATTATAAAATTTATAATCACCGGGTCCCAATAACGATGCACGTAATGTTAAATCAGAATTATTTAATGGATTCAAAATGCCACGCTCATTTAATGATCTTAATTGATCAATTGAACGATGCATATTACCATATTCACCGGTTGGTATTTCACCAATTAATGGTGAATTATGATAATCTAAACCACCGCCAGTTGGACGATATTCAATTACACGTCCCTCCATTTAGAGTAATTTGGATTTTTATTAATTTTTATTTTCTCGTGAATTTTTTTCTCTTATTTTCGGCAATGGAAAATATTTATTGGAAAATTCAAGGAATTTTTATGATTTTTGTTTGATATTTAGTTACGTCGCTTTATCAATTCTTCAATTGGATTTGCGTCTGAAAAAAGAAAATATGAAAATTCCAATTTTCTCAAAATTTTGTTTTTAGTTTCACTGTTTTATTACACGAAATTTTTCTTCGTTTGTCTCATCTAATTCTGTATGTCTGGTCAAGAGTTCACAAATTTTTGGATAATAAATGTAACAAATAAAGTGTATTTTCACTGCATTATAATTAGTGATAATTAAATGATATAATTATATCCTGTTACCAATTAACAATTGATTACTTAACGGAATTTTATGTTCATTAATTGATTTAGTTAATTCACACTGTTCTAGTAGTATACGGTTTCATTTATCACAGAAATTGTTCTTTTAAATGGAATGATAATTGATTGGGAAAAAATTAAAATAAAATTTCACTTGTAATTAAATTCACATCCAGAGCCCTGTATTCATTGATTACACTTTGATTAAAATCCCTTTTTTTATTCATTCTATGAAGAAAAACAGAAATTTTCCGAATTTTTTTTTTTTATGAAACACCAAATATATTGTCTATCATGAAATTCACTTCGATTTTCTTTCTTTTTTTTTTAGCTTTCTCCGGATTTTAAGGTAAATAATGCAATAAAACACTCACAACCACCGGGGATAAGACAACACAAGAAAAACAGTAGAGCATCGAAGACAACAAGCAAAAAAGCTAAAGGAAAAAAAAAACAACAACCGAGTAAAATATAATACACTTGTATTAGTCGTTATTGTATCCGCTTTATGTTGCACTATAGATTTTTTTTTATCCACTGTGGCTTTGACTGTTTCAGTATTTTTTTCCTTTATGCGATGAGATCTTCATGGTGCCTGCCGTTTTGATACAAAAAGTGTCCTGCACCTCACCCATCATGGTATACGATTGGAAAAAATTGAAAATGAATTTTTTTTTATGCCATTCATGGAGCATAAGCACCGAAAAAAAAAGAGTTCGCTACATACATAACAGCATATAAAACTGGTGAAAGGCGAATCCGTTGCGAACGAAATATAAAAATTCGGTAAAAAAAAAAAAAAATTCTGTTTTTTTTTCCTCGTATGTGTATTGCAGAAGGAAATTCGAGTTTTTCCACTCAAACCCCTTAAAATTTTCCACTAGACGCGTGACGTTTCATACGATCAAAAAATACATAATTTTTTATTTTTATGTTTGATTCAGAAGGGAAAAAAATTTTTATGTTGGCATTTATATTTTTTTTTCCTGCGATTTTTTATTTCCCCCGAACACAACACTAACACATACACGACCAGTTAGTGGCAATAAAAAAAAAAAAAGAAGAAAATTTTCAACAGGAGAGGAAAAATTTTTTTTTCCAATTTCTAATGTATTTCTATTTTTTCTCTCGCCAAGAGTTATTCTCTCTATGTACTCGCACTTATTGGGGTGGTGGTGGCGATCTAAATGCACTCAAATTTTTTTCTTTTTCTCGTTTAACTTAGTTTCTTCGGTTTTTCTTTTTATTTTAAGTTCACTGTGTTCCTTTTGCCCTCCAACGGAATTTTCTTGTCTCACCGTTATGTATTTCGTGAATGATTTTCTTGGTATCGTTTCTTTATATAATTTTTTTTTCTGTTTGGTTGCTCTGTGTTACTTCTTGTCTCTCGTGTGATGTCTCAATCCAAATGTCCGTGTAAACAATCCCCGAATGAAGAAAAGAATAAATTTCCTTTGGAAAATGCCGGAATTTTTTGTGTTTTTCTTTATATTCTGTTTTTATTCGAAATGGTATGTACTCATATTACTTGTCGAACAAAAAAATAAAATTCACAACACCCCCGATTTAGTAAAAAATTGAATTCAGTTGTCCCATATTCAAGTACTGATCACTGATTTTCATTTCCACCAACAAAAAAAAAAAACAATTTGTAATTTATTCCATTTGTGACAATATTTAAGAGTGAAAAATACTTTCTTTACATTATTTACTCTTAGAAAATTGTATTTTCTTGTTTGTTACTGATTTCGTTTCACCGAGTTAAATATGCAATTGCAATAAAAAGAAAAATAAAACAAAAAAAAAAATTGTAGTAGAATTGTTTAAAAGTAATAGTTTGAACCAAAAGTAGTTTGAATGAGATGTTGTTATCCAATTTTAAATCAGACGTGCGCGACACGGCTTATCCAATACACCGTTTAGCCTCAACTGAACTTGAGAAAATTTTATTTTTTTGATTTTGATAAATTTTTTATTTTATTTTTTGTTGTTGCCGTACAATTTGGCGTGATTTTTTGGGTCCTCTCCAGTTTTGTCCAATGATGCCGAATGGTAATAATGATGGTGTATTGGAGGTCCCAAATAATGAATACACAATAAAACCGAAAAAAAAAAGTGTTTGATTCAACAACCACACCGAAAAACAGCAAGAGAAATACAGAATTTATTTGTACCCAACCAGATAGATTTACAGACACTGTGGGGGAAAATAATACACGTTCAAATACGCGGCACTTTTAGTATATAATCGCATATTACACTGTATGCCCGGTTCTTTTTTTTATATTTTGTACTCTTTTTTTTTTTATCTTCTGTATACCGAACAATTTTTATATGACTCTTTTTTATATTTTATTCGTGTATATTTCGATTTGATAGTCGTTTTGGTATGAACCATCAGCCAGTTTAGTATATGTAATATCAGCTCTTTCAGCGTATAAATCGCGACTGGGATGCTGTATGAATTGTATGATGCTGCTATGCTGGAAAACGGGCTTTAGATTAGTTGCTTTACTGATTCCATATCCAATACACAATACGAATATGGGAAAAAAAATGTAATACAAAATTATGAATTACATGGAAAGAGACACAAATACCATCCAACTGACAGTATAAAACTGACCGAAAATAATAAAAAAATATAACAAAAATTAATACATAAAACGCATATCCATCGACTACAATTTAATTCGTTAACGATTATAATGAGTTTGATGAATGTCACCTCCNCGAATATGGGAAAAAAAATGTAATACAAAATTATGAATTACATGGAAAGAGACACAAATACCATCCAACTGACAGTATAAAACTGACCGAAAATAATAAAAAAATATAACAAAAATTAATACATAAAACGCATATCCATCGACTACAATTTAATTCGTTAACGATTATAATGAGTTTGATGAATGTCCCCCCCAAAAAAAAAAAAAATTCAAAAAACCAACCGCCACCACCACAATCACACCATCAGTGATTCTCTCCTCATAAATTAAAATTCTATTCAAACCCCCTGATCAAACAGATCAAAATTAATTTAAACCGAATAAAAATACAGTTCGGAATCCCTTCTGTCTGGACTGTCGCGATAGGCCCAAACTGTATGAAATCCGCGCGCCATAAAGAGTCCTCTACTATCAGCAGAATGGCATCTGAATGCATCCAACTCTGATATATTGCATAGAACATTGTACATAGAAAACACCTTCACCCAGTACACCACCATTATCATAATAATGCGCTGAATTTTTCAATATTTCTTTTTTTTTCATTTCACCCGTTTATATCGCGAGTTTAATCCATTTTTTTTTGTATTAAACTTTGCATGTGAATCAGTAAAAAAAAAAACTCGATTTATTTTTTCGTTGATTCTTTTGTGTATTCATTTTATTGTATACAAAACATAGAACTTTTTTTTGTTAATATTATTATTGTTGTTGATTCTGTCTCTATCTTTCTGCAATAATATTCACCGTGATGCTGTATGCATTTCAGTGATGGTTTCGCGATATTATGTTTAAATGTATTTATGCAGACACTGGGTGTACGTCACGATAGGATCCCAATAAGGAAAAAAAATATTCATATTGAAGAGAAAGAAAAAAAAAGAATTGGTAACAGATATAATGCCATCCACCCAGCGGTATTCAGTTGCTGTTAGTTAGTTATTCTGTGTGAACTCCCAATATGGGGGAGCTCTAGAATTGGAATATCAGCAGAAAAAAAAATACGAACTGGTGGTGGACTCAATGAGATCTCTGTTTAGCTGGCGGAATGTGCGCGCCAGTTCACCGTCAATGATGAGATCCAGTTTTATAACATACAACGAATGCCCGTTGAATGAATACACAGTAGAAAAAAATTGTATTCAATTCATCTTCCTTTTTTATATTTCTTGTATTTCGTTGCCTCTCCCCACAGTTTGGTAAATAACGAAATTCATTTTTTTTCCTCATTTCATGTATGCACATTCATGTACAACAATTTTTTCTTGTGCCTTCCATTTGGGATTTGGTAGTTTCATATAGTCCGTTCTTTTATTTCTTCTTTTTTTTTTTTTGCCGTTTGATGATGAAAAATGCTGTGCTCTATTGCTTGGTATTCCGAGTCACCGTGAAAAGCGCGGTTGACGATGCTTTCGGGGGAAAAAAAAAAGTCGAGGAAAAAAATGATTTTTTCCATGTACAAACCTCCCCAAACAAACCCTCCTGACTCAGTATAGTGGTTTTGAGCGAACGAACGAGAAAATAAAAAAGAATTTGCTATAAACGGCAGAGAGTTACCGAAGAATGAGGTGGGTCATGTATTCGAGAGCAATACAATAATTTTTTTTCCATCATTTCGTGTAAAAATACACAAAAGGCTTTTGGTGGTGAGTTGGTACTTTCTTTTTTTTTTCTGTATTTGTATGCCAGCTTTGGTTCTCTTTTCTTTACGGACGGGGATACTGTTGAATCCATCTCCATTGCTCCCTTTCGGATACCCGTTGTCAGTGGTAATGTAATACGGAACATCAGATTCAGTTTATTTTCATATTTTTTTTTTCCCAAATCGTTCCATCTCTTTTTAACTGAATTTTTTTTTTTATTCCGTTGAATGCAGATTCCATATCATTCAAAATGTATTAAATGAAAGTATATAAACGAAATGAAAGGCTTTTATTCAATCAGGCGACGATGAAAATTTTGTTTTTTTTTGTAACAAGCCGATCGATTTATGGAAAATTACAAATTTTTATTTCGTTCTCTTTCTGATTACAAAGTGAGAATACGAGGAAGAGTAATTGAAGAACGAACGATTGCATAACTAATCATCCTATAGTCGGGATTGATTGAAAAGGTTTTTTTTATTTATAAATGCCTATGAAAGTGATATGATGCTATGAATGGCTTGTGAATTTTTAACTTAAGATGTTGGTATGATGCCGCTAATTTGACCATTTAAAACAATTTGTTTCACGATGAATTCGACAAGTCAGGTGATGGATTGTAACAAAACAAGAATAAAAAAATAAAATATCCAACCGATTAGCATTGATTCGATATTTGTCCTTGAGATGAAACGGTGTTTCCCTATTGTGTATCTGATTCAGACAGAATATGATGGTGTTAACAACATTCAAATGTTACAAACCATATCGAATAAGAGCGAGAGAAGAATAAAAATAACAAACGTTTGATATTAACATTTATTTTTATTACGTCGCGGATAAATTAACAATGAAATGTGTTTAATAGGTAATAATAATTATCATGCGGCATTTAATAAAAATCATGTCTGTGATCAATATACAGAATTGTTTTATAAATTATATAAAATTATGTTCTGTTGAAAAACATTATTATAAACATTAATATTGATTTAATCGTTATGCGAAAACATGTTTAACATGTTCAGAAGGTGTTATGTATAGATCCGTAACAGAGTCATATATTTAACAATAACATAAACTAATAAAATTCATTCTTATTTATATTTTCAATCATTATAGATGATACAATGATGTTTTGTGTTTTAATTTACATATGAAATAGAATCATTTATATTAGACTCCCATAATGGATTATCAAATGATGGATACTATAAATTATTTATTAAATATTGAAACAAAAATTAATGTTTTCCATAGTGATCATTAACAAACTACTAGAAAATGCATTCAATGGTAAATGATTTAAAAAAAAAAATCTCATCAGTTCCACATATTGAATGTAAACGATTGTAAATGTTATGCGATAGATAAGTTCAATGAATTAATTGAATATTTGTTCTCTGCAGATGCAATCACTTCTGGCTCATTGAATTATGAATAAATTTTAAATAACATGACCGATTAATTAATGGATGGTCTCTTAAATCGTTAATTATTTTGTGTGTTAAGACACTGTGACAGATTGAAATGGTTAATTGTATAGGAATTCATAAATGAAATAAATACACAAATTTAATATTATCAACGTTGATGCAAATGACGATGTTCTACTTAATCACAGTGGTAAATCATTAATCGTATTGATTTAAATTAATTACAATCGTCTCATTAAACATATCATCTTCTGGTATTTCGTGTTTTCCTTATTGAATTGTTAATCATTAAAGCACAGCTTGAAAGAAGTGCTACTTTAATCAATGTATTTAATATGGAGGATTAATGTTTAACTAAATGGATAATTTTTATCATTCATAGTAATAATTTTCAATAGACGGATATGTTGATTTTATACGATTTGTGTCACCCAACCATTAATTTTATAAATTCAATAATTTTAATGAAGAATTCAACATAAAAACAAAATTCGGTATTTTTCTATCAACAAATCGTTTTAAATCGGCATTTTTTGCAAAGAATTTAAAATGATGCATTCTATTAATTCCATAGTTGATCAAATAAAAACATATAATCATAATTTAATATCCAGTTTTCCAATTAATAAAATGCTAATCCGTATATGATGGGAATTGATACCAAAATATTTAAATGAAATAAAGAGCAAAAAAATATATTTACAACTAAAACCGTATTTTAGTTGGAGGTTCATTAAGGTCTACTTTGTAAGCCGCACGTGAGGAAAGTAGGAGAAAATTTAAAAGTGTAAAAAGAAGCATAACAACAACAGAAGAAAAAAAAATTGGCTCATTTACTCCAACTGTTTGCATCTAAATGGTAAACTTGTCTTATACCATACAACAAAATTTTATAATCGCAACAAGACAGATTGTTATAAAATAATCAACTTAAATGAGCTCTGAATGTTTATTAATAATCCGATATTTATCTTCTTAAATTTTTCTTAAGTGTTTCATTCATTTCATCCATGTTTCTTCTTCGCATCAGAAACTATGCAGATGAGAACATTAATAAAGTGAAGCAGATAAATAAGTTAAAAAAAAAAAAACCTAAAACTGAGAAGAAATAAATTGTAATTTAATGCAAATTAAATCACCAATTTTATGATCAACAAAAAAATCTATTTCTTTTTGTATGGAATAAATTGAGTTAATTATGGTTACCATTCATTTGTGCTTTCTTGTCTTTTTGGTCTTAAGCTAAACCACTGAAAGAGTTTTTAAATAAGTAGTCCAATGCCAATCGAGATGGCATCAAGTCAATAATGGCAATCTAATGTAGTTTTAATAATCAAATATTTATATTTTGTTGACGAATTGAGACAGTGATGGTATACTGATCGAAGGTGTATTAAGAATCATCAAAATTAAATTATTTCAATTTATAATCTGATACTTTCATACATTAATTTAACGCTTCCGGATGCTGTGGGACGGTTCATTTGGCCATCATGTACAGGTGATCAATTCAACAACAGAAAACACGTAAATGTGTAACGTATAAGTGGACGATAATTATATACTTCAATCGCAATGCCAAAAAAGCTAACAATACTTTTTAAATTGCAAGAGCTTTTAGTCATCCATTCTCTCAATTATGAATTGTAAATAATTAGGCAATACATTTTAACCTCTTGAGTCATGTTTAAGACATTCTTATGGACGCCAATGTTTTAATCTTTTATAACAATCTGCCTGGTTACCACTTGGTATGATCAATTTAACCAAAAATATAATCTAAATATAATTACAGGGCTGTAGCGAAGAGTTGAATTAAATCACAAATTAATTTATAACAGACACACGTACGGTTTCAGGTAAATAAAGAGATGATTAACTTAAAAATAACGATGAATAAGTAGTTGAAATCATCTCTGTTGTTATGACTTGTGATGGAGGTTGACTGTAGCATAGACATTTAATGATATTTAATTTGATTTACTTTAATGTTGATTTATTAACCCAATAAAATATGTGATGGCTTGTGCGACTTAAAACTAACTGTTCTCATCTCCTAATCAATACAATACATCACCGAATTAATACAGCGGTTAATAACAATCCAAAGTAAATCAATATTGAATAAGTGTAACGATTTATTTTCTTGCAAATTCTTTAAAGAATTTTCATTACCAAAGTACCATTACCCATTCACTTTCCCTTCAAACTGAATGAAAGAGACTCAAAATGTAACAGGTAATTCAATTTAATCATTATGAATGCACTCTTTGTGGCCCCAATCACTGAGTGTACAACAGAACTAAGACAAAACATAATAAGTAAATTCAACAGTGACCCATATCATAGATTGTAATCGCAGGTAAATAAATGTAAAGTGAACAAAAACAACTGGTAAACGACTAAATAGGCTGGATTTGTATTAAAGAAAAATATACGTCACCTACACTATAATTGTATTTGTATATAAGCATGATGCCGCAAACGGATAAGACATTTCTCATCTCCGGTTGTTGTAATACTCGTTTTTGGATAAAATTTTATATTATGGTTTTTCCGACGCGATTCAAGAATAACAAAAACATCATCTGCATAGAAGAATACGAATACCATTCACCGTATGCTTGAATTGGTATGAGACACATCTCTGTACTCTTATCCATTGAATGGTTCAATGAATGCCATAGTAAAAAGGATAATTAAATCCCTCCAGAGAGTGATATTTTAGTAAATTTTTAAAACAATACACAGGATATCAGTATTAAATGTATTCCCACGTTAATTCATATGTATAATTGAATACACATAATTAATTCGTTTTATAACGTCAACCAAAAACAATCAATTTTATTATGATATTCAATAGATGAATAATAATCATTTTTCATTTTGTTTTTAATATTTTGATAAGAATATTATTAATGAAAATATCTCACCTGAGGACACATTTTACATTGATATTTCCTTCCTGTTCCAGTGGTACCGTTTGTTAGTGTTGTATTTATTTTGGTAGCGTTTATCGGTTGTGGTACAACAAGTAAAGCCGTTGATGCTCCACTATGCGGTGGATGTGGTCCACCGGGCGATGAACTGTTAGATGAAACTGATCGTAATGCACCCGTAGCACCGTATAGTGCCATCTGTCCGGCACTTTGTAATGGTACACCAGCATGATGATCCAGTCGACCATCATCAAGACCATGAGCTGAAAAGTTGAGAGCATTTAAATGGAATTATTATCATCATTTACTGATATTCCATGGAAGAATAAAAATAGAATTTATAATAACAAGTGTATGTCTCAAGATCAAATGATGATCGTGAATGAATTCAAATACAAAAAAATCAAATAAAATAATACGACAATGTTTGATACATTTCAATGTTTAGTGTATCGATAACTCGTCGTGTACGTGATTCTGTCTCGTCAATCAAGTTATCATGATATGGCTAAGAGTGATTCCCGTTTTGACTGTCCACCAGAAAAGACATTAAAACGTTTTGTCTAAGATTTTATATTTTCATTTTTTTTTTATTTTAATTATTTATTCAGAGATTTTAAACGTATTACATGTGCTAACGAAATTTAATAATAATTTATACTTTCCGGTCAAGTGAAGTTATGAATTCTTTTTGTATTTAGTCATTAGTAAAATTATTATGAATAAGAAATTAAATAAAACAACAAATATTAAAATGATTAGAAATGGTGTATTAAGAAATTGACTGGAAACAGTGGTTCTATTCAAGAATTACAGTTTTACATTAAACTTGAATGGTGCAAGGTGTGTGCATTGCATTGCTGTGGAATTGTAAATTTATATTGACTGTTAATAAATTGTTAGTGATTAAATGAATTAAAGGTGTACAGTTCAGCGTATTTAATTCATAAAAGATTTTTTTATATGAATTTTAACGAGATAGAAGTGAGTTGAAGATGTTACTTGGGATTTCGAGTAAACGATTTATTACAGTGTGTCTGTTGGTGTTGGTATTCGTGGAATTAAGTAAGTGAATGATATTGGTAATTCCCCTCAATGTTTGTTTATGGGACAATTCCAATGATAACCTTGAACTTTCAACTTGTCTTTTTCGGTTAAATGATAATAAGCAATTAAGTTAACATTCTTGGAAGATTATTTGATTTTGCTTGGTTAAATTAATCATTTCTTTATTAAAGTTGATTCGTTTAATTATTTATAGAATATTATCAATTACATTGTAGTATAAGGAACCGGTTTGATAATATTTCTACTTTTCTTAATGAATATGGTTATTATTTGTTATTATTTAATGGAAGAATTTGTTAAAGTCTTTGAAATTGTGAAGTTTTTAAATTAAAATCAATGTTCATTTTATAATAGGCGAATCTGCAAATTGTGATTCCAGCCAAGTAAAATGCAGCAATGGTATAGAATGTATATTTAGTGACGAATTGTGTGATGGTGTGTACAACTGTAATGACAAATCCGATGAATCAATAACTCGTTGTACTGGAATTAGGTAAAATGAATTGGAAATTTTATTTATGATCAAATTAAACGTGTTTTTTGTTCATTTTATTTTAAAGGTGTCCAAGTTATGCGTATCAGTGTAAGTATGGTGCTTGTGTTAATGGGAAAGCACGGTGTAATGGAATTAAAGATTGTGCCGATAATTCAGATGAAATCGGTTGTCCAGGTAACAGAGAAAATGATGCAGTTGGATATAAACAAAATAAGTGCAAGTAAGTGTTCTAATCAATTAAAATTATTTGTTTGTTATTATTTCTTTTGTATTTTTAGAGCCGATGAAGCAGAATGTGATTCAGGGAAATGCATTAATCGAGATGAGTTGTGCGATGGAAAGGCCCATTGTTCAGATGGTAGCGATGAAACTAAAGGCAAATGTTCAAATATATTCTGTCCAGCATATTCATTTCGATGTAAGGAATTCAATGGGAAATAATCTCAATTAGTGGTGATCAAGTGAATCTTAAAATTTCAGGTGAATATGGTGCCTGCATAAATGGAGACAATAGATGTGATGGAAAAATTGATTGTGCCGATGGTTCAGATGAAGATTCAGTAATTTGTAACTATACACCAGCACCTACTACTACTACTACTACTACTACTACTACTACTACAGCTAGACCATATAGACCTCCAACTGTACGTCCAACAAATGCGACACCAATACCTGGTGGCTGTTTAATCAGCCATAATACAGGAAAATTACAAGTATTACTAAATGGCAACGCAAGTTGGATTATCAGATCAGGAGAATATGTGCCAAACTATTCAAATGTGGTATTTAAGTGTCCACCAAAACATTATTTGGATGGTACCAATAACACCTACTGTATTAATGGAGAATTGATTAATGAACCTCCACCATGTATAAGTATGAATCTTCAATATTTCTTATTAGACAAAAGATTCCTAATGTTTCTCTTTTCATGATTCCTTTATTCGACCAGAACTTTGTAGTTCAGATGCAATTAATGGTGTTACAATAAAGAGTTCTTGCCTTCGTGATCAAGTATCAATTGACTGTGAACATGACATTTTAAAGCCAAATTCAATTGCAAAATTATTTTGTCAAGTGGAATATCATTTACCTGATCGTCAAGTAATACAAACATTACGTTGTATGGATGATGGTAATTGGGATTATCATCCATTTCGATGTGAACCATATTGTGGTAAATTACCAGCAACCGGAACAAAATTTATTGTTGGCGGTACAGTAACAAATAATACACAAGTACCATGGCATGTAGCTGTTTATAAACGTAGCGGTAGTGCAATGTCACAAATTTGTGGCGGTACAATTGTAAATGCTAAAATTGTGATATCAGCGGCTCATTGTTTTTATGATGAATTGGAGGCTAAATTCTTTAAACCCGACTTATTTACAATTGCAGCAGGTAAATTTTATCGTGATTTTAATGCTGTTGAACCATTGCAGACACAAGTTAGGAATATCACAGAAATTGTATCACACAAGTAAGAATATTTGATTTAATTTGATAAGATTATTGGTAACTGAGACCTCATTTCACTTAACAGTTATGGAGGATTTAAGAATTATTATGTGAATGATATTGTGTTGCTGGTGTTAACAGACTATATCATATTTAATACGTATATCAAGCCGATTTGCATACACCGTACATTAAGAGAGAGTGAAAGAGTGGTGCAAACTGGATGGTTAGGCCATGTAGCTGGCTGGGGTTTAACAGCATCTGGTGGTACATCAAGTCCAGAATTGAAAATAATTGATTTACCAACGTTTGATATTTATGACTGTAGAAATAGAAGTACAGTAGAATATCGGCCACTCATAACTGAAGATAAATTTTGTGCTGGACTTACAACTGGTGAGATTATTATTAGCAAATTATGAAGCTAATGAAGTGTGAATGGCAAACTTATTGGTTTTTTATTTCTAATTTTAGGTCAAAGTGTATGCCAAGGTGATAGTGGCGGTGGATTAGTTATATCTGAAAAATTACGAGGTGAAGATATTTATTATTTACGTGGTGTGGTCAGTAATGGGCCAAGTAAAGATGGTAGTTGTGACAATGATCAAGTGTCAACATTCACAAATATTCAATTCTTTATAAATTTAATTGATGATGTTGAAGCAAGACATAGACCAAATATATAAATAGTGTAAATGGAGATTATAAAAGTGTTTGTTAAGTGTGACTCAATTGTGGATTATAAAATTTTACAAAATAATAAATTTAAATTGAATTATAATACTCACTCTTTTGAATATTGTTGTGGTTATCGTTCATTTTGGCCTAAATAAATTAAAAGAATATCAGTGGTTGAGTGATACTTCAAGTGATGGTACTAGAGAATTTATTATTACCTCGTATCCTTGTTTCATGCTCATGTGATTCCTTGGAGCCGGTGGCCAACCACCATAATCAATTTCTTTAGCATGTTGTCCACATTGCTGTAACAGATAAATGTAAACAATGTAATATTACTATAATAGAAAGTCATTAAAATGACCACTAAAATTAATGGACATATTCATTTGCTTATCGATTTTAGATAATATTCATTTTTGATTATTTCATAAACATTATGAAGATCATAATAAAGTCATAATAAAATTCTTGGTGAATAGTTAAAGTTTGAATGCCATCTAAACTATTGGATCAATAATCAGTAATGGGAATTGGATATTGATTGAATGAAACAAAACAAAAAACAAAGGGAATTACATTGAATATAACTTTTTCTTTATTCAATATTGGCTAGTTTAGTATTGCTTAATATAAGAATTTGGAAATAAAATGAAGATTGTGAATTTCGTTAAAGTTCAATTTTAAAATTTTTTGACTCAATATCAATACGTTTAGTTTTTATTTTGCAACTGAAACGATAAAATGATGTTTGATATAAGAAACAAACAGTGAAATGATTATATCGCATCAGAAAGAAAATGAGAACGCATTTATGGAAAACCAAATTATGATTATAATACTCTTACGGCTGCACATCTAAGATGAAATGTAATGTGAAAGGAACAAACATACAAAGCAACAAAAAAAAAAAAACAAAACGAAAGAAAAACAAGTACACAGAGGAAAAATATGAATTCAATATGGATTCAAATGTTTTATATATTTTTTATATTTGATATGTGGAAAATGAATATTAAAAAAAAAAACCCTCTTAGATTCGAAGAGGAATCTATAATGACTTGAAAAAGGAAAACCAATGGAAAAATAACGAATATAAGATGAAAAAAAATATAAATAAAGACGAATAAAATTGAATAGAGTAGAAAAACTAGAATATTATAAGACGAAACTACATACATAAGCATAATGCAATCGCAATATAAAAAAATGCAATTCCATTGGAACATAAAAAATTTATATTTTTCTTCTATAGCAGTAGCAATAATATAAAAAGAATTGCATTTTGGATAGAACATTGAATATACAATAAACCGTCTTTGCTGATATAAAAATGGCAATAGGAAACAAAACGAATGGCAACAAGATGGTACAAAAAAAATGGAAGGAGAGAAAACAAAAAAAAAACATAAAAGAAAAGCATAGAGGCAATGGTAAAAAACAAAATAAGTGCTGGGAAATATAAAAGCGCGAATAAGAAAAGCGTCTAGTTTTATGTTTTCCCCCCGTGATGTGCAACATAAAAAAGGTGAAATTGGAATACCAAGGCAAGAAAATAAGAGAAAATAAAATGCAATACATTCTTATATGAGTGGGAAAAGTTGTTTCCCAACGTCGTCAAATGTATGGCAATATGATGAAGGGAAACATTGAAAGGAAGAAAACCCAACACTCTTCTAACAGTTTTTCTTTTGAAAATTCATAGTATGAATTTTCTTTTATTTTTTATTTCTATCAACATCTTTCTTAAGAATTGTTTCTTTTATCGAAACCGTCAGTGTTTCCTTTTCATACCAAACCATTGAAGGGTTTCATTCTATATGGTTTTTCCTTATTTTTTTTCTTCTCCTTATGATTGTGAAAATGTGCATCAGGCTCACATTTTATTATAGTCACATATGAAAGCATTTGAATTACATACATAAGAATAATAGTTAAATATTGTTGGTGTTACATACATATGCTTTTCATAGACTACTCAAATCTCATGTTTTCTTTAGTTTTTCATGTTTGTTTCTTTGGTACACAATCAAGATAAAATGGACAAAGAAAAATTCATAAGAAAATTGCATTCAGATCTGTTTTTTTTTTTCCGTTACTCAGTGAGAGAATAACGAACACTAAGTGGATTTGAACATTTTGTTGTTACTATCAGGTTTTCTTCTTCTTATAATTCTTGGATGATTTACCATTCATAGAAAGTGTAGAAAACACAGTGTCCTTTATACCAATTTGAACTAGTTGGGCATCACTTGAATTCATCTTAGTGGTCATAATGTGATTCAAATGAATTCCATTGCCATCAGGATTACATTGCATTTGGTGTTATATTTTCCGCGCAATCCCCGTCATGTATGGTGGAAAACTATCAGCCATTGAATGGCAGATAAATACCGATTGAATATAAAAAAAAAAATATCGAACTGAATTTCCCAATACAGATATATTATTCTGTACTCTTTACTGTTAGCTGATATTCATGCAATCCATTTATTTCTAAAGCACCATCACCAAATAGTCTGCCTCTATTGATTTTTCAATCAGTTCACTGTACGTCAGTTGACGACTCCAAAATAGCAGATAACACAAAAAAAAAAAACGAGAAATAAAAATTGCAGAACAAAATAAAAAACGATTTTTTTTTTAAAAAAACGGAATACAGCAAATGAGTTCTTTTTTTTTGTGTATATGTGTTACTCTCAGTTGAAAAAATAGCGGGTGATTGTGTATGATTATGCATACAATTGTAGAACAGATAGAATCCGCGCGCCGTTTTTACCACCCATAACATCATCCTGTATTGTGTTGGACGAACGATATTGTCGACCGCACACTAATCCCATCTCAACCCAACAGAGGAACCCTTTCAAACGGGTGGGCTAGTTGGTACATCAGTACAGAATTACCCGATTTTTTTGTTAATTTTTTTAACTGTGAAACGAGAGATGCTGCCACACTCTTCCTGCTGTTTTCGATTTATAATTCGTTTTATTTTCCTCTCTCTATTCAACGTACCCTTTCATTTGAATTCAAACGAGATCCTCAATTCATGTTTTTTTTGTGTGTTTTATGTGAAAAGCCGCGAGTTATTTTTTTCTCATTTTGTTCCATGTTATTTCAACATGTTTTTTCCCTTTCGTATGTGAATTTTTATTCCAGCTGCCCATTTATGTTGTGGGATCTGATGTGTTTTTGCAGATATATTTATGTACATAATCAGTGGAAGGAGATAGAGAGCGCACATCCAATTTTTTCTCCCCCCCAAAATTTTTTTTCCATGTAAAATGTTGGTTTTTCGTATTGCAATTTTCTATTAGCAGCAGCGGGAAAAAAAAACACCACTACAGACTGTCGGAAAAGCCTAAAACGGGATGTATAAACCAACGGTGCATAATGTCTGTATGTTATGTTGTACTTAGCACGAATTCTATATAACCAACACTCTCATAATTCATGTATTTGTGAATAAAAATAACTAGAAATATTTCAATTTTTTCTCTTCTGTGTTCCATGTAAAAAAAAAGAAGAACTAAATTCCATCCCCAATCGTGGGGCTTGCAATTGGAAAAAAAATATTCGCGTTATATACTTAAAATGGAGGGAGAAAATAACAGAAAAAAAATGTTTTTCCATTTTCCATCCATTTCAGTTTTACACGAAGACATGATCGCAGCCGTTTTTCATTTCGTGTCGAATAAGTAAGAAAAAAAAAACAAGAATCAGATAGAATATATTGACTTGAATTGGTAAGATATGAAGGGAAAAAGAAACAGAAATGAGAAGAAAATTGGGACAAGCCAGAAAAGAATCCATTTGGAGAGAGTATTTGAGAAGGAAAAGAAAAAAGCAGTAAAAGGTATGGTTTTTATGTAAAGCTGAAAAGTAACATAGCGCGATAAAAACCATGTTCTTCGATCTAGAAGAATAAATACAACGAGACAGTAAGAAGGAATTTTATGCTGTGTTCTCTTGTACTTTAGCAATATAAAACCATGACCCGACCTACTATCCAGCCCGTTAAGACAGAAACGTTGGAACAAACAGAAACTTAAATTCGATATTTTTAAGAAATGAAATGAAAAAAAAAAGTAACAAAAATCTGGGGTTTATTGTTCCCCCAACGATAGTTAGAAATCGAAACAATATTGACTGTATTGAAAAATTCATGAGGTCATTGCTAGTTTCTTTACTTTGTAATAATTATTAATGTTTGGATTTCCTTTCAATATAATAATTTAATAGAAACAATTCAAAGAATCCATCAAAAGAAGTGACTAAATATCAGACTTAACTACTCAATAAGTGGTTAAAGGATCATAAACTTTAAAACTTTAATGTTTTATATCATTTTATTGCAACAAATAGTTTTTGATTTTACTCAATGGTACCGAAATAAATGTGGCGAATAGTTAGAAAATGCTCAATGGAACATTGAAAGTTTCTGTTTTATATGCGATTACTTAAGTTAATTTCTTTCTCTTTTTCGGAAAACTCTTAAAATTGTTAGCAAGCAATTTTCTGCGAGTCAAGAAGTGAATATTCGTGGTGTAGAAACTAAGGAAACTATGGGTTTCATGGTTGCCTTTATATTCAATGTGTAAAACTTTTCACTTTCACATAACATTCAACCATAAATCGTTTAATAGAAAAAAGAAAGGAAAAAATTCTTATCACTTGTATTAGTCCCTCTTCATAGCAGTTAAAGAGAACATAACCAATTCATATGTTGTGTATACAATAATTTTCGTGGTGAGAAATGAAGTAATAATTTACATAAAATGAGGTATAGCGTAGTACACATTTGTTTTATTTATTCATTTAAATATGAAGTTTACCATGAAAAGCCTTTACTTGTTAGTTCACTATGGTATAACGTTTCAAATAAATTTTGAAATTCAACTTGAACGAAGGCTTTTTCATGAATGAAAATGCTCTTGATGTAAAAGCAATTATCGTAAAGGTGAAATTGCATAGTTGCACGTAAAGGAAACCGTTGAATATTGGGTTTAACTTATTTCGGTAATCCTTCCGTTTCGTATAAGACTTATAGAGTCCATTAAAAATTTAAAATGGCTTGATGGTATTTAATGATTTCCCGTGGTTTTCACCCACCAATTGCAATAGTGGATTATACGGTACATTCTCAATGTTTTCGTTTGTTTGAATGAATCTAAAGAATGAATTAAGTTGCGGAATGGATGGCAATGAATATTCACAATATTATTTGGTTAAAGACTTACATCAACACCGCCATTCCACATGTAATGCATTCCAACGGTTGGATCGTGATGCGAATTTGATGTCATATGTTCAGCCATAACGGCACTCATCCAATGGACAAGTCCTTGGGTTGGATTTTGGCCTTGGACACCGCCAACTGGCATCGTGGCCACGTTTGTTAATCCACAACTGGTCGTCGTCGTTAATGGTGATATAACACCAGATGATACTGGTGTTCTACTTGGTGTTATACTACCGTTACTTGGTGTACTACTATTATTTATATTTGGCTGATTGACGGTATTATTATGATTTACCACCAACGTGTTATTGTTATTATTCAATGAGATCAATGGTGATGGTAGAGCTGAATCAATTCCACTCCAAGCCAATGATGATGATTTCTGTAATGAAAACAAAAGGAAAGACAATTAATTAAACAAGAAATAAATTTGAAAAATCTGTTCGTTAAAAATGAGATAAACAAATGGAGGAAAATTCAGGTGATGTGTAAGAGCATCTAACCTCATCAGGTGATTTAGTTTTCTTCTCATCATCTTCATTATCATCAGAATTCGGTGATTTATCAGCACATGAGAATAGTAGGTTACGTGGAAACGGTGGTGTATTTGATTTTTCTGGTTTTTGTAATACAGCACTGGCAAATAAGCTTTTATACAATTGGGCTGGTAATAAAAATGGTGATTTATTTTGTACATTCGACATATTTGTATGATTTTGGTATCCTTGAAATGCAGCCGAAAATCCATGATGGGGTATTGAAATACCACCCATTGTATGATAACGTGATTTACTATTAACAACGTTTGATGAATTTAATGAGCGCGCTTTATAATTGATAACACTATCAGATGAAGGAATTGAATTACCACTATCAATCTCAATAAATGAGCCCGTGCTACTATCAATACTGTTATTGTTACCAGTTCCAATTACGGTCGACATTCGTTTTAAATTAATTTATTAAATGAATCGTAATTAAAATAAAGTCATTTTAGTATCTCAATAAAATGGTCAATGGCCTTGAAAGGATCTTAATTACTTTAAATGGAGTGTAATCGTAAACTAGGTGAATTATGTTACATGAAAGGTACTCAGTTTATTAGTTCATTTATATTCAAATATTTGTATTTGGAATCACTGTTAATTCAGAAACCATCACACACATTTAGTTATCTAATTAACGTGGTAAAATACTCTCAAAAGAACACAGTATTCATTTAATATTAGGAACTTCTTTAAATATTCTTCTATTTTACTTAAAATTAATCAATTTACACATTAGTTATCTTATATGTACTATAACGTTCTACTTTAATCATTATCATTTCTCGTATAAGTATAATAGCAATAGCAATATTTCGTATTGGTAATAAAACTTTTATTTATCTTTTTATCGCAAAAAATGTTTGTAGAATAAAAAAATTTGTATTTTATTTAGGAACTTTCGTTAATAGTTGTGATATATTCTATAAAATAATATGAATCAAATAATAATTGATTCAGTTACATGTTCTGTTGATTCAATAAAAATATAATTTAACACTTTCCACTGAATGATTGGTATATTATATGTTAGACAAAAGTTTCATCTCTCCAAACCGTTTTGACTTCAGGTTCATTAAAGTCAAGTTTAATTGGATGCAATCAATTATGCATAATTAATTCCATTATTTAATTCTTCACCATTGTGAATAAAATCAAACATTTTCCCCATTAAATTTAAAGTTTTCCGGCGCGTGGTATATGATAATGTGTTTGAATCCACATAACGTTGGTATTTTATTATCCACCTCATTATCTATGCAACGATGATAATGATCCATTTGATGCTGTTGACTCGTGCTAATGTGCACTCTAATAAATATAAAAACAATTTTCACATATCCTAACACTCTTACACTTTCGTTTACAATATTTCACCGTATGCTATACAGAATAAGTTGAATACAAAATAATTATGATAAACTCGAAAGGACACAATACAATAGCCGGAACACAAAAAACCCAAGCGATGAATATAAAACTTTTCTGGGTATCTCCCCCCCAAAACACCACACAAAACTTTCGTATTACAAATTTTTACATTTCAATGGTGAAATGCACTATGATAAATGATGGAATTGAATAAAACCGTCGTTTTGTTTGAATTGAGACAAAAATGTAAGAAAATAATTTCATTTAGTTTTTCCTTTTATAATTTTTCCACTATTCAGTTAACTAACACAGTGTCTTTTAAAATAAAAATTTTATTTTTTTTTTCATTTTCCTTTCCTCAAACTGATCCGTATAAACTGAACAGAGCAAATGAAAACTAGAAAATAACAAAAATAATATTTCGGGTTTTATCCAGTTTCTGTGTATTTTCTTTTCTTGTTTTTCTATTATTTCGTGTGATATCGAAAAACACTCTTTATTTTCGGTTACTAAAACAGTTCTATTACTTTCAGTGTATATTTTTGTTTTAAAACTGTTTGGGAAAATCTCTATTCGTACCCGCGACGTTTCAACCGTCTTGACGGTGGCAAAACTACTTCTGGATTTTCCTTTTGCAGACGGTTAAAATGCATTGAAAATATTATATACTCGAGAGTTTTTCCTTCTATTTCTGTATGGTTTCTTTTTTTTTTTTTTTATTTTATTTTCTTGTGTGCTATGGCTATACATATATTGTTAAATGTGTACACTGTGTGCTGTGTATCATTGTACATATGCTTAACAGGATACATATGCATTCTCCTTCGCGTTCGTCTTTTACCCATATATTGAATGCCGTGTTACTAGCGAATGGCGCGTATTTTCTTTTTTTTTTTTCTTTTCTTCTTTTTTTTTTGATCCATTTTACTTGTTTGTTGGCGTTCCTTTTGCCTTAACTCTGTGTGCCATTTCTGTTTTCCTTTTTTTTTTTTCTTTTCGTAGCTGAGCTACTTTAGTCTCATCGTCAATTTCATTTTGCTATATGTGTATTTTGCTTTTCTTTATTTTTTTTTCTTTTGCTTTTCTAACAACCGTACACCGATCAAATACAACACACTATGTTTTGTGGCAAGTAACATGAATATGGTATGGAATACAGTAAAGAGCATGAAGGAAAAATAACATCAACATACAACGATGAACATATCGAGACCAGGATAAGAAATGTAAAGAAATGAGAAAAGTAGCAATGGAAAAAATAAAATAACATAAAATAAAAGGATATATTTTCCATCTAACATGAATGGTAAAGGAAACAACGAAAGAAAAAAATAAAAGAAAATAAAATAAAGAAAAATAAGGGAGCCAAAAATAAGAAAAAAAGAAATAACGAGATGAACAAAAAAAAAAAATAACATAAGAAAACATTCTATGTAAGAATCCATTATGTGTAGAAATAATATGAGATGGTGATCTATGTAATACACACAACATGTGTAACGGTACCATAGTGAATGGTATTCAACTGATATCTACCAGAAACCATTCAATAAGATTTACGCCTCACACCACCCACCAGATGATGTACCGTAAGAAAATTGTTATATTCTTAGAGTGGCGTGTGACAAACACCAAACAATATTTATGTGGCCGGTCCCATTTATCTTACGTATTTTGTCTCTGGTTAAAGTAACATGACTATTTAGTAATCATCATTCATTACATGTTCTGGAGAAGATCAAAGAATTTCTTCCTTTTTTTCTTTTTGCAGAATCTTTTTGATTTGTTCAGTAAATTTCCGTAATCAGGTGTAACAATCAGTAATAATTAAAGTCTTCTATTGAAGACAAGGAGAACTTATACGTAATTTATAGTTTATCTAGTCGAGGAATAATTTACATCAAACATGTCTGTGTTTTATCTTAGATGGTGTTATTCTTAACGAATAGTTCTTATCAAATGAAATATGGTCTATCCTTTTATTGGTGTTCATTTTTATGATTTTATTTATATTTTTCTCACTGAATACTTTCATTTTAAAAGTCAAAAGGTATAACAAGTACGATTATATTGAAAATAGCATTTACTGTTAGCTATACTATATGGATTATCTATATGTCAACACATCTATACGGTTAATAGTGCATTTCACTGGCAAAAAAGAAACGTTATACGCGCTTATTTGAATCTATAGCGAGAACTAGCAAATGAAAGAAGAAAATCTAAAATAAAAATAACCAATTCCGTTTTATTGCGTCCTTATTTTTTTCTCTCAAATATCCGATATGGATGTATCCTATTTTATTCTCTTCTTGCTCATCGCTATCTACATAGACTTTTCTGTTAGTTTTTCATTTCGTTTTTCTGTTTATTTATTTTCCTTTTTTTTCTTTTACTTGGTTGTCTTCATGTGCTTGTTCAATGCTTTTCTTCGCGCGGTCTCCTTTACTCTAACAGTGAAACCAAATGTGTTTTGTATTTTTTTTTTCTTTTTGCTATTTCCTCTATCTATTTTCATATGCAATTTTCTTTTTTCCACGTAATATAAACTCATATAGTGTTGGTAGAGAAATGAAATTCATCGTATAGATCAATTCATAGTATTTGCTCTTAACAGAAGAACGATATATTTTTCTTATACGCTTCAGTGTTCACCATTCCAAGGAATATGTACATGAAAAAAGAAAAAACCTCTTTTCCTCTATTTTAGTTTTCTTTTATATTATTTCTTTCTGTTTTTTTTCCTATTCAGTTCAGTATTCTGTTAAATTCATAAGGATCGAAAAAAAATATATAACGAGAAGAAATATCAGAAAACAGATAATAATAAAAACCATAATATAAGGAGACGAGTAAAACGAGAGCGCGGGAATATGTGAAGAAAAACTGTTTTCTATTTTTTTCTTTTCCTAGGCTAGTCTTTAAGAAGACATGACGATGAGATGGAAAATATAAAATTGTATGATATAAGAAATGCACATCTCGATTATATTCTTATTCAGATTATATGAAATGTTCTATGTGTGTATTCATCTTTTCCTTTTTTTATTACTCTTTTGGTCGGTGAAAATTCACTAGTTGTTGGTGTGCACATTACTCCCATTTCGATTCACCATAATCTTATCCTTTTCAGCAAGTGGAATTGGTGAAATGGCAACGAATAGACGTTTGCAAAAAGGAAGAATAGCAAAAAGAACTGTTATTTGCTATACCTGTTTTGTATATAAACGATATTATTCATGTTCTTCAGAACATTTAGAGAGAAGAACATCGCGAGATCATTTAAATGAAATGGATTTCTTGTAAATCAATGAAGGAATCGACAAATGACAGAAATTATTTTTAGTTTCACCAATTTTTCTTAATGTTGAACCTATTGCAATGATTTATTTCGTGGATGTAGAATTCATTTTTGTATATTGGAGTACATTCAATATCATCAATCACTGTCATTGCAGCATTGCTGAAAATTCGCATAAATTCTAATTAAGAGATTTAAAGATTCAGTTCAGAACGGAATACAATTCAACAGCCACTTGTTGCTTTTATTTACGTTGACTTGAAACTGTTCATTTCAATAAAATTTCTTTAATTTTGACCAAATGAAAATACTCATGTACAACTAGTTTAATATCGATTGGCACGTATGGGTAAAAAGAATGTTCAAATGAAACGTTACAGAGTTTCTCAATTTATCCAGTTTGATTAAGTGCCAGGATAACAAACGGTTTCTTTTTAACAAAACTTGGACATTAATGTACAAGTTGAATTAAATGTTTTCCTTTCATTTTCTTTTAAAATAAATTTTATGTTTTTGTCTGTTGAAGATGTAATATTGTGTTTTTGGATGCTGTTGATTCAAGATGAATATGTGAATGCATTCTTTGGCGCCATTAAATGGAAGTAATTCATAACACAGTGAATGTTCCGTTATTTAACATATTCAGATGTTTCTCTTTTTTAATTTAACTGATTTCAGTTGTTCACTTCGAGATGAAGAATATGTTATTGCTGTGTTTACTATTAAATTCAATTAGACCGTCGATTCGGAAGGATTTGGTAAGAAACTAGACGATTTCTTGAGACGATTTTATAAGTTTCCATGACCCTTTCGTTGAATGAGAATTTTCTTTTTAAGTAAAAGTTTAGTCACTTAAGAATATGCCACGTTATCGATAATGCCTTATCTAATGAAACGCTATAACATTAATGTTAATTGAAAACTAACCAAGAACCAATCGCCATCAATTCATAAGATGCAGGTAATTTTAGTTAAAATTTAGTGATTAATTCATTATTCAATTATTACATTTGATTAAAAGCTGCCTATAATTGTTATTTTGCAACCTCCCGCAAGTCGAATAGATTTAGAAATGTTCAACTGGTGACGAGTAGTATTAAGCTTCGGTACTTATTGTCCGATACTTAAGCGAGAACATAAACCAACGGTAGCGCCACCAGTGGCGAATAGTGTAAACACTATGTGAGTGGTGAATTTTTTTGTAAACAAGTGGCGGTGAAAAGTGTGTGAAAAATTTTCAATTAAATAATTAAATATCAAGTAAGTCAAATTAATATTATTCATTCACGTATAATTAACAATTAAGTTGTTGTTTATCGAAAGAAATTGGAGGTTTTTCATTATTGTTGTTTTTTTTCCCAATATTTTCTTTGGTTCCTACAATGAGTCCTTTGTTTACATTTAGGAGCCCCAATTTTAATTACTTTCCAGACAGAATCACTGGTGTATTCAATCAATCCATATACTTGATAATAAATACATTTTTAATAATAATTTTCAATTGTTTATGAAATTACGTTGAGTTTTTCAAGGCGTGTCAGTTTAAATGAAAAACTCTACTGATCAACCGCAACACTGTACAAAAAAAGGGGTGAAAATGAGCTTTAACCTAAAACTCCACCCAGTTTTACATAATTTCATTACTTATGCTGAAAAATAATAAATTTTCCCATTATCTAAATGTTATCATATGCATCATCTTCAATATGATTATTATAATATTCAATTCAATTGTTATCGGTTAATTTTTTATGCGCTTTTTGTTTGCAATTTTAATTAAGCGGCAAATGTTAATGCATAAATCATACATTGGCATATCTGGATTTCATCTAATAAATATAACTAAATATTCATTAGTTTAATAGCAAATAATTCTAATTGCTGAATAATAAAGAATAATTGAAACATAAAGTAATTAGTCTTGTGGAAAATTATGAATTTTCAATTCATTTGAATGTTGCATTGAGAGAATCAGATCTCTCTCTTTCGATGTGTGTTGTGGCAATAGAACAATGGATTCCTATGACTAATTATCCGATAAGGTGTAACATTGTTTAATTGACAGTTAAATTACATTATATTCAATGAATTCCGTCATTTGAATCAGGTAAATCCATTCATAATATTTACAAAATTAACCGTTGAATGAGTAAATTCATATTATCATTCAATTCGAAAGTTACTCTGCGTATTATATATCAAATGTTTCATCCATAAATCGTTGGTTATAAACCATAATATTTAATGTTTGATTATTCGAATGATTATTGACTAACTGATTTGCGGTTCAAGATGTTTGTACACAATTTAGTTCTGGAGGTAAACTGATTATTATTTTATAAGGAAATTTATATAACTAGTGGAAGCGTTAAGTTATATTACACCTATAATAAGTGTTATTTTGTACGTGATTATTGTTATGGTAATCAGATAATGGATGGTACGAGTTAAATCAAACTAATTTCATATAATAATATAAATCAAAAGCCACAAAGGATGTGGCCAACTCATTATACTTGAATTCAATTTGAGAGATGTGCCCTCAATTTACAAGAGATAAGTGCGCGATAATGTTTCATATCAATTGAACTATGTGGCATCACTTTAGAACTGGCGTACAATCAATTGGAGTAAGATAAATTAAATCACATACAACACCCTTTGATTTCACTTGTTCACTTGTATGCAAACACTTGAATTAGGGGGTTCACCACTTATTTCAATACTTAATAGCAATTGTGTTAATGTTAAATCATCATGTTGAAGTTAATTATGAAAATGATTTAGCGACTTTTCACTTTATTTAGTTTTCAATTGAATCACATTTGAAAATTGTTGATGAAAATTGATATTCACTTTCCGACACTGTAAATTCAATTCAAATGGTTTATTATCCAGTTTCCTTTGCCTATGGAAGAATTTTACAGGTTTAATTAGTTATTCACAAGAATATTGGTATTTTATGTTATAATGAGTTGGCAATTAGAGTTGTACACAATTAGTTTTAAAATTTTCTTTAAGAATGATGATGCACTTAAATCACTCATATATTGAAAAGCTTTTTTTCTTATAATACACAATCGATTAAACACTTTTTGATGGAATTATATTGTTGTTATTTGCAATTATTTTATGAAATGTAATTAAATCTTATTGGTAGTTGAATGTTCTTAGTGAATGGTTGAACATTTCACGTATGAGTCCATTTTCATGGTCCGAAATCAAATGTAAACGTAAAAATGACGTCCAATTGAAATGTAAACAAGTTGGTTGTGATAATTTATGGGTTTTAAAGTTAAAAGGAATCTATCTACATTACAGGAACATTAAAACTGAAAATTTATGTAGATTAATAATGTTTTATGGTGTATTTAATGGTAGCAACAATGACTGCATTGCATATGGTAGTGAATATTCTTAGTACGAAATTACAAAACGAAATTCAATGGCTGAAGACCACAACCCTTTTTAAAAGTGTTTTTGGCTTTCTTTCTTTTTTTTTTGTTTTTAAATTGGAGACAGGTAGATTATGAACTGAAAGGGGAGGGAGACAATTACACTGTTTTACACTTTTGCAGTAGTTGTGATAGTTATCGACAACAAATGATTATAATTTTGTGAAATCCAAAAAAAAAGGGGAATTTTATAATTATATTTACTCCATTTCGTATAGTTAAAAATTGTATTTAATTTATATTTTATTTTTCATACATAATTTATCATTAATTTTAACATTTAAAATAACTGAATGAGTACATACATAAATTCATGGATTTATGTTAATTTAGTTTGGGTTCCTGTATTTATGTTCCATTATCAAATAAACAATGTTTATATATTTTATTGCAAATGAAATGCAATAAAGATAGAAATCTTCTGTATTAAAGAAATAAAATAAAGTAAATGTACTCGAGTAACTAGATGAATATAAGAATAAATGAAACAAAGTACTTGATTTGGTATCTTAAAAGATTCCGTTTCGTTAAGTTCAGGACGTTGTGGCGGATGAGTTGAACGACTTACGGTTGTTTTGTAATTAATAATGATGGCCAGCGAATTAAAAATAGAATGGAAAAGAATCTTTAATCCATAACTTAAGTTACCAATTTGTGGCCATTTATTTACTGATATGTCATGATATGCATTCATTTCATTGAACTTGTCTATGATTGCCATTTTAAAATTGTAAATGGAAAAAAAAAACATAAACATATTGTGATTTTATAATTAACCGACGTGTTAGATAAATTAGTTGTTTTCGATGGTAAGGCACAGGAAAATTGACTTGAAGTTACCAAATTTGGTTACCATCTGGTTTGTCTTTGTATGGCGAAAATATTTTATATAAGAGATTCTTAAATCATCGACATGTGATATTATATGCGTCAAGATCTGATGAATTACACAAGTTATATGAATTAATATGCGATTGCCACATAACCATGAAGAAATTGAAATGTTGTGTTGTATTGAATTGGTAGAGAAACAGATGGAACTGATCACCTGTATAGGTCATGTTCGATGGGTCAATTTGCCATGTAAATTAATTTGTAATTATACTGTACTTTGTCACTATTCAACGTTATAATTCACTTGTTTTGGATTGATATTGTATGGTATAACAATGTTAAAGTATTTGCTAATTAATAATACGTTCAATGGGAATTAAATTATTAGTGTTATATGGTGTCAAGTAATTCATTTATTTTGATGAACATGAAAATAGTTAATCCATAACTAGTGACAATTATCGTTTGATATTTATTATTGTCTATTCAATGTTAGTAATGTACTGGATTGCATTACAAATAATAAATGTATTTCGTTGATATTGGGGGAGACATTAAACTATGAGTAATTTTAATAATTTCAAGTGTGTGAATATTATATTTATCTATTATACAATTTGAATGTTTTTTTTATTTCGTAAACATTAAAATAATATCCGCTTTATATACAATGTTTTTCTTAAACATGAGATTATATGTGATAAATAAATAGTAATTTAAGTGTTTTGGAATTAGAAGAAATTGATTCTTAAGATTATGAAGACACTTGATGTTGAAGGCAAGGGCAATTCATTTGCAAAGAAAATTCGTATTCTATTTGAATACGCGTTTATTATTCACATGATACAAATAACACATATGGGAAACATATGATTCATTAAAATTAGTTTAATGATTTAAGAAAAATTTATTATTGAAATAATAAGAAATAAATAGATTGAAGATGTTGATTTTGCCCCATTTTTGGAACTGTTCTGTTGATAGGCAGATTAATGATGAAGTGTTTTATATAGAAAATTTGAATATTGAAATCTGTAGTACATCATTTTGTCTCGATAGTCAAATGCAAATTTCGGTTGATAATTTCCTTCATGTATGGAAGGAAAATTCAGTTTACCCGGAATTATGTTGGTGTGCAAAAGACAGGGATGTTCTGAAGAGGAAATCCTGGTAAATTCATTCAATGATATATGACTTTTAAAAAACTCATATAATTTGTTATCCCAAGAAAAATTCTCATAGACTTCTGTTCGGTGACTTGTATAACGTACAGTCAGAATCAAAAAGTGAGAGATGAATAACAATCCTTATTAGCATTATGCAAGTAGTTTTCTTCTTTATTTTGTTCATCGTTTACGTTGTACCATACACTAGTGAATTTTTTTTTTCGCATAAATAAAAATACTTTCACATGGGGTGTTCTATATCGTGACAATGTCATCATTCACAATTGTATTATTTGCCATTATGCAATGGTTAAAAAAGAGAAAGAGACTCAATTCACTGTCTGTTTAAATGAAGAAGTATCTGACTTAAAGTTACTAGCCAAATAAGACAGACAACAGTAAACACAATATTTATGTTAAAAAAACAAATGAAATATATTGACTGTAAATAGTAAAAGAGTGAACTGTACCAGTCTTAAACATCATGTTTGCATAAATCTTCTGAACATTAAAATTTATAAATTTGTCAGTTTCGGATGTTTAAATTGCCCTCCGATTTAGTTTTTGAGATGATAACAAGTGAGAAAGAAAATATTGAATAGCGTTTGATGGCGGGGGAAAATTTCAATACTTCTACTTCCTTAACATTCCTTTGGATAGTTAAATCTATACAATCATATTTAATGAGATATTTATGCTTATGCATTGATGGTTTATTTTGTTCTCTTCGTTTTCGGTATGTCTATGATGAGACAGATTCATTGAGACGATAGAATCAATCCATTTCTGTATGACTAAATGATTATATTTTCAATTTATTCAAAAGAGATTAATATAAAAATTCTTACATAAGAAATGCACTTCTTAGTGGTTGTTTGTGTTAAAGGAAAACATTCATTCATCTAATGATTGAATCACTTCTGGTATTAACATACAGAGATTCATAATGAAATTGAGTATTATGGGGTAACCGTTTATTTTGAATTTACCATTATTATTATTTTGTGAATTAATTAAAGTGATTCTTACTTAAAAGATTGATTTAATGATGATTACACATTTATTATATGTATGTTATAGTCAATGGGTATGGTTAATGTCGTTTGCATAATGTGGAATGTGTTAAAATATTTGCAATATAATGGTAATGGAAGCATAAAATTAGCCTAAAGGACAAGACAATTATCACTATGGCCAGAGATTGAAATTAACATGATGATATTCATTTATGATGTGACTCGTTTGCATATATATTGATCAGATTCGAGATGAATGAAAGAGAGATACGCTTAAATCCACAAATCACATTGGGAGTCTTGTTCTCAGTGTTTATATCTACAGATAACTCATAATAACAAATCACACTTCTTTTGGGGGCTACTGTCTTATTTATGTAATTTCAATGGTAATGCATAAAAGAACTGTGGAACAGTTCAATGAGAATAGGAACTAAATGGAACCGTCGATTAGATTCTTGTCTTGAATATGATATCGTCTTTGTTTTATTTTCATAATTCATTAAAGACGAGGTTTGATGAAAGACATCAGTAATTAAAGTTAATAATACAGTAAATTGTTCCTGAATGATTTATAATGTTACATCGCATAATTAAGAAGTTAAAGTAAATCATGTATGACAGTGTAGGCAACATACACATCCATAGAATAGTGATAGTTAATGATATGAGGAAAGAGTTTTTAAAATTTACATTACCTTTGCTTGTAATGTTGTGTAATCGATTGTAACCATACAATCGTTATATCCAGTTTCAGTTTTAATCGTTGCTCCCATAGGATTTGAAAATTGTCCAACACCAATTTGATTGTCTCTATACCATGAATACATGATACATTTATCCAAACTTAAACGATTGAATTCATCTCCATTTCAAATTGGAAAAAGATAATTTAACAATTTTATTCTTAATTCACTTTGATTTTGAAAACAAAGTGGAGATAACTTGAACTGAAATAGCGGAATAATAAAACTCAATCAATTTAAAAATGATGGATGAAACTTCTTTTTAATTTTCTCCTTTAGAGAATCAAGATTTAATTAATTTAGCGATTCACTCACTCTAATGAACTTTTGTTGTTCATGTTTCTTAAATCACATAAGTTAAACAGATAAAATTCATCCAGACGATTTATCAGATAATTGATTTATTTATTAACTACCTTATTGGTCAACATCAAGATTTTAAATTCACCGGTTTTCCGTGAATCTTTTTTTTTTTTACTTTCTTAAAACATATACTTCACAAGAATATTAATTTCACTGTAAATAATTCTTTCATTTAATTAATATTCTGTTGAAAGAATCATTTAAATTTCACTAAGGAATATTATTCATTAACTACACTGGGCTATTAAAATTCCATAAATTCTTATCATTTATCACTGATTTTAGTTACCAAAACCAAATAAATTAATTCATAAAAACTGAAATTGTTTTACAAACATAAACAATATTAATCCACTTTTTACACTTTAAAATTGATTTCGTGCAGCTAATAATTCATCTTTACTATTTAATCACCTGTTAACAATCAATTTGAATCAAAACAATCAAAAAAAACAATAATAAACGGTTTAACAATAAAAAAAAGGGAATCTTCACTTTTTTTTCGGTAAATTAAAAAATCACCCTTCAATTACACTGTAGTTTTTTTTTGCATCTAAAAGTATTTCCATGTCTCGTTACTTGTTCAATATTTGTTTTTTTTTTTATTTTTTTGCCTTTCACTAAAAAAAAAAAAAACTTGATGTGTTTTTATTCCTTTATGAACACTGAAGAAAAACAAAAACTCCTTTGGAACTACTTGTTCAGGTTAAATAGGTGAAAATTCATTAATAATTTTTCTCAGTATCTTTACTATACACGAGAATAATCGCGACTAAAAAAAATTTCGTTCACTGTCAGTTTTGGACGTCGTGTACAACAAACCGTGGCAGTACCGTTCAAAGCCGATTTTACCACTGACTTGCTGGTTGGCGTATCACATTAGAATTCCCTCTGATTTTTCGTATCGTTGTTGGTTTTTTTTTCTGTTTTGTTTTGTGGGCAAACTAAACTGGATGGAAAACCAGTGTAGGATGATATTGATGCTTCCAATACATACGACATAGAGAGAAGATGATGTTGGTTTTTAGCTTTGTTGCCTGCGTACCAAATTTGAACGTATGCGCGTTTTCATGTTTTTCCCTTGTTCTATGCTGTTAAATCATCATCATCACTGATACAAATGGGGATCACACGTTGGTGGTGTATTGAGGAAGAGATATTGATACGGTGTGTGTTGTACTACCGAATAAGAGTGTAACCGGATAGAGATACGAGTTGGTAACCCAAGAGAGTTTCGTATTGAATAAATGAATATTTTTGTTCACTTGTGTTCATTGTGGATTGTAATACTCCAATTTTATGGATCCAACAAATCCCCAGATAGAAGACTGTGGAGTCTTCCCAAAATTCATCGTAGATGGGTGGCATCGGTTTTTATATGAATCATTATACGTTTTATTTATTTCGTGTATCCCATCTGCGTATGGAACAAAAAGAGATCAATCTCTGTTTTTCCCCATTACATTGGGTCTGTGTATTGTTTGTTAACATTTTAGAATTTGTTCGATATCATACCGTTTTGTCTATCCAACCAAATGTTGTGCTATATCGAAATAATCATAGAATTGTGTTCTTGTGGGCATTGCCTAAAAACCATTTTTTCAGGCGGTGTATTTTTTATTCGTAATGGATATACCACAAAACTGGGGAGCATAAGAAAATCTATAAATAATAATTGATATAAAAGATTCTTGGTTTTTCATTGTTTGGCCATTGGTGATGGAATAAAAACCATTGAATTCCATTGGATGAATAAAATACTAAGAGAATATAGCGACGGTTGAGGTGGGAAGCTTTTCTCGAGTTCTTTTTTTTTCTTCCGTGTGTTACATGGAAAACAGAATAGTTTTTGACCTTTGACTATATCGGAAGTTAAGCTAATTCCTTCTAGCCATCTAATTGGGTTTTTTTTTGGAGGGGGAGAAATAAATAGAGAAACAAAAAATCATTGAAGAGTCTCCAAAAACCGTCGTAAGAAAAGGACTCTTCTGCTGATTTATTAGAGGATTTCTGTCTGAAGGCTAAAACTTTTCTTATCACATTGAACGATATGATGAAAGCAATGGATACAAAAAACTAACTAAAAACGGCTAGCCAGTCGTATTTTGAGTGTAAATACATCGTAAACGCAATAAAATTTGATATAAGAAATAAACAGAAGATACTTCTAATAAAAATAAAAATTGCATTCAACAGATAGCCAATAAAAATAATGCAACGGAATATTTAGCATTTCTTGTACAAATGGCGAATTGGATGATGAGAGACGAATTGAAATCATTTGATATTTCCTATTGTGCCATTTATTCATTTTTTTGTGTTTTTTGGATTATACGAGATGACTTTTTTGTTCTTCTATTAAAGTTGTCTTCCAGTTGGTCTCCTTCTGTCCATCGTTGTGGCATAAGTAACCCGTAATTGAAAGTAATAAAAAAAGCTCTCGCCTAACGTTAATAATACAAATGTGATGCGGCATTTAAGAGTTTTCCATTTCATTTAATGAACGTGTAAGATGATATAAATGGTGTGTTCTAAATTACCTGAAATGATGAACAAAATAATTTAATAAAATGCTGTGTTTATGTGAAAAACAATAAAGTTAATTAATGTTCTCCAGGTCATGTATGAAAATGACTAACGTTTTTGATATCTTGTGAAATTTTCTTCGATTTCTTTTGGATCGTTGTTGTGTCTATCAAAACAACTGTGGATTTAGACATGAATAAGGTGAATAGTTAATGATTGTGAGTTGGAAGAAAAAAGCCCTCCGCGATTGCTAAGTGTAATGGCTAACCCAACAACATTGGTAAATGGAATGTCATCATTCCAGGGATGGTCTCTCTTTAGTTTACGTTTATGAATTGAATGGCGTCCACTTGAACAATTTTTTCTTCATTTATTTCTTAGTTTTAAGCTTTTTTTTTCTTTATTACAATTTAAAATGAAACGCGTTCATCAACACGACATATTAAAATATAAATATTTTCATTTAGATTGTACTGTTTATATTCAATTTGTGTATGCTTTTTATGCATTTGTTGCCATTTATTTATGGCAAAAATTCTTCATGATCCAAAAGAGATGGTTGACTTTGAAATGATGATAATAAATAATGAAAAAAAATTGTTTATTGTTTTTATATCAAAACGTAATATTGTTGTTGAACACTTAAAATCATTATGAATAAATGCATTCTAAATGTGTGTAGCTTTTATTTTTTGTCTTTTTCATAATGTTGGATAATGTAGAGAGGAAAACGGGTATTAAAATGCAGTCAATTAAATTCAATTTGCAACTAAAATGTTGATTTGATAATCTCGTATAGAAATATTCATGTGAAATGATATTAAAGTGACTAGGAAATCGTTAGATTTGGTATCAAGAGCATAAAAAATTAAAGAAATAAGATCATTTGCTGTGAATTAAATTTCATTCAGTTTAAGTTGATGGTAACCGGAGACAGAAGAGATTGTATGTGTATCGAAAGAAAAACTAGTAACGGAAAAATCAATCTAATTGTGAATTGAAATTGATTGATTTTTCACGTTTTTCGGCAAAATATTGTTGGGTGATTTAATTGAACCGGTTGAGTCATTAACCCATTGAGAAATCTGTTAAGATTGTTATATTGGCCACTTGAAAACCGTTCAATCTGCAGCGGAAAAACGAAATTTTAGTAGCAAAAAAATGTACATTTAACATTCATTGTGTAGCGGCCCAATGAATTAGTTTATAACATCTTCATTTTTGGTGTCCGATTGCGAGAAAAATTATATCGTTTCATATAATGGTATGCTACCATATAGAAGATAAAAACTAAATGTAAATATTGCGTTTTTCATAACGTAATTATTCTGTTTGTTGCTATTCAAATGTTTTCTTATGGCATTTCATTGAAATCGTTAAAAATCTTATATTGAAGTAACAGAATTGAATGAAAATATTAAAAGAAATACATGAAAAACCGAATAATTGTAAATTCTTATGTTTATTCAATTCAAAAGATAAAAAAAAACATTATTTCAACTATTCTCATGCTCTTCAGATTGAGATTTAGTTTTAGCATAACCCACCATGAGACAATAATTCTGAATTACTTTTTTGTTATTCAGTTAAGAAATTAAAAGATTCCTTCGAGGTGAATGTCATCGATTTACGATTGCATTATCCAATGTAACTCTTTAAGATCATAGACGAGATGATCTCTATGCAATTTTACAGAATGTCTCATAAATCACAAATCATCCCAGACACGCCAAAATGGATAACTTTAATTCGATTTATGATTGTAAATATTTTGGTAACTATCGTAAAAATTTTCCCATTAATCAGATGAACATCCTCCATTGTATCCGTTACATTTTCGGATAAATTTTCTACCACAACGAATAAAAGATGAATGATAACACAGTAGTTTTTCATACATGGAATTTTCATTTTAAATTGTATGGAAAATTTTTGTGAAAATTCATTGAAATCAGTTTGGGAAAAAAGCACAGAATTTCAAGTTAAATAGATGATTTTTCATAGAATGTTTTGTAGTTTTATGCCACGGTCGCGCAGTCGCCAAAACTCTCCGCCCCAACCAATTGAAAATGCCTTATGTAGCTCCATTGTTATCCAATTGGTGCTGCTATAAAAAATACAGAACACAGAAACAACACTATAGAAGCATATCAGATATCTCGTTTCTCGTTTATATGTATTCAACATTTTTGTAACAATAACTCCGGTGTAGTATGATTGAATGTCTTTTTTTCTCCCCGTGATACATAAAACGTGTGTGTACTGTAAAAGGCAGTTACACAAAGTGCTACCAACCATGAAATTCAAACATAAAACCGAGGCAGTTAGTAATACCAGCAAAAATCCCATTAAATGTTAAGTTGATAAAAGAGAAACGAACACCTTTAAATCGGTTTTATGAACTACGCCGGGTCTGACTAGTAACTTTTGTAACTTTGACTGTAAATCCGGTATACAGTAGCAATACCATCCAGAAGATAACCACACACCAAAAACAAAAACTTGTTCTTTTGCTAACTGCATCGTTTTGCTACCGATTTTAACTCAATATTCCCCACTGGATGGATCCAAATAAGTTTGAATTGATTTGTGATTGTATACGATATTCACCTATGATTCATTGTTACAAATGCGTTTGTATATGTTTGCGCTGTTTTTTCATTCGTTCTGTTTCGAAAAATTCTAATTCACGTTTTTACACCTGAGCGATTCGTTCTAATTAAATCGGATGTATGATGAAAAGAGACGGTTAGATGTTACCCAAAAAAAAATTATTCTAATGTGAAATTGAATGATTTTCCTATTTGTTACAAATGATTCGCAATCCATTTGAAATGGTATAAATCCAATGTATTAAGAACACCTACAACATCCTCAATGATGTGATCACCCGTACTGATTGCTAGCAATGTTGATGGGTTACACTGTAATTTCTATTTGAGACAAACATGATCCAACTGGTGAACAAATTACACACTATTTTACATTCAATCTGTATCAATGTGTCGGCATCTTTTGACACTTTAATAGCTGTCTTGGTTGAAAGAGAGAAAATTCCATCATTACATCCATTTAATAATCGAAAAATATCAATTTACTCTCAGTGGTAGCTCTCACCTTATGCATTACCATTGATTTTCTAATACAAAAGTGTTTCAGTCAATGCAATTTCCTTTAGTTGAAAACTTTTCTAAATGAAAAATGCTCGTCTGTAATCCGTTACTTTAAATTTAATGGAATCATCGAGTATTTCGTTTCAGTTTGTTGCGTTTACAATTAGATCACAAATGTGAAGAAAATTGATTTATGTGATTCAATGAGTATTCTATATTCCATTATCCATCATCGACTTCTGTTTACTTTAATCATTATTGTTTAACATTGAAAATAAAGTTGTAGTTAATGAAGAAAACACCAATTCATTATATATTTGGGGGCCATTTGAATTCACCCATTTCTACCATGAAACAGAAGAAAGAAGAATTTTTGTATTTTCTATATGAATATCGATTAAAGAAGGAAATGAGTAAAGACAATTGTAGCGAAATACACTTATTGATTTAGTTACGGGACACCATTGAATTTATCATTGAGCCGCATTGATGCTGTTACTATACATTTTTCGGTTGGTAATCTTTTTCAATGATTCAGCATAAATGATTAGTGTTGGATCGCATGTAATTGATACAACCATCATCATCATCATACGATCTATTTATTTTTTGGGCAACCGATTAAAATAATCATCGACGGGTGTATTGGACACGAGACCACAGTGGCATTTAATGAACTGTTCCACAACAGTTCATCGAATTGAATGAAATTATAATTATTTTGTTGCTACGAAGAAAGTAACTTAAATTTGATTTCTTATAATAATTGATTTGTCTTACCTATTCATTGTGTGTTTGAATGCCGCACAGCTACTGTTGATTACCATTGAAAGTGCGTGTTATTTACATTGTAATGGGATGCGTATGTCTCTTAAAATTTCATCAAGGGATCCAAATGGTATTTTAGTGTATCACACTTCTTTGCGGGTGTTGAAAGAGAAATCAGAGAAAAATAGAAGAGATCACGTGAATAAGAACAAATCGATGAAATTAAATCGTTTTTTTTTAATTGGTAAAAGAAGGAGTACAGATCAAGTCAATATCATTTTAACATAAATGATGGATATAACATGAAAACATAATCAGAATTTCATCTGATTCAACTTGGTATTTTTAAGTGATATTTCTTAGTAAAAATCGTCTAATCAGTAAGTGTTATTACACTTTTTTATCGGCGTTTTATTAATCCCTGATTCAATACTTTTACGATGGTCAAAACATTTTTTATAGTCAATGATGATCAACGGAACGATTAAAAAATTCCCTTGGCTACTGAAGCTTCTGTTTTTTTGTTATCTTTGTTGTTGCTGTTAGTTTGTGAAATTCTCTGATTTCTTGGCTCTGGCACTTGGACGATGGTAACAAATCAGCCAACAAGAGATATCAGACACGGCAGACTCCAAGTCCAGAATTTTCAACCGACAATATTGTGCAAAAATTACTAAGCACATATTGCTGCATTTATAATAAGTGACTGGCACTGTAGTTTAATAGTTTAGCGAGTGAGACAAGAGGAATATGAAACGAAAAAAGGAATCAACAAAACACCGGCAAAAAGGTAAAAATGTTAAATTTTGACGAATTTAAAGAAATGACATTGATACGATTCCAATGCAACGACGTTTTGATTTTTTATTTCATTCGACGGTTTTTCTTGTTGTTGTTATGAAATTTCTTATAAAAAAGTGCTTTTTTTGGTCATTTATTGCGACCAAATCTGCAGTGGGTTTTATTTGAACGTTTCCCTGGTATTTATGGGATTGATTCGTGAACCTAATGCTATTCAATGTTGGAATTACTAAATGCAATAACTTTGAGTGTAACAAAATTTAAAGCGCGGCAAAGATATAAAAAAAAAAGTTTAACACAGAGTGCACCTTGTCTATGTCTTGTGCTATGCGAATTAATCAATGATGGTTATGGCAATGTTACAAGCAATAGAATAAAAATAAAATATTCTCTTGATGATTTCTTACTCTTTTACTCGTATTATTGGTCCATTTCTTTTGGGGTTTTTTTGATGAGTTTTTTATACGTAATTTTTTCTTTTAATTTGTTCGTCTTTTTTCGATTGTTAGTGAGTAGTGTAGGTGAAAAAGTGAGAAACATACTGAATTGTGGCTACTGGTTTTACTTTTTTCGGATCAAAAGGGGATCAATAGAAATTTCGGAATTCAGGAATATTTGATTTGATAAAATGTGCAAGATTTGGTCTTTACTGTCGTACCGGTGCATTGATGTTTTATTAATTCTGAGATTGTCAGAGTGTTGGTTTCGTTTATTTTTTATTATCGCCGGCTAACAATAAGGAATTTGTCGAATTTTACGTTCACCTATAAATAATAAACAACAGAACACTGGGTAAATGAAACAACACATTTTCAAACAATTAAAATATTGATACGGTATTACAGTAAAATGATCGAGTGTTTGCTGATTGATTGTAAAAATTGTTCATTTGGCGATGGTTTTTATTTGTACCAATATCTCAGTTGTTGTTAACTAAACCAGCTGCCATGAATAATTTAGAATTCAACGTATCCATCAATGTACAGAATTTGGATCAAAATACGGCAGATCTTCAGCTAGTGAAGTTACTCATGAATGTTGAATTTGTTTTGGATCTTGTTCAATTATTTTGGTGCAAGGAAACAGTAAATTCAGTTGGCTCCATGCATTAGTACCAAAGGATACTAAATGAATTTTAAATTAAGTTTTACGTTATTCTACGGTATTCTGATGTTGTACGATTGCATACATAAAGAATAATTGATAAAAATTGTTTAATGTAATTGCAAAACTGGAGAAAATCAATAAATTTTAAAAATGTGGGATCACATACAATGAAAGATTAGTGACATGAAAGTCCCTTAACCAGAATATCACAGAAAAATAATTGAAAACGATGAAGACATAAATTCATCTTCTGTTTACAATAAATTTAAATGGCCCAAATGTAATGGGGAATTCACCATACGATTGCATGTATACTAAACATTGAATTTTATATATTTTCGGACGATTTACATATCCGTAAAACATAAGATAGATAATACCTGACATGATCCGGATATTGACTCCGTTCATGGAGTGGACAATCAGCATTGCAGTTAGTAAAACAGAATATCAATGAATTGAATTTGTATCGTATTAAATTTATTGTATTTTTGGGGTCAATCTTGTGTGGTAATCAACAAAAATAAAACCAAATGGTCTTATCAATTTAAAGATGTTAAAGTGCATCAATTGTATTGAAACATGATGGCTTTAAAATACAGGTATTTTGTAACAATTTAAATGGTCCAGTGAATTTAGATTAGATGCAAATGATTTCATGGTTTTTAACATAAATGGTTGATTGTTGATGGAATGCATCTTGTAATTGTTTTCTTTTTGTTTAACATCCAGTGTACGTATTAATGTAAACGATTTCATCTCAGTATGTAACGTAATATGAGAGAACAGATTTTCTTATAGCCGATTTCGTTAAGCCTTCTCATAGTTAATGGACTCAATTTTAGTGTTACACCATTTAATCGATCCTTTTTGGCCTATCGAATCATAAGATATGTTGAATTGTTTTGTTGTTGTTGTTGTTGTTTTTTTCATAAGATAGTTTTCTTATTAACAATAACAATAAACAGTAATCAGCTACTGTATATGGTAACGGTTGAAAATTCACATATAAAATAAACGGCATCTACTCGAGTTATATGAAAAATATTTAACAGTGAAAAATCTATGTGAAACAACATGAAAATGAATCAACGGATAATTCTAATTTATGAATCTGTTTGGTGGTACGAAATCAATAAAATCTTATAGTTTATTTTGACAAAAATTACATATAACACCTTTGTAAATGAATTAGTGTATCCAAACTGAAGTTCATTCAATAGGTAACATAACAACATAAATTGTTGATTGTAAATCTGATTATATGTGCTTCCAATGAAATTATGTATGATTAATTTACTTGCTTGAATAATACGTTTTAAACATAATTTTTACTACATTCAATTGTATATGGATTTTTTTGCATTTTGTTTTGCACAATAAAAAAAAAATATTCGCTTTACGGTTTTTCTCGCTAACAGATAAATTCATATAAAATCGTAAGAAGCCTCTTAACTCCGACATTTTTTTGTATTAAAAAATATGAAGTCTTATGGCCCGGTCGAATTAAGATTGTATGTTAATCCACGGCAACATTTACTTGTTCATAACACCAATATTATGAGTTTATGGTTAATTTATTAACTCTTCTTTCATTATTGTGCCAATAAGTGAGTTAAAGGTATTGGACATTAAGTCGTCGTCTTTGACTTCAATATAAAGTTGAATGAGCGTTTTACAGTGAGTGTAGAATATTTTGATTATCATAAGTTTGAAGGTTACTACCATGTTATGGTGATTCCTCAATTTTTAATGAATTCCACATAGAAAATTATAAAATTTTAACGCCAAAGAATTTCTGTTTTCACATTAATTTATCGTTGTAGTTAATTTAATTAAAAAACATCGGTATAGATAGTCTTAACTGTATAGTGTAATAATCTTAACCATAATCATTTTGATTGCATTTTATGGATTACATAAACATGATTTTTATTTTTTTAATGTGAACCAAGTGTTTGATGTACCAAGTATGTAGGTGATATTGATGGAAAATATGCAAGTCGTAGTCCTATCTATTTCTTCTGTAAAATAATTAACGTATTAATAATTAAGCAAATAAGAAACTGAAAATGTGAAACAACTTCTTCATATTCCTCAGCGATTTAATAAATGTTCAGGAGTTAATGTTTATGTGTGGCTACTGGTAATTATATGAGCAAACTGGCTAAAGGAATTCACATCGGTTAACATTGAACTTCTGGTTAAAGAAATTTCATCGAATGCATGGGAAAGTGAAATGATTTATGAATCTCATTCTATTCTATCATCAAATGAATAGCGAAACAACCAAATGATCGAATATTTTTGCAGATCATTTTTTTTTGTTTTAGCAAAAATTCCATTTGAATCAAACGTTAAAAATTCAATAGTGATATTCTGAGAAGAATTTTAGCAAATCAATAACGGTGAATATGAGAACTTTCTTATTCAATCGGTGTCTTGAAGAGTTTTATGTCGATGAATTTCAAGGCTAATTAGTTGAATGAAATCCAAAAGGAAGTAATTTATTTAAGTGATCACAGATACCGGATGCTACTTTATAGAAAAGGATCGTTTCTAATGACCATCATATGGTGTCGTAACAAGAAGGGATTAGAAACCGACAAACAGTGGCGGATCAATTAAATAACAATTGAGTTCATCTAATGTGTGAATGACAGATTAAAGGTGAGCACACAGTCATACAAACAACATAATTATCAATGAGTGAACTTTTGTTATTCAGTTAAATTTAAGTTAATACAAAAGGGATGTCCCCATATATTCACGATCGATTAAAATCGTTTTTGAAAATTATGATTGTTAAAAGTGAAAAAAAAAGCAACACAGAACAACACCAATGGGAAATGATAATGATCATAATTATAATGCTATGATGAATAGAAGTCACAGACAACAGCACCAAATGATAATAGTAATTTATCAAACAAAAATTCAAAGTGACCGTGTAATCTGGTATAATAGTGAATTAATCGGATGTCTCATCGGAACTAAATTCATTATCTAATTATAAATTCTCATTCATAATTCTCCTCTCTCTTGTTTCGATCAATTGTTCAGAATAAGTTCAATGTAATGGGGGAGAACATTTGTTAACACTAAAAATCATATTGAATTTATTCAACCATGATCAGAAAATAAACAACAACATAATTAAATTGAATGCAATAAAATCAGTTAAATATTGTCACCTTAGTACACTGAATGAATTTTTAATCATAAATCATAAATTGACCGGCAATTTTTAGTTTTTTTTTTATTTTCATAATTTTTAATTCATAAAAATCATTCTGATTCATTGTTGACACGTTCAACATAATTAGAATGTTATTGTGAATTTTATAATAATCGTTCATAATAAAGAACTATAATTAGACAATTTTAATTTATAACAGAAGTCAATTGTAGCAAGCAATAGCAAGCAAGAATCAGTTCATTTTAAAAATTGTTTCATGAAATATTTGCGGAAATTTATAATAATTGAATTGGGTTGGTAATCAACGATGTGTAGTGACACTTCTGATTAAGTTCTGATAATATTTCTGTTGTTGCTGTTTGAAGGAAATTTCCATACACAATGTTGTTTAAAATTTCAATCAAATTAAATGACCACAGTTATGTGAATGACTGATATTTAATAATACGCATAGTAGTGGAACAAACAACATAATAATGTGTTAAGCAATTTATTAAAAATAGAATTGGCGTTTTTATGTAAGTCATTTATATTCTTCTTTTGGATTCTGTAATAGAAAATTGATTATGTGAATTATTCATAATATTAGAAATTTATTGAGTATAACGGTATCATAATTCGCATAAGGAAGTGTTTGGTCATTTTTGATTCCTTTATTCATTATGGAGACTATAAATTTTCATTCGATATTGAATGGGTGAGATTGAATTATTGGCTAATATCATATGAACAACATGTTGTATCAGATTGTCATCATACAATATATCGTTTAGCATACGGTCTAAATGGTTTATTGATACATTTAGCATGAATAGCCGTTGGGGTTGATACGGTGTATTTCATTCAGTTAAATTGAATGGGAAATACGTAACAGAACTTAGCAAATTTGCCAATAATTTGAATACATTAAGTTAATGATGTCTGAATGGTAACAGTTTAGGCTTCTGTTCATTCTGTTATTATTAAAATATTGATATATCTTTAACTGTTGTTGCTTCTTTTCTTCACGTGTATCTAAATGTTTTAAACTAATAAATTTCTGTAAGAATCATTTCGGCACTTTTGCTATTTTTCCTTTTCTTCTTTTTGGGCCAATTTTCCATTTGATTTGTGTATCATTTTGGCTACTTTACTAGCTCCCTAACGGACCTTAAATCAAGAAAAGAAAAAGCCAAATACTTTTTAAAATCGTCGGCATTTTTGTTGTTGCTGTTGTTTTCCTTTATTTTCTTGATTTCGCCTTTTTTCTTGATTATAAATTCACAAATTTGTCTTTTGCTGTATTTTTACGTTTGATTCGTTCCTGTGGTGCTGAATGGTAAGAAATTCCAATATCTAGACATAAAAGAAAACGATAAGAATAAATTAATATTAAACGATTGGTTTGTTTATGAATTGAATTATTTAATTTGGCAAAGATGCCATGAAATTTTTATTCTTTTTCTTATTTGGCTGCAGAAAGAAAATTTCAGTCTTAATTCGTTTGGTTGATTGCATTCGAATACGTCAGCATAATGTTGTGCATCCATCAATTGTTTTTGAGATGGGGAGGGTAATTTTGGGTTTGGGGTTTTTTTTTTTGGCTTAAGTAATTCATTGAGATTTATCACCTTCATAGTTGGTTTAATTTTCTAAATAGAAAATGTTTTGTTGTGTGTGCTCAAAGGCAAACGCTAATCGAGTATTATTTAATATTTGACCCTTTTGTTCTGATACGACATTGGTAATCCACATATTATGGACAATGATGATTCACTCTGATTCACTTATAACTATCGGCTACCGGAATTATGCAATTTATATTAAAAGGGTAAACGATGACTTTTCTAAAAATTTCATCTCAAATCAAATGGTATGAGAGATTCTTTCTCGGTTTTTATTTGAAATGCCTTTAAGGCATATTCACATCATACAATGTATCAACGTAACTGGAAAAGAAACAGCATACAACATACATTCTGATTTATGTGAGATGATGATGATTCGGTTAAAAATTTTCATTCATTTATTTTATGTATGAACGCTTCTAGTGATATTAAAAGTATACGGTATGGATAGAATAAAGTAATCATAATCATTATGATCGAAACACTTGGGTTACTACTGGATTGTAATTAATGTGTAATGTCATGTGGTGGATGGTCACTTTAACTTTTGTTGGTGAAGCATTAATGAAAATTTTAACTTTAGAACATGGAAAAAACCGATGTATATTGTACAACGGATGGTAAAAAATGGTCACCTTTGGTCAATTATTTGGGGGTATATGAAAGTGAAAATGAAGACCCTTTTTCAAGTCAAGAGCAGCACATTCAAGAGCCAATGATCACATTAATTTTTGGTCAAGTAATTCATCAAAACTCTTAAAAGTTTTGGCGAGAATTTTACTCTTTAACTGCGTGTTATTTTGTAATTAATTATATTGTCTCCCGGTTATGAAATCATTCTAATATGATCGGTAATCTGTGGTTGAGATTAATCATGACGTGGTCAGTTTTGAGTTTAGATTTTGTCAAAATGTTACGTTTTCTCTTCAAGGAATTTTATATTGAACAACAGGAAAGTTATTTGGAATTATTCAAGCAATTTGATTTTGAAGAGTTTTCGATAGTGTGGCAGTTGCAATGTCTTAGCTCTCTATGAACGTCTTTTAATTCGTAAGACTTTAATTACTGTTATTACTTATTGGTCTCAAATTAGCTAAAGTCATCTCTGATTGTTCTTTCATTTCTTTGTTACTAACTAATGTTACTTCATTGCTAAACATTCTCACCTTTATTTGTTGATTATTCATCTGTGCAAAATGTCTTTTATGTCAATAATTAAAATTTATATTCAATAACAAATCGTGCATTATATAGATCATTTAATTGACTGTGGCTGCACTATCATTAAATTTATTGTAACCGCATAGCCACATTATACTTTAAAATTATTATTCAAATGATTTTCATATTAAAAACAAAAGAATACGTGTAAATTCATAACTGCAAAATTCAGTTAACCAGCCAGTTAATCAACCAGTCTCATATAAAACTTATGAACAATTTGCCTTTTTGGCTAAAATTGAACGATTCCTGTCATCATTTGTCCTTCACTGGAATGATTCATTTGAAGAATGCGGGCATTTGAATTCATCTAAGATGCACTTGAGTTTGTGTGTTACAAAACTCTAGGGAATTGATTGCTAGTATGACCGAATTTATCTCATAGTGGTAGACGATTAACTGTTTGTCTTCTCTACTGTTTGTTGTTGTTGTTTTTTTCGTTTCTTCTTCGATGATTTATTATCCATTGAATGTCACTGTAAGGCATTGGCCAGAGTATATCCCGACCCACCACTTTCACTATCCAGATAAATTGTCTAATGATTTAATGGTGCCATTCATTTCAGTTTGTTTGATATGTTCCCCGTTTCAGTTGGATCGATATAATTGCATAGATGAAGATTTTCAACTATAAATTCTTAATTTTCTATTTTGATCAGGTCCAAATCGTCAGAGATTAATATCATGAAATCTCTGTATCGAATTCGCGATTCTTGTTTAATGGGTGGATGACACAGTCATGAACATATCAATAGATGGTGACAACGATAACAATCCATAGTCTCATCTATTATTCTAGAAGACATATCGGTGTGGGATATACTCTCTCTCTCTTACAATATTGCCAGAAGGAAATGACTGAAAAGACATCAGTCAAAAATCCGCAGAGCATGAAAATATTTATGTTTATATGTTCGCGATTTTTCTTTTAGATTTAAATAGAATGTAGTTTTGAATAGATTCATTGCTGTTAGTTACACTGTGGTCTTAGTTGACAGCCACCCGCTGCTGAATGAATAGAATCCATACTTGGTTGGGTCTTGTTGGCGGCCAAAATCTTCTATTCAATCTAAATCTGAATATAAAGAGTTTTCCTATTCAGTGTGTCTCTTTACTCTTTACAAATCGTTTTACGATAGAAAAACGGTAAATTCAGCATAAAACTAAATTCGGTATGGAGTACCGGTTTGACTCATCCCAGTGGGTGATATTTCTGATTCTTTTCTCAATTTCTATCCATTAAATTGGTAAGGAAAATTTCCAATTTAGATAAAGTAAAATAGTTTTCCCTCTATGTATTGTATGGAAATTTTTCTTGCTGACTTTTTATTCTCTGCAATTTGGTTTTTTAAGAAAAACAAACTGGTTTAAGATTTTGTAAAATTTAAATTTGATTAAAAGTACACTAAATGTTTGGTACAAGTAAACAGTGGAGAGTACAAAGAAGTATCACATTTTGTGGTCGATAAAGAATCCATTGAGTCAGAGTGCAATTGGCCATAAGGAAAATTATCGTTTGGGGACTACTTTTTCGAATCACACCACTAAATGACGATGAAGTTAATTTCTAAACGATCGAAAGAAAAGAAAATACAAAGAACAAAAGTTTTGATTCCTTTAATGTTTGCTGTTAACGTCCCCAAGCATTATGTATCATCACAATCATTGCAGTAGGGTGAGGGTGGACAAAACAAACATTCAAGTTAATCTCTTCTATCGAGAATAAAAGTTTATTTAAGTTTAATTCGATTCAAATAAACTATTTGAGTGTTCAATTGGTTTTATTGTCATATACCCATTGGACGGTTGAATCCATGAATTTTATGTATCTCAATTTATTGAGTTTTTATTACATTCTTAACCGTTTATGGTATTTGCATGGGAAAAAATGGAAAAAAAAAAGTTTTATGTTTCATTCAATGGGTGGTGTGAGATGACACTTCAATGGTTCAATTGGAACCGTAAACATAAACAGAATTGTTTTCTTTTTCTGTTTTGGTATCCAACTGAGATGATTCAATTCCATTTAAAATGATACGATGATGTTGATGTGGTTTACAAGGGGGTAAATTTATCGGATATTATCATTATCATTATTGTTATGTTTTATTATCAATTTGGTTTTCAATACCAACGAATTAAATTATGTTTTTCCTGTTACATATAATTTATGTAATTTACCCTTGGCTTAGAATGTTTGTACTTTTTCGGGTATTTGAACTTGATCAAAAAGTTCGATATTTATGATGTTCCCTATTTGTATACTCACAATGGTGTATTGGATGGTGCGAAATGGTCATTACATACTGGATTTTATATATCATTAGCACCCATGACCATGATAACAATACGTCCTGTAGTATGTATAACATAATGTTGGTAAATTAATATAATTTGGATTGAAATGATCTGTGAAAATGTTGATGTCTTTATCCTGGACCAAAGAGTCCATAGTTCTTCTCTGTGATGATGGTGATGAATAGCCATGTGACGGTATTCGAAACTAATGGACTGCATATCTCTGACGGTTGCAAAAATAAAAATTTTATGCCGTCTAATGGACAGTAATGTTGATAATCGACCCAGCCGTTAGTGTTAAATTGAGAATTGTACGACCTTTGATTCAATTCGATTCCACTATGAAACTGTACAAATAAGATACCGACACAGAGAAAGATCATTAGTCGAAAAAGAAGTTTAATTATCCGCAATCGTTTCTTGAATCGTGGAATTAAAGTGGCACGGGAACAGTTTAATTTCGATGCAATGAAACGTTAGAAGGAATCATTAAAGTGCAACTTCTGTTCCTTCAATGTTAATAGAAATTCTATTCAATAATCGTTTGTCAAGTGAAGACATATGATGGATAACGTTCATTCCGAATAATTAAATTTTCTTTTTTACTTCATTTTCTGTTAGCAAATTCTATAATCAGTTATACGAGAAAGAGAATTCTATCAAGATTATTATTGGTTTTTGTATCATACATTTCTCACCTTTTAAATGATAAAAATCTTAATGAGATTAAATTTAAAACCCGTTTTAATGAAGTCATTTTCTTTTTCTTTTAAATCTCATTGTCATTTTCGGTTTTTTTCCTTTGACTGTTAATTAAATTGCTTATAAGCTGTTTAAAGAATCAAATGATTAGTATTTGTTTTATTTTAATAAATTAAATGTTTCATTTTTCATTACAGACACTTCAATAAAATTAATTAGAAATATTGGAATTTTGTGACTAGAAACGGTTGCGGTCATCGAAAAGGACATTTAGTAAATTACCAAAAAGAAAAAAAAAACTCGACTGGATAGTCCAGCATATCCAGAGATATTAATAAATCTATTTGACATTTGGTAAGTTAAATTCTAATTTATAGTCATTTTTGTAAAATATCATGAAAATGTAAAATTGTTCGTATGTTTTGGTATGCAACAAACATATCGCGTTTTAAGGGAATGGTAATAATTGTTTTGAAAAACATCGACCGTCTAAATTACAATTCTAAATGTAATTTGAATTTAGTTTTCAGTTAAATATGGTTAGGGATGGATATAATGCATAAATTAAGATATTAATCTCTAGTAGTTTTCAATTTTGTTATTCTTCTCTGGTCCCGATTGTTTCTGAGGTTAGGGACAACCCGTGGGGTGGCTTCGTTCTAATTGAAAGCTTGTTCGTTTAGAAAACGTGTGTTCAGGATGTTATGATGAATTTTCTAAACTTTCTGACGATGTACTTGAGACACATTGTCCATTTGCTAGAATTCTGTCTTTGGTTAAGTTCTCACACTCCGTTTGAATTGAATAAACCGTAGAATGGCACTTCTATAGAACGGATTCGGATATGTTTTAGTTATTATGAAATAAATTGAAATGTGTGTTATACCGTTACATAAATAAAGAAATTTGTCTGTGTCCTTGATGTCGGCATCAAGACGCCATCCATTTCCGTGGCAGTACCAAGCCGCATATAAATTTTTCATTCATCTCTTTCGTTATTCAATGAAAGAATATTTTTGTTCAAATAGTCCAAGAATACATATACAATTCATTATGATTTCGATCTGTTCTGCATAATATTATGAGAATTGTAAGAATTTTGTGCTATCTTTTCTCTTTGCTATTTTATCCAAATGATACAATTGACAGTATGAGGAATATGAAAATTCATTTACATTAAATGAAAAATTATTTTATTTTTGTCAATGTTTTTCCTTTTTTTCTTCTGTTCGGGATGGTTTTTTTGTTTTGTACTTGATAAACGATTTGAAAATTCAAGTGGATTCATTGTATGTGATCAGTTGAAACAGAAGGAGTCGATTACAGAGAGCCGCCAATGAATTGATAAATGGTTTAGTCGTGCCAATGCGTTGAGACGGTGTCTTTATCATTTTATGTTGTTTAAGGAATTGGGGGGTGCGTGTGATTGAAGGCGACGGGAATTGTTGATGGGAAATAGACAATTTTCGGTCGGTTAGGGATGATGTGGTTCTGATGCAATTGATCCAGATTGAAACAATTTCATTATAATGGTAATCAAAACAGTTTTGGTGTGAGTTTCAATTCAATTGTGTTAATTTTCTTTATGTGAATGGAAAAGAAGAGAACAAAAATAATTTTTTTTTCCGGTAATTTAAGTAAAATTGTTTTAAAATCTTAATTCACTTCTGTTTTCACAGAGTGTTGAACAACTAAATGTGCGTTAAATTCATATTCACCTTCTTCTGGCCACCTTATAAATTTCTTTTGTTTTTGAATTCGTTCCGTTGTTGTAGAATTGTTTTTTATTTTTATTTTTTTTAATTCATTTATAATTAAGTATATTTGAACCGAATCCATATGGAAGTTGCAGTTTAAACAGCATGAAACGCTTATTAAATAAAAGATGATGAGTTGGTAACATAATTATAAAGCCAATCATATGAAAATCTTAAACATTTCTGTTTCCATATAATTTTAATGCTACTGATTTAACAATTTTAAAAAGTTTTAACTGCAGTTTCTCTCCCCGAATCATAAGAGTGTAATCGAACTAAATGAAGATATGTTTTCGCAGTCTGTTTGGCGGCTTGTTATATGCCAAAACGATTATTATTTGAAATTATTTGTAAAAAACAGAATATTTCTATTTGAAAATATCTATGCGATGTAATATCATCTTGTCTGAGATAAAAAAAAAGATAAAAGCTGCACAGAGTTATGATTTAAAGCTTTCATAATTGAGTTAATGAAGTTATTAACTTGTGAACAGAAACAGAAAAACAAAATTAATATATTTCATTGATGAGATGAAATATTTTCTTCTACTTTTCTTATTATGTGAAGAATTTTCGAATTAGTGGAATGTTTCGGTGGTTAAAGATTGAAGAACTATTAAGGATATTGTTCAATTTTAATCATATTTTTGGCTAAATTATAATTAAATTTGTTGTTATTCCGTCAGTATGAGAAATAGTTTTTTTTCTCTTGCCTAAAATTAACCTTTAACTGGAAACGATAATCAATTTTATACGCAATTTTTCATTTAAATTCACACTTAAGTTTAATATGATGTTGTGAATGATGATACAGTGAGTTTTATTTTAATTTTATTACATGAAAATGCATCATGTTCATAATGAGTTTACGCATTAACAGCTTATTACAGTGTCCAGTGAATGACCAATCATAATGAGCGTTTTGGTAATTCCTGATTTTTTTTCATCTTGCATCACATGAACATTGAAAATTCGCATGTGAATAAAAAGTTTCAAGTCATGGTTGTTGGTTTATCTACCAGAAATTCTAAAAGAATGAAGAAAATGATGATTATCTTCTTTCATTCATAAACGTAAAATTGTTTGACTCTGTTGTTGTTTCGTTTTTGAAACAATAAACATTTTTAGAACGGATGATGATCTCCTTCTAAGATGACAATAAGATTCTAAGGATGTTTTTGATTATTTTTGTTTTGTATTTTGATCCCATTTCGACTACAGGCATTGAAAGACTGAGGGGTTGGGAGAACAATGTCAAATTGTTTATTGTCTTTTTGGTGGTTTTTAGGAAGACATTGTATTATTCTGTCCACCCATTGTGTCATAATATGGGTAACGATATAATGATTTAGCAACTAAAAATACTCTTGAGTTCATCGAACTGTAACAGGAGAAGATTATATTCAACTGCTTAGGTGAATAGGATGAAATTTCCTAAAAATTAAATGAAAAGTACTTTATTCGTTGAAACAAAAAGTTTAAAAGTTCATCCATTGAAGTTGATTTTTCTATTTTATGAAGTATTGGGCATATGTGACAATTTATCTCTCATATAAATTTAAAGAAATCATCAAACCACATTTTCTATACGATTTAAATGGGATCATTAATCGTTGGTTTTTTACAGATTAAAATGGAACACCAACGATGTTTTAAAAGAAATCAATTCATTAATGTATTCACATAACATTATGAATTATTAATTTCAATGTTTCTTGTTTGATTTTTCTTCTCACATGAAACCTTTAAATTTTTTAACTAAAAATTAAGAATCATCTTAAATAATCGCACTATTTGTATATTAACCACAAAATAACATTAAACATTGTAATATGCAACCAAAATGATAAGACTAATAATCATTTGATACACATTGGTAAACTAACAAATGGTGTTATATGAGAACAAAACATTTAATACATTTGGTTTGAATATTTAACGTGCAGTTAATATTTGTGAATATAAACCGCATTCAATTGTATTAATAAAATACATGAAATCATGATTTAGTGGATTGATTAAAATTTGTGTTGTTTGTTATAGATTTTCTGTTCTGTAGTTTCATAGTTGTGTGGCATAAAACCTCATAATATACGACATAATTGAATTAATCTTGAAATGCTAAATGCAATCAGTACAAAAATATAAATAAATCAACATTATGGAATACAACGAATAGTGGATAAAATAATACTTTTAATGTTCACTTTTACAATTATATGAATTCTGATTTAGAACAGGTGAAAACGATTAAACATAAAATTTATTTGTTAATAATGGTATTCATTTACCATCAATTTTGATTTATTTATTTCTCAGTTTTCATGTCGTTACCACATTTGAATAAATTGCAATGAACTCTCAGTACTATTGAAATTGTTATTTAATGTTTAGCTTACTTTTATATCAGAAAACAATTGAAATTGAATTTAATTGCCAACAGTTTTATCATTGATACATAACACACATTTAATCACATTCACTATATTAGTAATTAATAAAAAGAATGTCAGTGTATTCATTTTCAAATGATAAATAGACATTTTCAATGCCTTGGAAGACGTATCTTTCTTCGTTGATGTTACTAAAGATTCAGTCAAAGGATACAAAATTGATCGAATAAATTAAGTAACTACTATATAAACAGACGTAAGCAGGACTGTGGTTTAACACGAAGAGATATTACATGATTTGAATCATAAATCATAAAATTGAATAAATGATTCTATATCGATGAGATTTTTTTTTTTGTTAATTCTGTTTCCTTTCTATGATACTTGCATATGGTTCATAAACGAAGTGTGAATAATATTGAGAGACCGCATTTTGTTCAAATTTTATTTGTAAAGTTAAGGAGAAGAAAAACTTTACTTCTGTGTGCAGATTTTTTTATTTTGCTCCTTGGCATAAAAAACCACATATGGATATTAATATATTGGGATCGTTCGGATGGTCAGAAAAGTTTTCCACTTTTTATTCCGTGAGTGTGATTTGCCTCACCCAAAGGAGATGTGAGTGTTGGCAACCGGGATATTATCAGTAAAAATATTTTGAGGGTCAGCTACTGCCCACCAAATGAAAAGGAAAAAAAAAATAAGAAAAACCGAAATGATACATTGAAACCGCATTATTCTCTGTGTGTCCTGGTCAGTTTGTGGTTACTGCAACATTTTTCTTATCAGGTCAAATCTTTTGTATTACGTTTTTTCTTTAATTTTTTTTTTTTCATTTGAATTTGTGTTTGAGTCTTTTTTTAAGGGCGTTTTAGTTGTCACTAGTTCTTTTTGTTTGGTGAAAAAAAGTAGCTTATGCATCTTTAAGAACATCAACTTCTGGACGAACTTTTGACCTGATAACCATATTAAATGAACATAAATCGATGTCTTGGTTGTGTTTCTTTTGATTCATTTTGATCAGAATGGTTGTTTAATATTTAATATCATCAGTTGGGGCTGAAGAGAATAATAACAAACGAATTTCAATTCAAATAATATTAAGAAACCAAGTGTAGTGTTATGGTGAAAATGGACCAGCCGTGACGCTTATGGGATTTTAGTTGTCTTGGGGGGAGAACAGAAAATGTAGAAGCAGAAGAAAAAAATCATGTTTAATAATAAGGAAGAAACTGATGAGTGTAGAGTCTCATCCCTTCTACTGAGAAACAATTGTGAGGGGTTGGAAAATATCATTTTGATATTCTGTAAGACGAATTCGTTGAAAACAAATTTTCTTTCTCATTCCCTGTGGTTAACGAAGATCTGGTGGGATGAGATCTTAGTATCTTAACGTGTTATTGTATGGTGTCATGTACCACATACATCATGGCACGATTTATGACCTCCTTTAGATAAATATTATAAAGACCCTTTGACTCTCATGTGTGGGACAAAACAATTGTGAAAATTTCTGGTTCTTTTAGTTTAAAAATCAGAAATATGTTGTATTTAGGAAGAGATTAGCATAACTTTTACATGGTACATTAAATTAATAATGTCATGAAAAGTCATCAGGCAAAAGAGTTGAATTTATTTCCATTTAAAGAATTTTAAAAAACAATTTCTCTGACTAAAGTACAGTGATTTAATGTGTATTATTATTTAATAAACATTAAGTACAGATGAAAGGATATTTTCATATTCTTAATAAATCCTTTAAGCATCACTTCATAATCGTATGAGTTTTCATTAAGAAAACCAAAAAAAAAAAATAAAAGGAGGAAAAAGTTCCATTTTTAATTTAAATTAAATCATCTTATGGTTTTCATGTGTATAAACAACGGAACTCATTAAAATTGTAATCAAAGAGCCACATATGAATGAAACAAGTGGAATTAAATTCACATTTATTTCGATCAAATTCCAGGTGTTGTATTCAGTTGAAATGGAATGTTTTCCATTTGTTTTATATCCAAAATGGGGATGAATCTGTGTGAACGGTTTTATTGATGATAAATTGCGTCAAATTAGTTGGACATAAATTATTAGTTGAACAGCAACCATAAGGAGTGATGATGGAAATTCCTGTGTTTTCCTTTTCTATTTTCTGTTGTTACACGGGAGGGATGGGATTATATCGCCCACAGCAACTGCTTATTCACATAACCACGAATAAAGAGGAATAAAATTTTTGCAAATACAATAAATTATAATTTCTCTTAAGCGATGACATTTAATTGTTCCATAAGTTTGTTCTACGAGAAGTTTCAAATTGTTCAAAAATCTTAACTCTGTTGTTCTTGTACATTACTACCATTCACTTTTTTCAACAGATCAATGGAATAAGAAATCATAAATAAAATTAATGAAGTCATTAATTTATATAAAAATTTAAGAGTTTCTTATTCGTATTAAATTGAAATTGAGACTGTTAAATGATTACAAGGAGTTTTTGATTCTTTAATTTATCCAAAATGTGGAATCAGTTTATGTTTTCTTGCTCTCTTGTATTGAAAAAAGATGGGATCCCAATTAAAGGAGTACCGCAAATGAAAGAGATGCCATTACATTTCGAGTCTTATTGCGGTGATTGAGAAATCCGTAAATGTTCATTAATTATTAAAAGAAAGAAAAAACTACTGATTGGTTGATCTTATTGAAGACCATTAAGGGATATGGCGCATTAAATATTTTAACTCTTCATATGGTATCTAGATCATAACCAAAATTGATTTTATATATTTCTTGTCGTCTATCTGGCGAAATTGGCAATCATGGCTTGTGGATTCTTCTGTTTGATGCATGAACACAGAATATTTAGTATAACGAGTTAATGTAGAATAAAAAACATAAAAACAGATACAGATAAAACGGTTATAAATTAATATTCCTATTTGATTGAAGATGAAACAGCTACTGGAATTTTTATAATATTAAATGATTTTTAGAGGTATCAACTGATCTTTAAAATATAAAAATTTTGTCATATAAGAATGTAGATGACGCGAAAAAAAAATGGCCAATGGCAATTGACTTCGGGACTGATGCATAAACGTTAAACCATGGCGCACATAATACCATTTACCTGTGTTCCTGTATCCTCGTGTATTTTTATCAAGACTTTGTCGTTTCCCCAAAAGGAAAGATCTGTGTGAAGCGAAGTCAACAACGATTTCATTATTCTGAACAATTTTTTTTTTTTTTCATATTCTTATTTTATAATTCTTTTCTCTTCATCTCGTTTATGTTATTTAATTTACTAAAGAGATCTTACGGATATGAAGAGAGTTTCTTTTGTCGGCATATCAACACAAATAATAAAATATCAAGAGTCTCTCTTTTGATCGTGATTGTTTCTCGTTTGATGATGCACGCGCACCTAAACTGATACCTCATTTAATGTGCATAAGCCTTAATTTTTGGTATTTCTGTTGTATGGTGAATCTAGTTGAAAATGAATGATTTAAGAGTGGCAAAACATAAAATTAATATACCAAAAAGAAGTCGTTGGACAACATTGATGTTAAATCAGGTGAATTAAATCAATGGTGGATTGATTTAATAAACGATTAGTCTTTTGTGTGATTCTGGTATTTTCATATAGAGTATGGCATTCATATTTATTTTATATTTTGGGGAATGATGGGTGCATCGATTATTTTGTTGCAATATAAGGAGACATAAAACTTACCTGGTCACATTCTCCATTTAATTTTTTTTTTGTCGGAATTATCTTACTGTGAAACTGAAAGTGGAATTTACCTTGAGAGAAAATCATGATTACGTGAACTATCAATTGGATTGTTATCCATTTCTGATTTATCATATAGTCAAATGAACGGTGATGGTTCAATTAGTCAACCAATTGATAAAATAAAGATTGGATGATAAAATTAAATTCATCAGTCAATTGAAATTAAAATTTTTCATGAATGAAACAGTATTTCAATTTAAATCTACCGTCGCTTGATAAATCTCTCATTCATGGAGATATCATCTCATCATGATACTTATAAATCATGCATTTTACTATTCCAACTGTTGGAATTACAATCAAAAATAAAACGAATAAAACATGAATGAATGAATGAACAAAAGTTAATCAGCAATATGTAATATTGGACAATTACTTCATTGAAACACGGAATATATGCAATTATATTTTGATTTTCTCAGGTATTAACAAACGTGATAAATGAAAATCAAGAAACTCTTTATAAGTTAAAGAAATTCAATTCAATGTAACCAAAACATCAATAATCCATCGAAATGTTATTTTGGTTTTTTCATTACAGTTCACTTTAAAATTAAGGGAATTGATTAATCTACACTGTTAACCACAACTAATCCAATGGTTTTAGAAACAAAACAAAAAAACTAATCGTCCAGATGAAAATCAAAAGAATAAATTATGTAAAGTCAAGACAATATTGAACCAAAGACAAGAGAAGAAAAAAACAATTGAATTACTATGTAATCAATATCGTGGTATTTATTCATCATCAATATGATGAGGTTTAGGAACAAATCAAATAGAATTTAATGTTCCTTTTTTTTGTGAATGAAATATTTAATTTTTCACGAAGTTCATGAAACGAGATCTCATTGGATTCCAATCAGTTTTTTTGGTATCCAATTGAGAAGAATCTTGTAAACATAAGAATTGTATGAGAGCCCAAAGTCACCAATAAAAAACAACATGAAATACATAGTCTGTTCATTGACCATAGAGCACGCCGCGAACTTCTTAATGAATGAAAATTTTTTTTTAATGTTTTCAACAATGTAAGAAAAACCAACATTGAATTACTATGGATTTACGTTTCTCTTGGTATTTTAGTTCTGTTTGGATTTTTTATTCAGATTTGAATTGGCTAATCATCCAACGTCTACCAGTGTTTGCTAGGTGGATAATATTGAAATGAAACTATAGTAGATTAAAGCACAACATCGTTGAATGCTAATAAAGGGAAAACTCATTTAAATGGTTGAATGGAATCATGATAATTTTTTTATTGTTGAAAATATCTGGTATCAACAAGAAATCAATAGTGGAAGCAATTGGCTCCAATGTACATGAAGAATTTGTGAGATTGAATGAAATGTAAGAAAAACTTATACTAAAATTCCAATCAATTCAAGAACTTTAATATTGAAAATATTTATTTTATATTTGTTACGTTTGATTGATTTACCTATAGCGTTAAATAGAAAAAGAATGGACAACAATTTGTCTATATTAGTAACCATAAAACAATGATTATTATAAATTGAGTATTTTTCACTCAATTCACAGTTGATTGTTTGAATAATTTCAATTAAATTATCATACAAAACGATTGTGAAAATAATAAACACTTTGAGATGATGTTAAGTTGCTCCAGTTGTAATTGGGATGGGATTGTATTTTGAAATTTCCATCGAAATTGAGGGTAGATGAAAGTGCCTTATTGCCCTATTTTCACATTTTCCTAGTTTTTATCCATTTGTATGTACCACTCTCTCTTCATTCTGAATGGTTTTAATAGTCGCGCAATTTTTTATATAAAAATACAATCTAAATGGAACGTCTCTTGTATAGATTACCGTCGGTGATGGGAGACAGAAGAGAAGAAGAACCACTTTACCATTTCTCTGCTCATTACATAATTTGGTACAAACATTTAGATGATCCCTCGTATTGTCTCTGTGTTTGGTTATTGTTCCATAACATATCCTTTGTGGTATTACTACACTGCTGGTTATACAACATTTCTCCCCTTCCATGGTCCAAACTGACATTTCTCTATTATGCCTGTGAAAAATGATGGATATTTTTCCTCGGCATTCATAATGATATGTGTTTTATGTTTTATAGTTTCGAATTTGGCCTACAGTGATAGACTGAGAGAAATAGAATGTCGGTTCATATCAGTTGTTTTGTATGTTTCATATCAATTTTTATTTGCGTTCTTGTTTGTTCAAATGGTGTGGGTGAGTGAGACCCAACAAAAAAAAATAAAGGACAACCGTTGAATAAGTGAGTTTAAACGCGATATACCACGGGAACTGAACCCAGAAGGAATACTAGAGTAAATGAGGAACGAACAAAAAAAAATGTTTTGACTTCTTAACATGAGAATAGATGTTGGACCATAATTCTCTTCACATTCAGTGTTTATACTCTATTGTCAATTTTGTTTGAATTCTTCACTAAATGGTACATGACGGTCGTAATTGTGCCAACATACCGTAGGTTTGTTTCACTATAGAGGGTGTTTATCGTTGAACATAAATGAATTATGGCATTACATCAAACCTACGATTTTTCTATCTATTTGTTGTTATTCTTTTGCTTGGGGTTGAGTCAGACTGAGATGAGATTGTATTACTGACGACTGGTCCAATTCATATTTTTTAAATTCCATCACATTAAATTGATTCAAGTGATATGAGAATGGAATGAGATGCTCATTCATTGAAGACGAAGGTAAACATGATATCCTTCATCTAATAACCCTCTTGGTGAAGGTTAAAACCACACCAGATTTAGATTTAAAAAAATAAACCGTAAAATTTACCTTTGGTCCGTTTATTTAATAAATTAAATTAATTTTCATGATTTAAATAAATTTTTCGGTACACGGATGCGTGCATTCAGAACCTAAAACGAAATTGAAATGAAATTGAGCTAAACGATTTGACTTCCTTCCTTTTTTCTGTTGATTTCATTGAATTAATAAGAGAGAAAGCAATTTTATTGGGTCGAATGATTTGTTCGTGTTTCGTTTTTGTTTTTTTTTTCTTCAACTGATTTTATATTTTAAATGAATATTCAATGATCAATTTCATTATAATTTTCCAAGATATTTTTTTCGGTTTTCTTGGACCTAAAATATAACGGATAACATTTGAAAATTAGATTAAGAAAAACAATTTTTGAATGGAAATTGAGATTCATTGATGGGTAACCGAATATTATTCATTTGGTTATTTAAAATAATAAAATAATGCACGTGATGTTTGTGAGTGGCTGTTGGAGCATAAGTATTTTTCATTCACTGTTGTTTTGATTAAATTATCTTTATAATTTCGCTACTGAATTATTAAAATCGATGAGAATTATTCGAATGATTTGTCTGATGATGCATAATAATGTGCTCTCTGATTTGATTGCATAATTTTTGCGTGCATTTAATCGTTAATCGATGTGTAACAGCACAGAATCAAGAATAAAAATATTAAATTCAGATGATGAGTCTCGATTGAATAATTTGAATTTTATAGAACGTTTGATATCACAATGAAGATAATGAGAAAGGAAGATGAAATTAGGTAATTTAATTCACAAATGTTCTATACAATTTTCATTCACAGATTGCGTGAAAATCTAGACAAATTTGTTCCCATAATTCTGCGAAATGGTCCAGTTGAAATAAGCCACCTGAACGATTTGTTTTAATCTTTATTAATTAGATTGCTTTCCGTGTTTGCCATAATCTTTGTGTCCCTGTAATCAATCTGTAGCCAGAGTCCAAGGTACCACATTAACATTGTTGATTTACCTGTTTCAAATGACTTATTGTTCCATTTTAACATAAAACATAAATCCTTATGATGTTACTGTTTTGTCTCCATTTCGTTGTACATTTTATATAAGTTAAACATTACCAATATTGTGTTTAATATTCTATTCTATCTTGTTTCTTATTTTTCCACCGTAAAATAACAAACAAGAGAAATTAACAATAAAAAAGTACATAAAACTTTAATGTTTTACTTGAAATACATATTGCTAATCGTATAATATTGTAATTGGATTCATTGATTTTAAGCCCCAAAGAGCTTATTGAAATGCACACAATGAGTTTCAATAGATCAGATAAGCGATGAAATGGTAACACCGGTAACAATTTTTAGCCTCTTTTTTTTGTTATTTTTATTAAAGTTTCATTGTCGACAGAAAGTAGGTACCTAAGCGTATAAGGGAAAATAGTTACATTAATTAATAAAAATTGAAAGAAGAAACTCATAGACTGAATGAAAAAAAAAAATGAATTTCAATATAATAAGTAAAATAAACATAACTATTAAGTGCGTGGGATAATTTACCATTGATTGTTTCCTACGATGAGTTCAGTAAAAATAAAAAGAACGAGAAAAAATTACAGAACAGAAGCAATTCTTAACAATTATGGTTCTTGGATTAAGATGCGATTCTTACCTTTACGTTGATAGTCGTCGATTGTGTGTAATAAGGAGAACAGTTAATGATTCGGATAGTCATAAATCAATTTCATCATCATTAGACTATCTATTCCTTAGGATAGAAATGAATCCAAAAGGTGATTCTATGTTACTTATGGTTTGACCATTCGATAACAACATATCCCTTCTAATGATTTGATTACCATCGAAGAAGTTTGATAATTGTCTTACTACATAATCGGATAGATAATCAAGGCTTTTACGCACCAATTCATTGTGAAAATTCGTTTGCCACACTTAATGAATCTCAATACTTTGGTCATGTTAGACTAAGCATATGGTGCACACAACATGAGTTGCAGCCAAATGAAATACAATCATTCTCAAAAAACATTAAATTCAAATTTGAATATCATTAAATTCCATTGAAATTAATGTGTAAATTATCAAATAATAAGTTTCATAATAAATTTGAAAATAATTAGAATCATAATCGAATGAGAAATAAGCAAAAAACACTAGAAGAGAAATAAGCAAAAAACACTAGAAGAGAAACGGTGAATTTGCAATCGATGAGATACACCGTGTATATTGTAATTCTGTTTATTATTGTCACGGGTATTGTTAATAGGCAACTAACATTAATGGTAAGGTCGTTTTCCACTAAATTGTCACTTGCTCTATTTAATCGGATAATAACTGAAAACACCGTCATGTTGTTGTACTTCCCCTTATGCCGCCACTGATGATGGTACACATTTTTTTTTGTATCGCCCTTGTTTGTCATATCAGTGAAACTCATAATGATATGCAACGACAGTTAAAATGAGACTAATGGCTGTTTATGTTCCAACCCATATGCAAAACCGTAAAATTTTCAGTTTACCCAAAAACAATGTTTTCTGTGCAATTTTAATTTAATTTTTGCGAGACTTACGTTGTATGGCATTTTTGAATTTTATTTTGTTATTTTAGTGGCACAACAAAACCTTAAGTGTCATTCAATTTTTGGGGTTTGGTTTTTCAATGAAAATTATGATTAAATACACGAGAGTGTAACTCAATATTTACACATTTAACAAGTAGAGGTATTGGCCAGACATGGAAATTTTTAGTTTTGGCGGAAAAGTTTTAAATGTCTCTGTGTTTGTTGCATAAAACAATTGATGTAGTTGGTTGTATGTCGTCGAACAAGTGAAAAAAGTAGGAAATTTTCGAAATATTTCATAGAACATATCAGCATTCCAGTCATATCAAGTGGTTTATCGTATCCCTTCAGTATTTCATATGTAGATTTGCACCTTCCGCATTGTATATGAATATGCCGGCTCCTTGAAGACGTTACTCTTAATGCCGTAAATTACCATAGATAATAGAGAATATGTTTCAATGAATTATTGCTTGGTTGACCTGGAATTTTATTTAGTGACTAATTCATATCCATAGTTTTTCCGATATCCCGTTGTGTTTTACTCTCGTACAAAATTTGAATGTTTTAAATTCTCTCATATCACTTGAACTCATCGTTGTGGTACAACGATAAATATTCCTTATGTTCTGCATTGATGTTGAATTTCTTTTGTTTTTTTTTGCCAAATTTGAACATTTTAGTTTAAAATTTTTGGTTTTAATTGTGAAATTTTGTTATTCTAAATGATTTCATCTCTTTCTCATTCGGTGTGTGCTGTTCTCTAAAACTAAAATTTGATATGGATAAATTATTGTTATACATTTCTTATTGCACCCACCTACTTCTAAGATTCACATGGATACAGTTAAGACTAAGAAATACAGAAAGATAATGTTGTAATTAAGATGCTATAAACGCATTCAAGGAGTAAATTTGTTATTTTAATTTTATGGTTTATTATGTGCGCCCGTCTGTAACATTACCGTAAAGTAAAATACGATAGATATTGTTACCGAATATAATGTTGAATACATTTCAATGATGATCATCATCCTCTTCTATATGTACAATGGATTTACTGGGTTCATTGATGCCACCACCATACGATAGAAGTTCTCAATACTTGGGTGATTTGTTTTTCCTCTTAATCTCAAAAGGTATTTGACTTTCATTGTAGAAATTAGTCGCCGTAGTTTTGGATCCCTCTCTCTCTGTTTGCTACAAATCGAACGAAAAGATTAATAAAAAAAATATACAAATTCATTAATCGAATCGATGGTACAAGAAAACGGTTGTTCTCCATCAATGATTCTTATCCCATAATGGTCATTTGTGGCCACACAGTAATCTCTCTTTTCTCAGTTGTCCATTCATCTGAACCGGTGAATAAATAAAAGTTTTTTTTTTCCTTTGATAAAAATCATGTTGTACATGATCATGTTCAATGGTAATTTAAAAATTAAATACAAAAAAGCAGATACTTAAACAAAAGCATAATAATTACATGTAAACGTAGAATTAAACTTTTGGTTTCTATCATGTTATGTTAAGATAAGACGACATCCATTGAGCTACTGACGGAGTTTTCTTAATCGGTTTAAAGCCTTTACCTCACACTTGGTTTACTTCTTGTATTACTCAAATTAACGGAAGGAATAAAGAGCCACAATGTGTGTTAGTCCATTTAATACTAAGTGTAAATAAATGATAGGGTAGAAGGAGCGCCACCAAATCATTAGGGATCCGGATAATATTGTTCATAATTACTCATCGGTCTTTTTATTTCTTGTTTTATTCAATTTCCGTTTATGGTAAAACAGTTGTGTATGTGTATGCTATTAAATTTAACTTAATCCATAAGTCAATTACCTTCAATTAGAAGTGACTGTTGTCTTCTGATCTCATCCGTATGATTAAAATGTGCCGCATTTGACAATACCAACTGTGATATTTAACGATTTCAAAATTGATCACTTCTGTATCAGTTTTCTGTTTTATTATTTTGGGATCCGTTAAGTCAACGGTGTAACACACAAGGTGAATACAAATTTATAACGATGAAGATGAATTACCAAAACGATTGAAAATAATTCTTGGTCATTAATAAGCGACTACGAGTATATAAAATGTGAAAATAAGGGAATATTGAATGTTTTGCACTTGATATTTGGTTTAGTTCAATTAAAATCGTGACATCTGCTTTTTTGTAACATTTATGTGTGGTACGGTAAATACGAAATATTCCTTTAACTGGTTTAAGTTATGTTTCCTTATTCCATGAACCCCGATATCAAAAGTCCCAGGTAATTGGGTTAATCAAGTTTTATATTGTTTGACCATTCTGTGAGAGATTCATTTGATTCTTGTTTTTTTATACTTTTCAATTTATTAAAATTAGTAGAATTAAATGGAATAATGATGATTGGCACATTCATTTAAATACAATTTAATTCAATTTTTATCAAAGTAAATATGCTTTTTGCTCCCCAATGGAATGTATGCAATGTTTTTCTACATGAAAATGAGAATTCCTTTTCAATTCATTATCAACCAAAATGATATTATTTTTATAGTAAAAGATGCAAATTTTAAATATCAATTTGAGCTGGTTGAACAAATGCGTTTATCATAAAATTTTCTCATGTATCCCGTAATGAGACTTTGGTTTTTTTTTTTATTTGTATTAATGAGAATACTCGGTATTTTTTCAATATAAAAGAATTATAAAATTTTTGAATTGAAACAGAAAATGTAAAAGAATTTCTTTCAATGTTATAAATTCCACACGCTGTTATTTCACTATGTTATGAGAGAAATAATCATATTTTTATGCGAATTTTGTATGAAGTGAAAAGAAGATGTGACGATGATATCAAGAAATGAAAGAAAGAAAAAAAAATTCATAAAAATGTTTGTTCTGGAAAAGCTCATAATTGTAAATGCAAACATATTTCATGTTATCATAATACCAGGGGTATTCTACGCTGATGAAATGAAACACATGACTTTGGCGAGTAAAAGGTCTCTCTTCAGTTCTGGTCTTTTGGCATCCGTTGATCAAATGACCATAGAAGTATGAGGTGAACGTTTATATAAGACAATATAGAAAACGGTCATTGATAATCACATTTATTAGCTGTAGTCGTTTTGGAATAGTCAGCCACATGTGAAAATTCTATAAAAATGTCAGAATCTATTTAATTAGGGATTCACCGTGTTTATATGGCTAAAGTGATACTATTCGAGTAAATGGAATGAGAATGTTGTATGTGGAGTTGGGGATGACCAAATTCATTTCGATCCATTGTGTCTTCTTGGTCCGTCTAATTACAGAGAATGTATATGAGTATGGGGGTATACCAAGTGATATGAGATGACTTTGGGTCCTGTCATAGTCACATTCCAGTGGTTGAAATGGCAAATATTTCGTAGGTGGACATTGAACGGTAGTAATTCATTATGATTGTAATTTATAGGGAAATAATTGTGGTTCGTTGAATCACCATAAGTAGCATAATTCCATTACCATATTCGGTTAGTTTTCGGTATCGTATCTCCCAAAGATGAGATATGATGGCATGTAATCGCAGATGTTTAATGAGACAACATGTTTCATTTAGCCAGTGTTTATAGGCGGACTGTTTTTAAAAAAGGGTCAATTGTACTGATTATGGTTGGATGTTTTTTCATGCATTCGGTTGTAATAGAAAGGTTAATTCAATTGTTCACCTGCATCTCACCGTTTATTGACTTAGGCCAAGAGAATATATTAAATTTGTTAAAGGTTGCGGAAAGCAGGTCACCTTTTCATTCCGTTGGACGTTACTTTTTATTATAATTTTCTTTACCATTGAGATAACTTTTGATAATTTTCATCAATGATTTTATTTGGTGTTTCATTCGCAATTTTCCACTGATAATTTCACATGATTCAGTTCATCACATCAAATTCCAATCATTCTTAGCTGATAATTTGATTGATATTCGTCACTCAGTTTATAGCGCAGTATTCGATTAATGGATTTTAGGCGTAATTACATTGAAATTGTAACATTAAGTCTACTGAGAAGATGCATCACACTGTTACAATCCCATTTGACTGAATCCAGAGTTAGTGGATATTTAAATATCACATTGTGTGAATAACTTGAGTCGGTAGTTAACTTTAATGCTTTAGGGCAGAGCACTTAAAGTGATCTTTTCGATAGATTTCAATCCTGGTACTTCGGGACCTTTGCAAATCAATCAAATACACACATACACATAATTCGCCACATCCAAAAGGTGGCAATCGTCTATTGCGGAAGATGTTAACATCCACTGAATAGAATATCTATAGATGGAATCTGGCATCAACTGAATCATTTGTCTTTCTATTTACATAAGAAATCAATCAATCAAGTGAGTTTTACAACACCAGAATAAAAGAGAGATCGGATACAGAGTATTAGATGGCCATTGCATAATTCTTATTTGAAGAGGCAATTGCACAATGAAGAGATGATGATAAGAATTATCCTCCTGCCGTTTGCCGACGGTTCTGATGGTATTATATTTGAGAGCGTTTCGTCTTTAGTGAACCAACATAATAAATGAATCTGCATTGCAAAACAATACATTGTATGTTGGTATTCTACTTGATGATGTTATGTACCAGGGATGGGAGGGTTGTTGGTTTTACGTTGACATCAGACAATTAGTTGAATTCACCAAGTAAGAGAAAACGTTGAGAATAGACAAACGATATAATTACGGGAATGGTTTTAACGTTTTCTGTTTTGGCGATATCATTAAGTAGAGAAGTGGGTGGTTGAATGGCAGACAACAGCGTCATTTACATTAGCCAAGGGATGATGATTCGATGAAGTCGTTTTGGTGTTCTATCAATTCTGGGATTATGTAATATAATTCATTTTTTTAAATCGTCTTGAATTGTCTAAAATAGATAAATTAGCACATATACGATTAGATAAGAATTCAAATTGGGTGAATGTGATCACCCGTAGATTTGTGATTACTAATTGATGACGAAATTCACAAGTTCAGGTGATTCATTTTCAATAATTTTACTCTCTTGCATCTATTTCTGTCTCAATAAGTTAATGGCAAAGGTTAATCGGCATCATCTATAAAATTAATTAAAAATTCGAACAAAATCTAAAATTATTCACGTTGTTAATTGATAAATTCCATTTAAATAGAATTGCTAATCATCGAATAGTTTAATCAATTGATTAAAGAACTTTTCTTAATTATTAGAAATAGTTTAAAATAATTTCCTTCCGTTGAAGACGTTCCATGTCACATCACAGTAAAGTGTAGATTCCATTCAACATCAAATAGTCAACAGTGTTCTAGTGACAAAATAAAAACGTTAAACTATTTAAAATGCAATTAGATATAAAAAAGATTTATATAAAATGTGAATTTAATTAGAAAAAAAGCAGACGCGGCATGTTTTTTCTTCCACTTTGTTGAGTTTAAAAGTATTTAATATGTGTTATGTGGACAAAATGTTTTCACTCGTTTTTAATTTTAATAGTCATCGTATTATGGTGTTGGTGATGGAAATAAGAACAGAAAAAATTGAAGAATTTAACAAAGTATTGCACATTTTCTTATCACAATTTACGATATAAAATTATTGAAGCACGTTGACGATTCTTTTGTATACTTTGCATTAAATACTGCCGACGGAGTTGCAAAATTATTGATTATGTGCTAGAAGTGTAAACTATTAGTTCGTAATAATTCGTCTATTTTCCTTTCTTAATTTTAAGTAATTTCTTCACCAGAACTTTTTTTTCAATTTATATTCAAAACTCCATACTTGGTCGTCCCATTTCATTTTAACAATTTTATTTAATTATCATCATCTGAATGTGAAATTCCAATAGTCACACCGGTTCTTGAGCACCACATGTATGAAATACAATGGTTTTATAATTGAACCACGGAACTTGGTGGCCACAGTTTCATACTCCAGCTAGTCACAATTATTTATTAGGTCCAAAAACAATTTTCAAAATTTTTCTATTTGAAACAAGAAAGTTAATAGGATTCGTCTCTTCTCCGCAGTTGACAAAATGGCGGTGCGGTCATTAAGTAGATTTGTACTTAAGCACATGAGTCATGGCTAATTTTGTAACCTCACTTTTTGTAAATAAATTGAGGAGTGTGTTTCTGAGTTTTTTTAATTGTGGAGTGAAGTGATTTGTGAAAAATAAATTTAAATTAATTATTAAATACATTAAAAATAGTGAAATGGTAGGTATTGATTCTTATATTAACTATTAACATTCAAAATAATCAATAGAATATGAAATTATTGATGAATTCAAAGTATATTAGAATTATTCAGAGACTAGAAAAATTTAAGGTACCGTCATCCTAATTAACAATCTTCATGATTTCCATTTTATTTCACATTAAATATTAAATTAATGCGATTAATTGAAATTCAATAAAAAAAATTCTGTCCATAAATTGATGATTTAAAAAATCGAGTGCATCTTTAGAAGAAGTTGAACTATTTAATATGCACGCGTCCACTCTTTGAAGATAATCATACATAACCTCTAGATACTGACTGCACTTTAGTGCCGGTAAATGTGGTGTGTGCTATAAAAATATCCATTTGGGTTTTTCTTATTTAGTATTCTGCACTGGTTTTTCTTGTAATATTCAGTATTGTGTTTCGTGTTGGAGATGCAAAAAACAGAAAAAAAAGAATAAAATAAACAGAAATCGGTCAATCCTTTTGAAAGACATTGATTGGAGACACTGAAGATTTGTGCATTTGGACACTTTGGGTCTGATTTCACTCTCGTTCAAATAATGGGAATTCCTTTAGTAGGTGCATTAAATACTAAAGAGAATCCAGACGAATGGAAGACAGATGAAATTATAACACAAAATTTATTAAATCTTCGGAATGATACAAAATCGTTTATAATCAATCTTTTATAAAAGATGTGAATTAATTTCTTATATTAATCGATTGAATCCAATGGACCAATATTGGTTCTTGGATGTCACGGCTAATAAATAGAATCGTACATTTCTTATTATGTTTTATTAAAATGCATTTTTGTAATAAAAAAAACAGTTGGAATGTTTATGTTTTATTTCAAATTATTATTCATTTTCTTAAAGACAATTCGATATTTAATTATAATAAGAAAAACAAAATTCATACAACAATAAACTACCGAGACCAATGTCGGTTTTCCTGTAAATATTAAATGTGATTCTACTTCCAGATCATTTCTTTTAAATGATATCATGTGGATGGATAATGGAAAATATAAAAAAAAAAAAAATAAGTTTGGCAACGACATTTCTTATTACTTAGTCGAATAAGTAGCAATGGAGTATCATAAGAAACCAAACTAGAATGTTTTATGTTTTTAATTTCATTTTTTGTCGTTCAAAATATTTGAGATTTTTCATTTGGTTTTGTTACAATTTTGTTTTATAGTTTTTCAATTTGATATTCAGTTGTTTTAGATTTTTTTTTAAATGGAATTTCATCTTTAATGGAATTTCATTAAAAACGTTGAAATGTAATGTAATTATGGTGCATTTTATGTTATTCACATTTAACGTTAAATGATTCTTTGGTTGATTCATTTTTTAAAATCTTATTGAATCAAAGATAATTTTATGATTATTAATTAACTTCTCTCATATTGCTAATTAATATATATTTTCATGTCATTTTAGGTGTTACTAATGGAACAGTATGGATCTTACAAATGAAGCATTGGATTTGAACATCAATTCAATGGACTCAAATGATACCTGTAACACAGTGAGTTTCTTATCATTTTTGTTTTTTGTTTTTTTCTCATGGAATAATAATTGACGTGATTAATATTCTAAGATCGTTTTTTTTTTCACTATTGGCAAGATACGTTTTGCGAATATAAAGAAATACATAAATTTGACGAATCAATTAATGATGAACGATTGATTGGCAATCATTAATTTTATGTTTTGGGTAAATTTATTAAAAGAACCACTTCAAGCATAAAAAAAAATCCTTTCATTTTGACGGATTTAAAATTTTGAAATTTGAGGAGGAATCACAGTCACCTCAATCAATTGTTAATGCCTTTATGTTTGCATAATAAAACCATTAGAATTATGCAATACGTGGCGACAGTAAAGAATAGAACGAATGGTTTCTTAACAATTGAATTGTATGAATTGCATTGGCTTTTTGTAATTCGATAGATTCTCAATATTCCCAAATAATTTTTAACAAATGGTAATTTATTATTGCAATAATGGTTAATGCATTATATTCTATTTTATGGATTGTCTAATGTGTGCTTTTAAGAAAAGGACTGTTTTATCAATTCAATGCAGGCGCGTTTACCTGTGAAACTTTAACAAACTAACCCCTTTGATTGTGTACCATATAAGAGATGTGTGGCCTTGTCATTTGCAAAGTCTTAAATTACTAAGATTCATCTCTTGAATATTTAATATTATGAAAATTTATCATATGAAATTGTAAGGAGAATTGTTTTATATTCACTGTGGGGTGACAAACAAAATTAGCATAAAAATAATGCTTTCTTTTATATTTGAATGGAAACGGTGCAACCCTTAGAGTATTTTTTTTACTTTTAATTTTCTCCCATTAAAGATCTGGGTGTTGTGGTAGGCAAATGTTTTTTTTTTTATTTTGTACGAGATCAGATCATCATACTGTGATCGTATAGATCAGCCGAAAATCTTTATTCATTTTTGATAGAAACCAATTGAATTGTATTTTATAATGGGAGATGATGATAATAGATCAATGGGTATTATTGTTTATTGTGTACAACAATATTTTATTGATACAATCAGAATGAAATGGGGTTGATTTGTTTGAAATAGTGAGAGAGAGAGAGAAAGAGAAAGAAGAATATCTGTTTTGGAATGAGGTAGTTGACGGTAATCCAAAGTGGTGGTATGTTTTCACCTCACTCTTTTTGTTAGATGACACAGTTTGTGTGTGCGTTTGACATCAATGCAAAATATTGCAATCTGATAATCAATAGATAACAAATAGCAAGCAAAATGATTGGAAAGTTATATTTGATTACCCACAAAATTGTTGAATCAATTTCGTATACTCTTGGATGATTAATAAATAAAATTCTTATAGAATGCCAATTTAGCATTGGGGGATATTTTGCAACCCTTCATTGATTTTTCGGTGGGTTATTTATTTGCGAATGAAATTAGGGATGATAATCAGAATATCTCAATTGATATCTGACACTTGTTTTGAACTGTTAAAGATGGGATTACAATTGTATTGTATTGGTAAACGATATGAAATGGAATTTTAAAGATTTGTGAGGTGAGTGTGCCAAATTAGTTTATTGACTTCTTATAATTCTATTGGTCTCAAGGGTGTAATAGAATTAGTTGTAAAACCATCTACAGCTAACTAAGTTAGTGCAATATGAATTAATTAATTAATTTAAAATCCATATGTTGTGGTTACCTGTTGAGGAGTGTGGTTGGTATAGTTCGACTATACGATAAATTTAAATTTAATGTAATTAAAACATTTGGAAGAATTATAAGTAAACGTTCACCTGAAATTTAATGTATCACGCTGTGTTCGATAGAGACACGTCATGTTAAATATCGAAAAGATCTTTATCACAAACTAACTGAAACTATGGAATATTGATTTTATGTATTTAGCGAAAAATATGATTTTTATGATTGTATAAAATATTTATTATTGTCTATCGGTTTATTTGGTGAGTTTTCTTTTGAATGATGAAAAAACGGTGAAGTAATTAAACGTGTTTTTTTTTTTTTCATTCTGATTTTTGAATGACCACCTGGGGACTAGATGAAGCGGGCGCCTTTTCATTATGCTCAGCATAAATCACATAAACTGTTGTATGTTTTTTTCTTGATTTTATATTATTTTATCTGATTAAGCTCGTGTCTAAAATTATATTTAATGTTGTCATTTATTGTTATCCATTTTGAATGTTATGGTTAAGAAAATCATAGATTGGTTAACCATCAATATTTTATGAACTAGAAAATTAAAAAATCTTTAATCATAATTGGGAAGGAAAATTTCTTAATTAGTTAAAGTTTTTGACTTTATGAATGTCAGTTATGGTTTCAATCGAAAAGATTTTCTTTAATGATACTATGAATTATGATTTACATTTTTCCAATTAGTTATTGGCTGATTAAATACTCTGATAACAATGTTTTGTATTGGATAAAAGAACTGTTAGATTATAAATTGGCAAACATCGTTGGTTTTTTGGGTAAAATGACGCAAATGATATTTTTGATCGAATGCAATAATAAAATTAAATTGCAAAGTTGTTTCTTTTTAAAGTTGAAGTGTAACGAACTTTTTTATTGAATAACAAGTTTTCGAGTGATAAGTGAATTAATGATGAATAAAATGTGTACCAACGTATTTTTTTAAAGAAGACTCGTCTAATGCGATGTTTAAAGAGAAAAAAAAAAATCATTCTCTCACGATTCTATGCATAATTTAACTGTTGGAAGGAAAAAAATGATGCGACCACAAGAAGAGATCCTTGCAGGAAGTTTTTTTTGCCTTGAAAATTTAATGCTCACTCATTTTTTTTCTTCAATATTATTATTACGGTGTAAGAGAAGAAGCATCAAGGAGTTAGTAGAAAAAAAGGTATCGCTTGTTGCTTTATGGATGAATAAGAAAAATGAGTTAAAGACAACGAATCGCGCATACTAAATACCTGAAAACAATGCATCAAAATGCCAAATATTCAAAACGAAAGTGAGAGACAGATACGGATTCGGTGTTGCATAAAAAAATCCCTTTAAGTATAATTGTTCTATGTGGTACCCATAGGAACCATTAAGAAACTATTGATAGAAAAGAGTGGCGTAATGCATTCGTATAGTAATCATCAGAGATGATGCGTGAAAGGGTTTAAGTTTTAAGACTTAAGGGTGATCTTGTTTTTATATTCAATTTGGTGTGTTGCTGTGTTGCTTACTCTCTTCAATGTGACAGGGAAATAAGTAATAAAAAGAATAAACCACACGTAATAAGAATAGTTTGGTGGTCCTCAATGGTATTATCCTCATTATATGCATAAAAATGGAATGATAATGTTGAGCAAATTATGAATTCTATAAATCTTCAGTTTTATTATTGTATGAGATGATTTACGGTGAATGATGTGTATTCGATAATCGTAATTAGGAGGTAGTTTTTCTCTTGAACTAGATCTGTAGATCAGTAGAGCAATTGAATAGTGATCATCTATTAAAAGGAATTACATATTTCTGGGCGGTACTTGGGATCTTAACATTTCCGTAATTAAATTGTTTGCAAATTTTTTTATTGAATTTCCGCAAATAGATTCTTATTCCCGGATTTTAGTGAATTAAATAGACATAAAAGAACTGGAGATATTAAGACCTGAACGATCTTTCCTTGTTTTATTCATATAATCAGGTCATATTCTTAATGTTGAACCCTTGATGAGGAGACTCGTTTTTTTCGTCTCGTCCTCTCTAAATTAATACCCGCGATATGCAAATCATGGGACACCATTCCTTTTATTTTTATCCTTTTGATTTAGTTTTATGTGTGTTTTTTTCTATTGAATTCATTTTCATCTCCTTGTCTCAGTACACAATTCGATTCACCTCGATTAATGCTACTTCTTTTATTTTTTTCCATAATATCCTCGCGGGCTAAAGTATTTTTTTTTTATGTGATTCTATTGTACTCTTCTATTCTGTTCTAGTCTCGTCTTTTTGTCCTTATGCGCGATATTATGCATAAATTAAAGTAAAAAAAAAATAGTTGTGTATCAACAGAAAGGCATTAGAGTGAAAGGGTTGTGTTATGAAGGAAGAGAGGCCAGAAAAGAAGTAGATGACACAGAATTAATAAAAAACGATGCTGTAATACTGTGAGAAAAAAAAATTTAGTTGAGGAAATAGTGACTCCATATGGGGTAGGCATTATCGCGAATCATCCAATTGTTAAAGACTCGTTAAAGGTTCTCATCTTCGGTATTGTTTTCACTTTGAGTTTTTTTTTTCATTTAAATGTTCAATGGATTTATTGTTGGGTTAGTTGATTTTCTTTTTATGAAACTATCACGTTTATGGTGTTGTGAATATTCAATTAGGTGACAATTCATAGACGGTTGATTAAAATTACCTTTTTCTTGTAGTTTTTTTTGTGTAACTTTGATTACCTGGCCAATGGTAAATAATTGAATTGATTTAATTAAGCAACAGTTATAAAAGGTAGTTATTGTGCAGTTCCTTCTAATTATATATCCTTTCGTTTCTGTTAAGTCTTTCGTTGTGGCTTTAGAGTTTAGTGAATGTCTGGTGATGGTAGTTTATAAGAGACACGGTAGAGAGAAATATTTAAATTTCTATTTGTTCAATGTTGAACCGTGAAAGTGACAAATATACGGAAGGAATTTAAGAAATTCGAAAATTGGTATTGGGAATATTAATAAATGGAAAATGCCTGAGGGTAGTGGGCAGTAACCAGGTAACAAATAATAAAAGAAAAATTCGTTGGTTTGTTCTCATCTTCTGTCTGTATCTATTCTATTTATTATTTGTGGCCCTTCGATTATGGATTGATACCTTTAATTCTAGTATGTTGAGATAATTAGATGCAAAGAGCATTAAATAATAAGCGCACCAAATGCATTAGACAATTTTGTATGCGAAGGTATTTTTCTATTCACCCAAAAACTATTAAATGAGTATCGTAAAACCATCATTACCGCATTCAATTTTGAGAATTTTCTATGCTTTTGGTATTCAAATCGATATGCAAATTCGATTAAATAGATGAGAGTGAAGGTAACCCAGGAATAAATTTTTATTTTATTTTCTTTAAGTTCTGGGTTGCTTTGCATATGCTGATGGTAAGAGTTTGTTATTTCTTATGAGAGAATTGAAACGGCTAAGAGCGTAATGGGTGAATTTATGGTGAAAGGGTGTTGAGGCTATTTCTTTAGTTCGATTGACAGATATTATTCTATTTCACATACCGGTTGATTGTGATGCTGAATACTGTTTACTTATATTGACAATATTAATGATGAATTGATGCTAAATATGTTTACTTTAATTTTTTATTTTAATAAAAATTTAAGATTATGAGAAGGGATAGTTTTAGATTGAAGATGATGCAGCTTTAACTCTTTATCGGTTGCATGTAGCAATGTGAGGAGATGGTGAATATGATTAGATGAAAAAGAAATGCAAAATCTGTTATAAATAAATCGTGATGTCTCATAATGATTTGAAATTTATTGATTTTTTAAAATATGGAATCGATTAAGCATTTCTCGATCATTAAATATTAATTAATAATCGGATTAATATCAATATCTTTGTCGGTTAAATACTCCTATTGATAAAGGAATGAATGTGAAAGATAAAGTTGCATATTTTTGAATCAAAATCAACCAAATGAATGTGATACTCTGATTAAGAATGATTAGACAAAATTAATGGAAAAATACTGATATGCTTTCCATTTCCTTGATATTTTGAAGCAATTCTAATGCTAATTTGAACTAATAATGTGATACTTTCACATTATGCACATTTCCAAGAGAGACAGACAAAATCAGTGTCAAATTTACATAAGAGCTAAGGAATTTATTTTTATATTTTCGAGTTGCAGATTCACAAAACATATAAATACAAAATTTGATTGAATGAAAACTTAATAGAAAAAAAAAAAAACAAACCCAAATCATTGATATGAGGTTCAACGAGGACATTTATCTAGTGAGGGTGGGATATACAATCAATAACAATAGAAAGAAGTTATTATTAATAATAAAAAACTAACGAAATGGTGATATCTTCTTAATCTGGTGGTTTTGTGAAATCATCATTCACAATACTATAATATTTGCCATCAAATGAATATTTTGGTTTTACCGTTTCTTCATATTTGACTAAATTTACTTTGGTTATATCTGGAACAAGTAAAAGAAAAAGACAAATCAAAATTTAGATGTGAGAAAGTGATATAAGTAATTAATCATTTCACTTGGTTCAAACCAAAAAAGGGAAGGCGTTTTAGTTTTTTTAAGAAAGAAAAATGTAAAGAAGTAAAAAAACTCGTTGACTTTAATTTACCCCGTAAACGAATTAAATCGGTTAAGTAGGAGATTAATGAGTTTAATGATGATTTTACTTCATCCGGATGAGCAATGCATGCGGTTGATGTAGCCACTAGCCATGATATTGTTAAACGTAATGGTAATGGACTTTTTGGTTTTAATAAGTAACCAGCGATTGCACCTAAACCAACTTCCGTATATTTTGGTATAATTGGTTGTTTTCGTTTCTCTTCAATATGATCAATTGGCGCTAAAATAGAAATAAAAAACGTACCAAATTGAATATTAAAATGGTGAATGTTTGTCACGGTTTAACATTAGAGAGCTATAATGGGTTTACATAAATCATTTGTATTCATCGTGAATGGTGTTGCTAATAATGGATCAGGTAAATCAATTAAATTTGAAGGAATTTCTAATGGAGATCTACAAAAAAAGAAGTTTAATTAATCCAAATTATTTGATTAGAAATATTTTGAATAAGAAACTGACAAGGATTCTTCTTGTTTTTCTTCGTTGTGATTACATTCTCCACTGTTTATGTTTTCTTCATTTTCTTGATTATCTTCATAATAATCCTCTTGATGATAATCTTCGGAATCAGTTGATTCATTTTGTTTAATATTTATTGTTGAATTAGGAATTAGAATTTGTCGTACATAATCTGCAATGGAAGGAATTATAGTTACTTGATATACTATGGGAGTATTCTGTGGTTGTAATGAATCCACTAACCATAAATTTTCATTGCTCCAAGGATAAAAACGAATAACTTTTAATTACGATTGAATAAAACGGTAAATTTCTTTTAAAATAAATTGAATCATCAATGATAAATTGATGATATTTTAATGCTGTTCAGCTTTTATGATACAAAATGATGAAAAAAAAAACACTTTTAGAAGAATACAGAATCCAAAATTGTCTTTAAAATTGGTATTTCAAACAAAATCATTTAGAATAATTCAATTGGCAAAAAAAAAACATCAAAAAAACACAAGAAAAACAAAAACAAACTTGACTTTCTGCCTGAAAAAAAAAGTGATTTTGAATTTCTCATTGTTAATTTGATCAATTTGAATAAATTTGCGCTAAGTATAGATTTCTTGTGTCTAAAATTAGAATCGTAGTATCGTGAATTTACCTGGTTGGATTTGGTAGCCGGGGACCGGCAATGTAGGAAAAGAAGTAAGCAAAAGTATAACAGAATGAACTGGATCATAAGTTCAATGAACAGTTATGCGAATTTAATGTTTTGCGAATGCTTTGGAGTGTATCCAAGGTCTAATCCTTTAGCGATTAATTACATTTTGTTTCTATTTCTTTACCATATCGATCGGATTAAACTGAAAGAAAATCTCCTAATTTGACTAATTAATTAACGTTTGATCGCATATAAATGGATGAATTTGTGAAAAGAGTTATTATTATTATTTGAATGATTTCACCATCACTAATAATGGTCTTGTAAATTGATTGAGAAAATGAATTTTCTTTAAATTTTTTAATTGATTGCTATCAGGTAAAAACATTTAACGTTTTGTCTTTGAGAAAATCAAAAAATACAAAACACTAAATGATTATTGGAGATCATTTACATCGCGTAATAATATTTATGATTATTTGATTGTTTTACAGTAATCAAATGGTTTACATTAAAGACTTAAATTAGTGATAAAATAGTTTTCGTTTTTTTTTTTACTTCTATTTTCTCTTGTTATTTTTATTCAATTTAATTCATATGATCTCACCTTACAATATATTGACGGTAACTGATAGTAAATTTTAACATTTTTGCTTAGTGAAAAAGGTAATTTAAAATGAATTTAATTCAATAGTCTTATCTAAAGCTTCATAACTTATGGAGGATCGGTTATCAGTTTAAAACTAATGGGTTGCAATCGAATCAGTAGTTTTTATTAAGAAGAGACAAGACTGATGTATTCTGTTTTTATTTAGCAAAAATCTGTAAATAGAATATCTAGTTTCTATCTAGTCAATTGGATGAATAAGAAAAATATGTGAGAGACAGAGAGAGAAAACCAGTAACTGGCTAATTCATGATGTTTCGTTAATCCCGTATTATGTATTATAATTAGTTGCTATAATCAGTTATGCGACACTGTCTCATATGCTTTTTTTGAAGAAAAAAATAATTTTAATCGATTATCAATCTTTAGAGAAAAACGGTGCGTTGAAAGGTATTTATTAGCCAAACGAATGTATGATTCAATTAAAATTGATTGTATTCTTTAAAGCAATCGCTGATAATTAATTCATTTGAGTTTTGCTTCTCTTTTTTTTTATTGATCGCGAATACCCATAGAATTACAATTCGCATTAATTTCTTAAAAATATAAAAATTAATGATCATTTTGAATTGATCAGAAAAATTGAGATGATTTCTTGATGACAGATCAAACGGTTTGAATTTATTAAAAGAAGTTTTTTTAAATTTGGATTGATTTTGTCGCTAAATAAGTTTTAATTTGGCTGAGAATTTGTTTTTCTATTCTGAAATGTTATTTAGTTTATTGAATGGTAAACCATTCACTTATTGGTGCGGTAAAAGAGACAATTCGATTAAATGTTACGGTGTTTCATAGACAACATTACACATTTAAATAATGTGAACCATAATTTATTGTAAATTATCTCATGAATGTAATCCGTTGTCGGTTTGAATGTCATCCGTCGATAATAAGTGGTGTGCTGCTTAAGAGCTAAAGAGGAGTAGACCTCCAATGTGCAATAAAATGTAATGTGGGATGACTATTTTTCTGTGTTCTTTCTGCTTATTGAAATTATAGAAGAATCTTCTTCTTTGTATTGATATGAATGTAGAAGAATAAATGGATCATTGAATTAAGTGAGCGTATATTACTTAAATTACATAAATTAAAGGCCATTATTAGTTGTTAGTTGATTCTGTTTTACAGATACCAATAATCATATAAAGAATGTTATATTGTCATTATGTTTATCGATAAATATTGAATATGTTTTAGCTACTGATTACCACACATTGGTATAATGTGAAAAATGGTACAAGAGAATTTGAGTAGAACAAGGCAAAGGAGAATCTATCTGGTATCAATATATGGCTGGATGAGAGTTGTCTTTCGATTGGAAAAAAAAGCAATTTTAATTGTAATACCAGATCAATTTGAATGGTAATTAAAAGGCGAATAAAATACATGATTTTGATGGTTTACCATTCGTAGTGGGTATAATCGTTTAAGCAGCATAAAAGCCAATTTGAACAAAAAGATGTTTTGTGTTGTTTCATTTTAATTTTTATTTTGTAAATCAATAAAATCATGTTGTACATGAATCGATGAATGTAAAACATTAAATGGATATTGATGTTTTACCGAGAGTAATAGTGTCTTTTGTGGTAGCCACTAGCATTACCACACAGTTTTTATATTATTTGCTCAAGTGACTGTATGTACCATTAAAGATGTTGTTTCCTTTATGTGGTAGATTGTGTTTTATTGCATTTCATTGTTTTTTTGTTAAAAATGCCGCATTTAAAAAGGATTTAGAAGAAGATGAATGAAATTAAATTAAATCTTGTTACATGATGATTTTACAATATCCGGATTATTGATTAAAGTTCGATGACAGTAGAAGTAAATATGTAGACAATAATGGACTTGGGTTACATGGGATTCGTGAGTAAGTTGTGTTGTGTCGGATTTATTAAGTGATCTTTACCGTTAAGGTAAATGATGTGAGTCTATTGAGTTTATAAATCAATTTGCCAATTTTTCCATCCCTGCAAAGCAAATATTATTCGGTGTATTTGGTTTAGATGCATGAAGGGTAAGACATATGATCTCGTAAATCTTAATCGGTGATGGGTTAATAAAGAATGAAGGGGTTATAACTGCAATATGATTAAAAAGAAATATTGAAAATTGCACTATTGTTGAATGTGGCAAAATAGATTTCCATTTAATAACTTTATGATCGATTATGAATTGGTTGTTGCGTGCCCATAAATCGGTTAACAACATATTGAAAACATAATAATGTGTATTGAAATAGATAGTTTACAAGAGAATTGAATTCTCTTATGTGAGAGATTTTTTAACAATGAGAATAATCGGATATTGATGGATGCTTTTTGGGTTGAATCAACTGATATGTTGTATTGGAACCCCTTTTTATTTAATGAATGTGATGCGCTAAAAGAAGAAGATCAAATTATATTTCAGCACAAGAAATAGAGATCAAGCGATTTTAAACAGTTAATAATGTTATCGGATTCTGATCTTATTGAATGTTGCAAACATTAAGGTTTTTTATTTATGAATCGATTCATCTTTTGTGTGGAATGTGTTCAATGAAAAATATTTGAATTGAAGGTGAGAGATCAAAGAAAGTCAGATGATTTTAAACACCAAAATCAATTGGTAATTCTATTGTTTTGTTAAATTGCATAATAATCCTTCGTTAATTGTGTATTATTGTTGTAAGTCTGATGATAATTCAGTTAATTGAGTGTCGTGTGGATTCAGGTATTATAGAAGAATGTCGATTTGAATGTGAATTAAATTATTGACTGCGTAATACTGAAGCTATGTCCGATTGATAATTTTCCCATGTTATTGCTAAACATATCGAACGTTCAATCATGTAAATAGAATCATTAAATAAGAGAAATACCAAAACATTAATTTAAATTGAATGATTTCTAGTTTATTTATGTGGATGAACGTGTTTAGTTTCATCGTGTGTATGAGATTGAATACACGACATTCAGATGAAGTACTTTAAATTTGGTAGCTGGAATCTTGATTATAACAGTTGACTAAATTTTTCGTTCGATTTTAAGATTTTGTATAATGGAACGGTTTATTATTTATGAAAATCGATACCATTTATCATAATCAATTAAAAGAGAAATGTTAATTTATAACGTATCTATACTGTGTGATTATGGTCCACTGACTCTATAATTTTTATTCGTTTTTTATACGAATAAAACAGATCATAATTTTAATTGTAATTAATGTTTTTTTGGGTATTTTGTATTAAAAAAATTCATTTCGGAGTTTAGTTTTTGGTTTTATTCAGCAATCTTTTTGGGTTTTGTGATCATCATTTGGCAGGTGATATGAATAAAAGGTAACTATTTATGAGGTCCATCGAAGATTATCTTGATTGAATGGGAAATTTTCATTTAACTAATGTAATTATGCAGAGATTTTGGTTCTTTTTTTACCAATCATATATCATTCACGTTTTATATGTTACATGTTGAGTATATGGGAGAAGAGGAGAGTAACATTTAATAAACATAGATATGATTATATTAAAGATCAAATGAATTGAAATATTTATGAAATAAGAGATGAATGTTTTGCCGGTTTAAATTTACCATTTTTTTTTATTTTCTTGTCTTTTGGTGTTTTGTGTCTAATTTAGCGAGGAATACATCTTTTATGGCGGTCATTGGTGATTTTTTGAATATAGTTAAGTGCGATAGACTAAATTATGGTTAAATTTAATTTGTACACTTCATAAATACTTAAGACCATTGGAGATTATTTATATAAATAAAGAAAAAAGAAATACGTATTGTTTTGTTTGGATAAACTTAACAGTTGGATAGAAGATATAGTATTTTGGTGTATACAAATTAACTGTGGGATAGAGTGAGAGACAAAACTGGTTTGAATACAAAATCAGACCATTTGAGACCACGGATATTCACCTGTTCGGTGACCGTAATGATTTACTATATTGTGGGGACATACAAATGAATCCGTATAAGAGAATACATTTGATTCAATTTGAGTGTGATATTTTTTTCTTTTTTTTTACTTTGAAGATCTTTTCTCATCGGTTTCGTCATTTGGGGGTTTTGATTTTATAGTCTTTCTTCTCCTTTAATTGTTATTTACATATTCAATTTGATGGTTAGTGAACGAAATAAATCCTGGGTCATAAGATATAAGAGATCATCTCCGTTTGTAACATAAAATTCATAACAAACAACTAAACATAATGTTTATAGGCGATGTAATTGTAAGAATTCGTTAGAGATGAATCAACAGTTTTCTTCGGTAGCAACTAACACTATTGGTTCTCTTGTATTTTTTAGTTTTAATTTTGTGGCAGGTCATTGATGGTAGGCAGTGAGTTGAATTGCCTTCTCTGATAGAGAATGAGAGAGTATTTTTGGAAGGAACATTAACTCATCTGGTTCTTTGTAGTTTTCTTTAGATTCAACAATTCTACATTCATAAATGGGCTTTAAAATTTTAATTATTTTCATCTAAATTGGGCATAAATCTAAATTATTTTAGAATTTAATTAAATTCTTTAAGAGTAATTCACTGCTACATTATAGCATTTTTATCGCCATTTGCTTATGATGTGAAATAGAGACCGCAATCAGTGTGTTTCGGTATAATAAAGATGAATGTTTTGAATTAGAAAATTAATAAGAATTTTATTCTACTGTTCTTATTAAAATTGATATTGGTGATAATTTGTTTGACGTCATACCAGTGAAATATACCGGTAAATATTTAATGGTATAATGAGTAATTGGAATTGTTTACTTCCTTAGAAGATTATGTAGTTAATGTATTGTTGCTTTTAATGTTAAAGGTGTTTTATATTCCGCTTTAAATGTAATTAAATCATTTTATGTTGTTCTCTTAAGCGGGGTTTATTATTTGTTTTATTTGATTCTCGCAGTATCTGTTAATTTAAAATTGTTTCTTTTATTCTGTTAAAATGATGGTCGATTAAAAATCATTAATCTGGTGGGGTCAAGGGTTTTCTAATGCATAACTGAATGGGTAAAATTTTAATGGTTTGATGACTCGGCAAGATAAAAATGTTGATTTTATTTAACTAAGAAACTAAGAAATGAATACTTTCGAAATGCAAAAAGGAATCAAATAAGAAAATAAAAATTAGCAAAACTAACAGAGTGAAGTGTGATGTACCCGTTAATTTGCGAAAGTCAAACAACAAAGTCAACTTGAATGGTTAAGAGATTAGCATTAGATCATAATGCCAATTTAATGTTGTTTTTCTACATTTTTTCGGGGAGTTTTGTCATATTATTTATCGATGTGTTGTGAATTTACAATTACGAAATTACGTATCGTTAATACACAGGTGAATATGGAAGATATAATCAAAACAACGCTGCTGGGTCAATAATTAAATAAAAATTACTTACTTTCAAATCACTACTGAATTGATTGATTATTCTAATAGTAATGTTGTTACATTGGCTAAGAGGAGGCGTGAATTGTTGATTTTTTTTTTTTTTCATTTTGGTAGCTTTTGATGTTTTGGAAATTTTTGGTTGTCTTGAAGCCAAAAACAATTTTTTATTTACAATCACCTGTAGTCAAATGGTATTTCTATTGGGTTTTGAAGGCGTTGGATTTAATCACGTCCAATAATTGACTATCATCTGTATTAACGATGAAATATAAATCCATTTGCATAATCTATTTTTACCGTACGATTTTTGGTGGATTTCAAAAGAAATGTAACTTTCAATTTAACGAAGGTGGAGAATATTAGAAGTATATTCTTGGCACATATTAATTATGAATGAAATTTTCCATGAGATACGGTATGTATGTTCATTTCAAATATTGTAATTAATACTGTGGATGCATTATAATGTACAGTGTTAATCATTCTATTTGAATTGATTTAGGAGGGATTATATCAACTGATTTAACGGATAAAAGAATGTTTATACTTTGTGGTGATATTTAAATGTCAAAATCAAATTGTATGCGATTAGTGTAAAAGTTTGATTGAGTTTTAGTTGATTGATTTTTAATTTTTTTTTTGTTTCTTAACGATTTATGTTGCTGGTTTTTATTGAAGAATTGATTAAAAATAGATCAGATTGATGAAACATTTCGAATAAAATATTTTGAATTTGTGTAATAAAAGTCAACAAGAAAATTTTGATGAGATTAAGATGGAATTAGATTGATGATGGACAGATGAAATTGAATATTTTCTATGCGTATTTTTAGCAATAAGAATCAAATATTTAAATTATGTTGATTTAATGGTTTTTATGTTAATTTGTTATAAATGTTTTATTAGCAATCAATGATCAATGGCTAATGATGTAGGCCTAATAATAACGTATCATTTGAATAATTTGTAAGACGTTAGAATATCATTGACGTGATGTTAAACTCATTTCATTCAAGGAGACGATTAAAGTTCTCACACTTTTTCTGTTTTGAAATAATTTAAAATTGAAGAGATTATTTGAAGAGAAATGTTGAATTGTTGTTATTCACATCCTTCCTTTTAAAAAGATAAACACGCAAGGAATGTCCTTTATCGGTTAAAAGGTCTAATGTAACGCAATCGTAATCTTGTATCGCGTGAATGCATTCAGAAGATACAGCAGCAGCTAATTTGGTTCACTGTGATGTGTACGTTTAAGAGAACCTAAACAGAATGTGTTAAAAAACATAATTCAAATGGTTTCATTTGGGTCACAGGTGGTCGATTTCATTTTCACTTTAAATAATAATGATGTTTTCTTTTAATTTATTCTTATTATTTTTATCTTAATTAATGTTACACATAAATCATTTAAGATGATATTTTGTCTTCTGAATTGTAACTGAGAGAAATGGATAAGAAATATGATTTTTTTTAAACTAAATTTATAAACATAAGACGTGAAGGTTTCTATTAAAGTATTTCGTGGTGTAAAGTAAAGTAAACTGAAAGACATTTGGCCGTTTAATTGAATGTTTACGTGTTGTTCGTGTTAGAGGATGTTTGTTGGCCCAATAACTAAGAGCTTCTGTTGCTGGCCAACTTAACCCTTTGGTTTCCTGTGAGAAAAAAAACTCAATAATTTCAGTTGATCTCTATAAAATTTAATTCCGTCCATATGGTGGGATCTAATCGTTCAGCATCCTGATTCAACTAGATAATCGATTATTTGAAATTATTTGTATTACTTCTTCAAACTGATATTTACATATTCAAGACATAATAATTCTGTGTTGTTTTTTTTTTTTTGTTATTTTGATTGAAAGCAACGACTGCAAGATGCTATTTGTAGAATTTAAATAAAAAACTTGTTGCCTTGTGGCCGAAATTGATCATATTTCAAATCAAACAGAGATGATTTCTTTTATTTTATTTGATTCAATGTCGGTTTACCAGACTGCTGCATTTCAATTTCAATTGATAAAAAAAAATTGATTTGTTCCATTGTGAAACTGAAAGTGTGTTTACAATCAACATGTTGTTGTCCATGTAAGGTAATACCTTTCTGTTTTACTATTTGTTAAACAACATGGAACCAGTTTAATAGAATTTTTTTTTCTCATTGAATTTAATACGGCGAAAGGGTTATCCTTTTATCTATTGAAAGGAACTGGTGAGAAAGAAAATAAAAAGTGAGGGTGCAAAGCTCAAAGAAAATAAAAGTTTTTTTTTTATTCATTTAATTGATCGTTGAACAATGAACTTCAGTGTTGTTTAGTGTACCGACGGTTATCATCTGCTGAATGTAATTGAATTAAAAGAAATAAGATGTGTAGTATAGAATGCAATCACCCAGATGTTCTTAGGTGAGTCTCTGTCTCAATTATTCATATTTTTTTTCTCAATTGAATTCACACTTGATTTGATTGAATTTTGTCTTCATTTTAATGTCTGTTAACGACGTGCTTTTTTTTCTTACTTAATTAAAAGTGTGACGATAAAAGAAAAAAACCAAAAACTATTAAAGTCAATTTCATCAACTACTGTATTACATAATGTTGTAGGCTTTTTTTCACTCTCTTTCTCTCTCTCTTATTAAATTACATTGTCTAGATTATTGCTCTTCTGATGTGATGGCACGCGCCAATATTTACTTAATGTTTAGTAGTGAACATTTTTTTTAAATGTTTTAATAAAAAACAATTACAATAAACTGAAAAACGATTGAAATGATATAGAATTACGATGATTGAAATAAAAAAGTTTCCATATAAAAACATTGAGAATTTATAATCATTTTTTCTACTGTTCATATCACACTGTAGCTTTTTTTGTAACGTTTTTTTTTCATTCATTTTTTAATTCCTTGTGAATGAAATTCTGACTCCCATGAATTGGTCGTGAAAATTTATGTGGAAAAATGGGCACGACATACATTTATAATGTTGGTTTTTTTCTCCATTGATAACAAAAAAGCGGATGAAAAAAAAAATGAAATGTGTAGTTGAAGGCCAAGTTGAATTAAACATTAATTGAGCGTAAGGTCAGAGTGTAATCAAATGAAGCGTAGTGTGACAAAAAAAGGATCCGATGCAATGGAAAGTGAGCAGTTTTAAATTGCTTTGACACTTAATTAAAGGTTGAATTGAAATCAAAATCAGTTCAGAGTTTAGAATTGGTTTTTTTTAGTAACGGCTTAGTACAATTACATGAAAAAAAAATTATTTTGGTAGTTTTTCCAAACTAATTTACATTTAATAACAATTGAAGGTTTTTTCTCGTTGGCTTGCAGACTCGGAATGAAAAAACGCGGGAACCCTTTCAGTACGGGTTGAGGTGAAAGGATGAAAAAAACCGGAACATCCCTTAGAATTATTAAAAGTAGTTTTTTCATTCAATTTTTTTTTCGTTCGATTTAACGCCGTCTGATTGGTTTAACAATTGTGCGTTAACGTTTTTTTTCTTCCTGAAGCCGTCAGCATTCAAATGGGCTGCTGTTTACCCCGACAAAATAGAAAAAAAAATCTATGAATATTGTATCTGCCATCCCTCAGATGTTTTCTACCTTTTCATCTCACATGATTCATTTATTGAAATTATGCATATCAGTTTTTTTCTCCATTTTTTTCTTATGCTTTCTCCTTTAAGCTCTGCATGAATAATAGATTGAGGAAAAAAAAAAGTTAGATCGTTTTTCCTAAAACCAGAATTTTATGAAAATGGAAAAAAAAAAATTGATTGTGTACCCCTTGAAGATCGGTATTATTATCTCACCTGGTTGACTATTTAATTTCATTATATTCATTTGAATATGTCTGTTATCATCAATGGGATTTCGGAAGTTTGTAACTGAATATTTTTGGCTCCAAAAATTTCGGAAAAGAAATAACTGACTCGATAGAACAAGATCATATGCTACAATTTATTTTAATTATGTTTTTGTTGTTGTTGTTGTATTTAATTTGATTATTTGCTTGTGTGATCACACGTTTACTGATAAGCTGTTAAGCTGTTCTCATTAAGTGGTAAAAATTGTTAATCATTTTTGACCCGGTTAGGTCACATTAAATCTGTTGAACGGTGATAATTTTCAATCACATAATGGTTGTTGATTAACTGGTAATCATTTGTGGTTTTGTTTTGGTTAATTTTCGGCATATGAATTCGTTGGCACTTCCCAGTTAAATAATAAAAAGAGAAACATCATTACCAATTAAAAATTCATAAAAGATTCTATTATTTTCTGTGAATGTTAAAATTTATGGACAAACATTCGAAGTACGAAGTTCGTATTGTTTGAACCAATCATTAAAGATCGAAATTTTTGTTGAATTCTTTTTCTATATTTAAGTTATTGTGGTAAGGTGGTACTCACATGATAATTAAGTAGTTGAATCTTTAATTTGGAGTTTCTTTTCTTATTTCATGTTAAATATTTAATTATTTTTGATGTGTACATTGTTGTTATCCGCACGAGAGTGGCACACCTGAGATTAGTTAAATTGTATGTGGTCATCAGTGGTCTTGTTGTATCTATGTGTAATCAATGTATAATATTAACAAGTGAATACTGTATGTATCAGATAATGTATCAACAAGTTTGGTGTGTTAATGGATTTGGAAAACAATTCATTGAATTTCTATGCGTTTTTCTATTAAAAGCAAATTTTTTTTTCTTAATTTTTTGATGGATTCTTCATAACGTTTGAAGTGAATGTTCGATAGTCATTAATAGACAAAATAATCCTTTTGTTCAAGAATTCAATTTAATTGATCTACCGATTCATTAGATGGATGAATTGTTGAAATGATCATTACATGTTGAGATTAGTCATTGAGAATGAAGTGGTGCCCCGTTACATGGTCCACAATTAGATTGGGGTCTCTTGCATCATTAAACTAAATTTAGATAGTGGTCAATTCACCTGTATATTAAATCCAAGGCGAAGGTCAACAGTTAAATTATTTTGGCAAACAATCGCGTATGATAGAGATTTGATTATACAATACAAACGACACCTTTCTCACAATAACGATAATAATTTTAATTTGTGTTCTATTGAATCGAACAATTTATTTATAATTTGTTTGTGATTAACCAATTTTGGAGTCAATTTTTGGTTAATTTATGTTACATTGAAAGTGATTATGGTCAAGCAAACAACACAGTGCAATTTGAATGGTGAACCTGTCTCTCTCATATGGGGAAGTCCATAAAAATGAAAGAGATAAAGTCTCGCCGATTATGTGATCATCAATAAACCAGCAAAAAGACATGAAGTCAATGCTAATGTTAACACGATATTATTGAATGAATAAAACTTTATGTTTTATATTGATGGAACAAGAGAGAATACATACCAATAAAATTTGATTTAACTGCATGTATGATTAATGGATTAGTGTTATTTTCACGTAAAAATTTATATTTAATCATGAATGCTGGTGGACGGGGGTCCAACAGTTGATTAATATAATTCATTGAATGTCCTTGAATGTGTCTAATTTTAATTGAACACGCAATAGGAATTAAATTTGAATTTAAGTTCATTCATTGTAAACTATTGACTATTTATTATTAAGTGTCATGCTGATTAACCGTTCATGAGTGATGATGATAATGGGTACCTAATCCAAAAGAATTAACTTGTTCAGATGTAACTACTTGGTTGGTCTCTTCGTGAGTGTGATAAAGTAGCCAATTGGTTTTATGAGTTTCTTATTACTTAACATCGGCAAATTATTGCCTATGTGTATATTCCATTGAATTGTATTTGAATATTGTGTCGATCGTATAAAAGAGATACACTAAGATTGTTCATATGTTTGAGTGGTAACGGATTACTTCAACTATAACATAAAAAAAAATTAACGATATGAATCTTTTACGTGAAAAACTCAGTGAAGTGAGTTAAGTAAATTGGAAATATTAAGAATTCTTGGAATTGTAAAATTATTTCAATGGAAATTGATGGGCAAATATGACGAGTTCCGTTTAATTCAGGTGTAACATAATTCTATTTAATTTTTTTCTTATATATCGTTTGGTAAAGTGAATTACCCTTAATTTGGTAATGAAAATTTATTAATGAATTTATTCTATTGCGGCAGGCATTAGAGAATTTGGTTTGTAATCATGAGATTGCGTAAATTAAATGAATTTAAAGTTCATTTTATTATTTTAACTATTTTTTTTTTTGAGATAAATAGCTTAGATTTATGATCATTATTGGCTAGATGGAGAGATTTATTGGATATGTTTGCTAAAAAAATGGTCAATTTGATTAAATAATAATCTGGTTTTTATCTTAGAAACGAAGTAGTAATTTTTGTGAATATGATTTTCTATCGATTTGTCTCTCTTGAACAGAGTATTATCATAATTTGTGAAGGTTTTTCTTAAGTAACTTCCGATAAATCTTTCTTATAATCAACCGATTGTAGTAGACATTCACTTTGACCATTAATGGTGTGTAAACATTTGAATGCACGGTCAACAACTAATAATTATAATTCGTTTTTAATAAAAGAAAACTGTAATTTAATTTTTTTGTATTCATCTACGAAGATTCATTATGGTTTATGAGAACGATCATAATGATATGGAAATTAATAAATCATAATTAATGCTATTTATTCCTTTAATGCGATCCAAAGGCGATTAGAATTGAACTTCTTATTATTTCTTCTGTAATCATGGAATGTGTTTAGAAGATGTGGGAACCAAAAAGTCCAAAATGAATTCAAAAACGGTGATATCAATTAGTCATTATGATAAAAATCCTCATGTAAATCGTTTTTCTTCTTTTTATTTTTTTTTGTTTAATTTTAACTACTTATTTTCTCCTTATTAATTCAATATGATAATGTCTTTTTAAGATTTATTTTATCGTTGAGTTAAGACTGTTAGATTTAGTTGTTTGGCCAATTTGAATAGAATCAATGGTTAATTTAGTGCGTCAACGTATAGACATGTGTTATCGGGGATGGCGTTTCGCGTGTTTTTTAATGAGTTACAATCGAATATTTTATTGTATCAATTTTATATTTGATTGAACCAAAAGAGTTCAGATTTATTTTTAGTCTTTTTTATTTTTGCCTCAAGCTAATTATTTGTAACATTTATTTAATAGGCTATTGAATCATTTTGGCATTTGTGTTTTCTATTTATTAATTTCTTCTACCTTTTGGTACGGTGGCTTCCAACTAAAAGAAGAAAATAGTGTATAATTAGATCAAGATTCTGGATCAACTTAATGGATACCGGTCATCTTATGGTTTACTCTCTGATCCATCAACATCATTAATGTTATGTTCATTTTGTTTTTTTTTTTTTTATTTGCTGACTAATGATTGACTGCGTTTTGTGTTATTTTATGAAATATGTTTTACCGTCGCTTTTATGTTATTTAATTTTATCTATACGATGGGTGCTGATTTAGACAAAATTCATGACAATTAACCGTAAATTCTATTGCTAAATGTTTTCTAGTTGTAAGTGCTGCCGCGCGTAAATGCTGCTGTTAAATCACAACAGCGGGATAATGGTAAGAATTGAAAGATGTTGAGATGGACGGATGATGATCGGTACATAATAGAATAATTTAATGTGTATGTAGACGCGGGGCCCTTGAGGAAATCGACGTTTGATTTAACTCTCTTATATTTCTTACTGGTGTAACGGTAATTGTATTAGATGATGTGTGGCTCTAAAGTCTAAAGGAATGTCTGTTTCGGACATAAACAATATAAAAAATCGTGAACGAATTTATTTCGATTAAATGTACACTTGGCTTAGTAGATGTTATGGTTCATTGTCGGATTCATTTAGAAACGGAATAAAATTAAAAATTAATTCCTGACATGACCTCATAATCATAAAGTACTGTTCTCTTTGGGTAGCATACGAAGATGAAATGGCGTTTAGTCGTTGTCATTTTCACCTTGACGAGAGAGAAGAGAGAGATACTTTACCAGTTAATTGTTGAGAATTCTATTGGATTGATGAAGGGGAACCGTAACAAATAAGAAATTCAGATCTCCAGTGGTGAATCAAAAGACGAATAATATTTCTGGTGGGTACTCTTGATATGTGAAACTGTTGACCACCAAGTGGTCACTTGATGTCAGCTGGAGTAGTCACGGTTTTTTGATATCCACAAACATACACAATTGACAGAAGAAGAGAATTTTAAATTGCGAGATATATGATGGGTGCTCATTCAATGTGAAATTTGCACTTTGCGTATAATTTGACGTTTTTTTTTTTATTGTTTTGGTTGTTGAATACTCTGGATTTATGTTGAGGAGCGTATAAACATTCCATCAACAGATTAATTGTTCATCATATTTTATGGCACATCAAGAATAATGTTGGCACTGTCTCTCAATTAATCACGGAATCTATTGAAAATGCCTTATAATCTGATGAATTAAAATGAGATAAATGTTAATGATTAAATCAATTCAAGAATTTTATGGTTTTTGCAACATTAATAATTTTGATTTACATTTTGCTGAATAGATGTTGAGTCATCTAAAGATTTGGATTGAGAATTTATTACCTGAAATTGTAATACAATTGTATGGAGCTTAGGGTAATAGTCGAATATTGGATTCTGGATCAAATAGTTTAAATAATTTCAAATGAACTTAACCGTTGATCAGCAGCACTGGTATTATGGTATTTAAGCTGGCAATAAGTTGGTTATGATTATTGTTTTTTTTTTTTTGGCAGAAGCCGCATAAATATGAAATAACAATAATAATAAATTTCGGGTTTAATACAATTGATCACAAAAAAAAAGCGGAGCGTACGCCAAAACGAATTCTAATTTGGTTAGGCCTTTTATTCTTCATGTTGTTATTCTGTTTAACTGTGGAAAATAACTGAATCGAAAAGCTCAAAGTCATATTTATGATTTAACAATTTTTACTTAAAACTTAGAAGAATGAACTAGAGTTAAATTGATGTTTTATATGACATAATGTAATAAATTAAATGTCTTTAGCTTCTGGTCATTCCATCATTGATTTGTATACGTTTTTTTTTTTCGTTGTTTCTTGTATAAAATCATTTTATCTTTTTGATCACTCTATTGATCATTTTATTTTATTTTATGAATCACGATCATCTCTTGTGAATAAATTGAATTTATTTTAATGTGAACAAGTTGTTCCGATTCTTTCCAATTTATTGAAATTCCTTATTATTCTATATTGAAATATCAATCTATTAATGATATAATTCCCATCGCATTTAATGAGGAAATAAGAATATCAATGTAATGTAATTATTTCTTTCATTAGAAACACTTGGGTATTACTTTAATATTATTGATTATCAATCTTAATGGATTATTCATTCATTTGAATATTAATCTATTGAATGTTAAATGTTTTTCAAAGAAATATACACTTTGTGTTTAACGGCCTATCACTAAAATCAAGTGGAAGAATTAAATGAAAAAAAAGAGCTTTCATCGTTGTTAAGTTTATAATAAATAATTTATAGTGATAGGCATATGCAAATTATGGTATACATTTGTTAATAGAAAACATATGGATTTAATGTCTATAAAAGTCTCATATAAATCTAGCCGATTTGTATTAAATTAAGCCGTTTTCAGCAGGTAAAAATAAATGCGTTCACCTGTCATCTTCAATCGTCAATGTTTATATGTAAATACATAATAGAATGAATGTATTCAGTTGTATTTAACATTATATGATCAATTTAGTTTTGTTTAATACTATTCAGGTGGTTTGTCACACCGTTTTGTTATTAATGCTGAGCACAATGAATCGGTATGCTTTTGCATATTGTTTGATTTCAGTATATCCGGATTTTAATAATTGATTATTGTATGTACTAAATAATTAAATATGGTAAAAGAGTTTCCCTTTGATAGAAATGTTGACTGTGTATATTTGAATGGTTTTAACATTTATAATGGATATTGTCATAAAGTTATTAATAGTGATCATAATTTTTATGATTCAAATTCCCATACGATTAATATTGAATATGATCTCTTACCATCGTTATGTCTTTGTTACATTGATCTTGAAGTATTTAATTTTTTTTTTCTTTCGGTTTTTGGTTACCGTTAAATTTCTTCAACGTTATTTGGTGTTTTTAAAAAGTTACGCTTAACTATCATCATTTAATATTTTGGTTTTGGTTTGTTCATCATATGACGTCTTGATACGGTTTAATCTCTTGATGCTTTATCGATATCAGATTTTACGTATCTAATTAATAGGATTTTATGAATATTAAATAATAACTTTGTCTTCGTTACTTGTGTGGTTCATATTATTTGAGAATTTTTATCATTGATATGCAATCATTAATAGCGTTTAAAGAGAAACGTGTAAATTAAATTCTGAAAATGGATTTAAATTCGCACACAAAAGTAACGTTATTAAGAGCCGCAAAATATTGGCAAAGTGCCAATTATTGAAACATAAATGTTATGAATTTTAATGGTGGATTGGTATTTCTTTGTTCTTGTTGATGACGTTATTCCAAAATGACGAAGTTTGATATTTGATCAAATCGAGTGACAGCATTAAGTATTTTGATTGAATTGATACAGGTGTAGTTGACCGTGTGTTACAATAATTATAATTGTCGTACATAGGTACACACCTTTTATTACTGTTAGAATTATTTCTGTTTTGGAACATCGTTTGATTTATTATTTAGTTTTTGGCGTTTAATTAAAGAAACTGTCTTAAAATTCATCAATTGATATGCTCGTGTATGAGGTTTAAATTCATTCATAGAATCACATATAATGTTACACTTAAAGAAACAGAAAGAATTTTAAGACAAACTGGCTAATCTCCTTAATGAATTTAAGACGAAACAACAAAAACTCCGGCAAATGATTAATGGATATCAATTTTGGTTGATTACCTTTGAGATTCGTATTTCTACTCTGATTATTTTCAAATGCGGTACGGATTTAAAAGTTTATTTCATTTTGTAAATGTGAATAAGTTGGTATTAAATTTGATACGCGCGCATATCATTTTGTCAATAAACTAAAGAAAAACGGTATTTGATATGAGATTTAAACTGTTTGCAAAAATTACTTTGAAAGGATATGGTAAATCGATAGTGTTTTTCGATCTGGATTAAAGTCAATCAAATCACACATAAAATTAGATTCAGTCTTTTTTTTTTTGGTAAATTTTCGTTTTAATGACTTTGAATTTGGAAAATTTATTCATCCCATTAGAAAAATTACGTGTCTTTTGTCTTGATTTTGTCTTAAGTTACAAATTAAAATATTTGCCAATGGTTTTATAAGTCTAAGAAGTTTTTCCGAAAAATGTGAAGTTTGTTTTTTAATTATTGCGAAAAATAACATTTGATGTGTGGACTCTGGTCTGTGACATTAATATTTTTTAATTGTGATAAGAATCAATGGTTTTTATGATAATGAAATGATTAAAAATAAAAGAAACAGAACATAGTAAACAACAATGTTTTCGATGAATAAATTTTAATGGTTCACTTAATGCGAATGATCAAGAGAATTGTGAAAGAAAATGAGAAATAGAACACATGTTAGTGTGAGAGACCGCGAGAAAGAGAGAGATCAACACATTTGATTTAAGATCATCACTGTATTAAGAACAAGCTAATTAAACAACTTAATTAGGCGAATGGCTTTTAAATGGCTGAAATAGTAACATTTTATCAATGATAAACAGACCATTTAGGGTGTTTTCTTATGCTATTCTGTTAACATTTTAATGTTGTGCTGCTGCTGTATATCGTAAAATGTCACACCGTTTTATTTATTGTGCATCTTAAGGCCATTAGATGTGAATATCTTGTAGAAATTGGTAACGATGCTGTTCTTTTTGTTCTTTGGTCGCAGTTAAATTATCTCTATCATTTTGGTTGTTCACTTTGCACCTCATGCTCTCACTCTATTTATTGGTTGTTGGTAACGATACGATATGATGCTGTTTGCCAGATTCTCTACAATTGGAACAAAAAAAAAGGTGATGTGGTTGTTAAAAAGTGAGAATTCAGAGAGATGGTATTTTTTATTTGTCGTTAATGGTACATCATGTTACTCTGAGTGGTTTGGTATTTTTATTTTTTCGGATGACTTGAACACAATTGCAACCCTTTTTGCATTATCACTTTATTGGTCAACCCTTTCGGTAACTTTTCATGTTGATTTTTTATGGACTTTTTTCTAGTTGTGTTTTCCATTTAGTTGATTGTTACGAGTAAATGGTGATAGGAGTCAACAAATTATATTGGTTTACCACTACACAATGGCAATTTAAATGGTTTGTTTGTTTACCGTCTTGTTTTTTTTTTAAAGTTTAAATTGTGCAATAAAATGTGTGCATCACAGTGTCGTTATGTAACCGACGAATGCAATATTTCTATTGAAGTGGAAACTAGAGAGACATTTATGTCTTGTGTTTTATGGTAAGAATGAGAAATGTCCTTGACAATTTCACTTTCTTTTACGGTGGAATTTACTATTTCTATTTTTTGTTTTGTTTTGTTTATTTTGTGCTAAACCAGACAATGTTTTTTACTAATGTGTTAAAGGGTTGCATGAAAGCCAAAAATTATGAATAGATATGTGTCCATTTATGGTTTGTTTACACAGACGAAAGGCATATGTATCTATGGAATACAATGCTGTTAATCAGCCGTTTAAAGTTCACTTTCATTCGGGTGTTTTTTTTTTATTGTAATGTTATTAGTCAACGTTCTGGAATTGCGTAAAAAAATTTGGTTTCTGTTTGCTTATTAAATTGCACTGTACATTGGAAGTTGTGAGGTAATAAAATGAAAGGGTTTGAGATTTTGTTCAAGTTGAAAAGAAGCCGAAGTCCTTGACGAATTGACGAAAGGAAAAGTTAAATTCAGGTGTATTGATTCTTGGAATGAATATATTTAATATTGATTTATGCAAATTTTTATAAATCTGACGTAAATCATTAATCAATTGAATACTTTCACACTTTGATGCTTATCAGTTTGTTGCTAATCTTGTGGTCTGTTTCATAATCCTCATAACAATTGGCTATTCAATAGCGAAGAGAATTCAAATTTAATATTTTCTGTTTTCATTGATTTTTCTCTACCTGCAATCTTGTATGGAGAAGTAAATTATTTTCGTTACATCAAACAGGATTAAAGCATCAGAATATTTTTGGTTTTGCATTTAAATCATCTCAGTGTAGTATTTTTTTTTTCCCACGTTGATTCAAAGCCATGATTTGTATTATAATTTGATGTTAGATTACACAATATTCAATATAAAAATGGTCCACCATTTGGTTCTCTATCTAAGTAGAGATTTTGTGTTAGTGCATTTATAATAAGATGTTTGAATAACAAGGATATGGTAACGAGAACCGGTATACTTCGTTGTTTTTGTATTGAAATCTATTGAACATAACGAAATGAATGATCGGTGGTTTGTATGTAATCACACCCGGGGTCTTCATCTGTTCAGAAGATCACTCTCGATTTTGATGTCAGATGCAACAGATTTCAATTTTTGGTTGTAAGGGAATAATATTCAAACTACCATTGATGTTGATGATATGAGTGTTAGGATTTATCACAGTTGATGGTTCGATGATCCGATATTGTCTGTGGATTGAGACAAGAAAGTTTAGTGAATGTTTATTCTGTCTCCAGACACTTTTTATGTTACAAATTAGTTCTTGTTCTATAACACGCAAAATCAAAGTGAAGGAAAGTTTTCAACGAACATGTATATCGTATAACTAATAATCAACGGATAATATTAACGGGAATACTGATAAGAGTTAACTGAAGGGACGACTACTAATGACCATTGGTGATTTTAATATTTAATATGAATTATGCAAATTATCATGAAACATAATCGTTTTTATGAAATTCTTTTACTACAACTTGATATGGTATTTTATATGTTCCCTTGTTCACTCAATCTCTATTATTATTTAAATTACAAAAATCAATGTCCTGTAGCTAAACGAAAATTGATAGCCATGCTATGATTGTGGACTGTTCAAAGACCCTTCAATATGAAAATAAATTTTCTTTATATTCACGACACCTTGTTATTTTGGTTTTGCCTTCGTCAGACTATTACGTATATTTCATTATTTCCAGTATTTTAATTTAAAGTCCATTGTGTCCATCCTATAGACTTCTTAATCACTGTCTTTGACATGATATATTAGAAATTCGTTTTAGTTTATCCGAAACTGTAAAGAAAAATCCACCCTTCGATTAGGTTTTTTCATTCTAAAATGTTCATAGAGAGGGGTTTTTGCTATGATTATGATTTTATGCTTTTCTGAATAAATTACGGAACTGGCTGATTTACACACTGATTCAAATCAAAATATGTACAATATAATTCAGTTTGAAACATTTTAGCGTATACATGTATGGCTGATGTGTTTTCGGGTGAAGGTCACCAGTTCATCTTATCTACGGTATTAATTTTGATGCCATACAATGTTTCGTTGATTCTTAAAACTAAAAATATCAGTTGAATTTAGAATCATTTTAATATGAAATTTCACACATTCTATCTAAGATCTTGAATATTTGGTACAGGAAATAATCGTCAAATCACTTCCATTGTCCATGTTGAATTAAACCGGAGATTGTTTCTTGAATATCAACGTGTTTCATCAAAATATTTCTTATATTGAATTTCTTGCATAACAATCGATAATTTTATAAAGATGAGAAATGATGCCCTTAAGAATTTATTAAAAATCTTCTTTGAAAAAGACTAGAAGCCAATACATACGGACACTGATGAATATAGGATGGAGTCTTAAGACTGTGTCTATTATTACATTTCTCTCTCCCTCTCTCTCTCTCTTTGGCTTTAGACTAATCCTGTTTGGTTCACTTCATTGATTTGATTATGTTTTCATGTTCCATAATAATGGACTATTGGCTATGTTAAACTGATTCGCTTTTTATCCAGGTAGAATTATATGAAACCATCGTTTATTATAATTTGCTTGACTTAATATGCTTTATTATATACAGTGTTGTTATGCACAAATGGTTTCATACATTGGCTGGTAAAACGTTGAATTTTTATTAGTTCTTCTCGTTTAATGTTACATATGATTAATATTAGTTTGATGCAATTTATGAAAGGAAATTAGTAAAAATGTTTAAGCGTATCTCAGTAGAATTTATTAGTCAACGATATGTAATTCGATTCACTTTGATTATGAACTGAAAATGTTTGTGATGAAATGGCCAATGTGAATCAATAGAATATTCTTATGGTTTGATGATATTTTTATGAGAATTTCATAAGCAGTCTATTTGATTTTCTAAATGGTTTTTAACTTTGGAATAATCGATTTTAATTTGCATATAGACAGACAGTAACTTGATGATATTGTATTGGGCTTATACATTTTCTTTATCAGTATCATAAATTAGCGATATTATATGCACGTCATTTAGTAGACGTCACAATATAAAACATGATGAGTTAGAATCATATCTTGTGTGTATCAAAATCTCTGTTTCCTCTCCATATGGTCCAAACTGATGGTAAACAGCATTCACCTTAGCCGTTCTTTAGTGGAATCAATAAATTTTACGTTACGCTTGTATACTGACCGATATGTTTATCCAAATAGTTAGTAACGATATACTATGATTCACTAGACCTATAGTCAATTAATCTAATCGATTAAAAAGAATCAATGTTAAATGTCAGTGGAATCAATGATTTTTTTATTACGATTTATAATCAATGACTGGCAAATGAAATATTGATCCTGGTTATCTGGGTAATCTACTAATCAGATTTCCTGTTTCAGTTTAAGTATTGAATATTAATCAATAAGGGATTATCAATACAGCAGATGGGCCATTTGAAATGTGTGTTGTTTGATCGTTGATATCTGTGGATGATTTTAAATCCAATTTCTTATCAATTTCTAATTCATAATTTTGTTAGTACTCTCTAAATCTCTTACGGTGAGTTCTCCGTATGATTCATACTGATTATTTTTGTGTCGATGAGTAATCATCGTTTTCTTTCATTCATTCATAGTAGCGGGTATTTGAAAACTTCATGGTCACGTTTTTAATGAAACCGTAGGTATTATCAATTAATATCAATGATAAGTCATAAGTGTTTAGTGGAAATTTTGAGAAGATTTTAATTTTATTATTCGCTTCTTTCAATTAATTTAATGTTTTTTTTTTTTGGGAAAACACATTAACAGATCAATTGTGAATGGAAATGTCCAGGTAGCTATCAGTAAATTAATAAACTGACCGTATGACTTCGAATAAAATGATTTTTTTTTATTTGATGAATCCATTAACTTTCTCTTAAATTTAGTTGGTTGCAATATATTCGTTTATCATAAAATTAGTGAATTAATTTTATTTGAATTTAAGTACTTAGTTCATCTAATGAGATTCTATTGTGTGGTTTCGTTTCATTCTGCTATTGAAGGATGTTTAATCGAAGAAGATCAAACCCCAATTGATTGAAACATGAATTATGTAGAGCACGCGAAATCTATTCTTTTTCAAAATAAAAAATGTTGATCTGCTTTTCAACAATACCTGAGTTGTCTCATTATATTCCATTCCTTTTTTTCATTTCATTGAATTCATCGGGGTTTTGATAATCATCGTTATATAAATTACCCCCTAACCGATTACGTATCGATCTCGATCGATTGTATTGAATTGTAAAAAGGGTTTCTATTGTCCTTATTGTTATCAGCCTATTTTCATTGCTCTATATTATTGTGTGGCAATGATCTTCAACATATGCCGAATTCTTAAATGAAATCTTTTAATAGTCGCATGGATAAAGTGAGAATTGCATCCTTTTAGAATCATTCAGTGTTGATATGTTATTGAGAAATTTAATATACCTCATTTGTAGTTTGATTACAATAAGAAGGTTTTATACACAATTTAGTCAACAGGTGACTGATTAAATTGGCTGAGGGTTATTTGAAGCCAAAATGATTTTACTCGTTTTTGTAGGACTTCAGTTTGGCTCCATTGAAGGATTAAACAATTTGGGTGGTCGTTTTGCTAATAATCTCCTTTGGTTTGATGTACTTAACTGGTAACCACAATGATGTATTGAAACGTTGATTATAATTTGATACGTAGAATTTCGGTGGTCTGTGACAAGGAGAGGCCAATAATCAATTTGCACCTTTATTGATGACATAAAACGGCGTTCTGAACCTGTAATTTGAATCAATTCATTTTGGTGCTTTATTCACCTCTCAAGAGTTTCGCTTTCATTCGATACATTGTTATATTCGCCTATTGTATTCTATAGTTTCCTTTCGTCTGTCGTACAAGGTGCAATATTGAATTCATTCCCATAGATTGAATAAAATCCATTTATTTTTTACTTCAGGTTTTCATTTTATTACAACACATTAAGTTCTTTTATGCAATTTTCGTTGTATTCACCTGAGACTACTTTAATTGGTTGTACGTAAAATTCATCTTTTTTGATGTTAAATGAATTCATTAGTTTTGTCTGAACAATTCTTTTCGTTTTGTTACTTGTATTATATAAAAAGAAAAGAATTTATGTGAACCAGAATTAGTGGATTTGAATGGTATTGAATCACGGATACATAATCCATCAGTTCTACCGTGAAATGTGTTTCTTCCGGTGTTTGGGTCATCATATTTAATGATCGTCTGGATATAAAGAATCAGATGCAATCGCATATATTTAATTCATGATACTTTACGATTCAATACTTGGCGCTTGATGTGTTTGATGATTACAATTGGAAGTCTATTAATTCAATACGATTAAGATTTTTATTCGATGGTAAACTGCTTTAAGTGTTATAAAATTTTAATGAATTTCCACTGATAATCTATTGGGCACGCGGATAAAAAATAACGACTGATTGAAATCAATTTAGTTTAAATCAAAAGAACTGAATTAAATATTGGTAGCTGAATTCATAAAAAAAAATGATGATTAGAATAAAACGCATAAATAACAGCAACTAATTGACATCTGATTAATTTAATTATTTTTTTTCCAATGATTTACCTTCTGATCAATATCGAATTTCAATCATTAACGATGATGATATTTTACAATAGTTTATTTAGTTTAATTCCCATATTGAATGACGTCAATTGAAAAATTTCGCCAATTTGATGTTTTCCTTATTAATTCCACACTTCTTCTATATCGATAGAAATAATCAGTTCAACTTTAATATAAAATTAAATAAAAATATATGGAAAAAAAGAAATTTAAAGGTGAAACAGGTGAAAATGAAATAATCACGTAAACAATGTTTCAATGAGTAGGCACAATTATAATATAATTAAATCAATTTGATAAAAATCTGAAACAGAAATGCTTGTTATAACAAAAGGAATGTAGTTAACTGGAAATTCTTTTTGGTTTTGGAGTCCAAAATCGCAATGTAACAAGTGGAAAGAGACCCCAAAAAACAAGAAACCGTTTATAAGTGAATTTCCAAAAATAAAAGAAACAACAAAATTTGGCCCACACTGAGTTTGTTTGCTGGCAGAAACCAATGATACTGAATGGTTAAGAGTAACTGAGAGAGAGAGAGAGAGGAATAAGAAATCGCCATGTGCGTTGTTTGATGTCCATCAATTAATGTTAAATCTAACATCACACATGTGAATATTCCGTAATTTATAAATTACCATCAAACTGATATGTAAGGTTGAGGTGTTACGTATCTCATTTCTGTTACGTTCTTTTTTTTTTCTTTTAATTTCTTATTTCTGTTGGTTACCAGAAATATAAGACACACTCTTTACCTCATTCCATTATGTCTCTCGTTGATTTGTTTGTAACCATTCTATAGTTCCCTTTTTTCAACTCTCGTTGATTTTTGTTTTTGTATTTTCAATTCTGTTATGTTGTGGCATAAAACACTTTGCATAATGCCAAAGTGATGCCCAGTTAACATAAAATTATTATTTCAATATATGAAATATAATAAAAAGATTGTATTCAACAAGATCATCAATCATATTCTTGTATTTAATTTTCTTTCATCTAAATTTAAAAGTATTTGTTTTTTTTTTTTATTCTCTGTTAAAAAAGAATATCATTATATTTTATTACTTGTACGAAATGAATAATGTTTATGTTATTAGATCGTTTCTGTATTATTTATATATATCAATGTATGTTTCTTGGTCTAAATTGTAAACTTTTGTTGAATTTTGAATGAATTAAAGACTCAAAGTAATAGAAACATTTTAATATAATTGTAACAATGTTGTTGTGTGTACATGATTATGTTTTACGAATTATACAAGAGAATGATTTGCGGCTACTAAATAAAATTTGATGGTTGACTGCCTAAAATAGATGGTAAATTGAACAGCTATTTCTGGTTTATGTTATTTTTTTTTTATGGTTTTATAATACACATTGAATTTTAGTAACATTGAATTGCTAATTGTTAACAGTTTTTAATTATGCCATTTGATTGAATGAAACCGTCGATCTTTAGTTGATGTTTGAGTTCAGATGAATTGGACAGAACCACACGCTTCTCTGGAGTCCATTGGTGTGTCTATTGGACACGTTTTGTCGATGTCAAATTAATTAGATGTATTTTCTTAAAACAAATTAATCTTATTTAAAAGATATTCAATTTGGTGTTTAATTCTAATCGAGTTGGACTCAATCGTTAAATGGATTCTCTCGTTATTTTGTATTTTTATGATGTTGATTTCGTAGTGTATGCAAAAGTTATTTAGATTTTTATCAGCCGTATTTTCGGTGGCTAAAAATAGACGTAATAAATTCATTTAAATATTCATCGTATGCAACAGATTCTCGTATTTACCTGTTCATCTCCTGTGTACTAATTCTCTTTTGTTTTTTTTTTTCAATGTTTTTTCCTTTGCTTGTGTTCAATGTTTAGCATATTTGACCGTTTGATTTTATTGGATTAACGTTAAAATCTATCAAGTGTCTACAATAACTTTATTTGATTCTCTATCTCTATCTCTCACTGTTTAGTGTTAGGTAAATCTTAGGTAAATGGAAAAGTAAAATAAAAAAAAAAAAAAAGTTCAACAAAATCAAAATATTTGGTCTAAAAATAAAACATTTTTGTTATTTTGAATTCATCTAATGTTAGTTGTATGACTCTACCCGTCACTTTACTTGTTTGCTGTTTTTTTATTTTCTATTTTCTTGTTGTGTTATTTTGCACTAATCTGGCGTGTAATTAATATTAGCCGTGATTGAATGTCCATCAGATGAAACCCACAGTAATAAAAATTACATATTGTAATCTATTTGATGTTAACTGAGTTGAACTAGACAAAAATCTTATTATGAAATAAAACTTTGAATTTAATTTGATAATATCAATCATGGACCGTTTTGAATGTATCCAAATGTTGCAGAGATAAAATGGTTTAAGAGAAAAACTGTCACACAACATTTAATTGACATGAAACAAAAAAAAAATTGAATTATAAAACTATAAATTAATGACACTATTAGTGTTTAGGTGTTAGAATAAATTACACAGTAAAAACGTTTTTGTGATAGAAACAGAAACAATAAATAATTTCACTTCATTTAAAAGAAAAACATAAACCGAAAACAACTGTTTGGGGCAACAGGTGAATGGTTATGTCCAGTATAAACATTGAAATATGTTTGGAGCGCAAAATACGTGTTTAGTTAAAGCTGTAAAAAGAAAAATCCGATTAAAGATGAACAACAAGAAAATCAATTTCAGTTCATCGTAGGTGATTGAATTCAACTGAAAAAGAAACAAAACAGAATTGAAAAAAAGCAACTTCAGCTAAAAGAAGTAATTTTTTATTCTTCAATTTAATAATGGGATTTTCTTTTAAATGGATAAAAATAAAACCGTTTCATTTATAAGTTCTATTGTACGTCATTTTATCGATTAAAATTTACCTGTTGTTTATAAAAACCGAATTATTTACATGAAGTTTATCTCATTTTGATATGAATTTGTTCATGGAGACTGAATGGAACCTTAAGTTGTTGTTCTTCAATAATATTCTTGTTGCCAAGAATATGAATACCATCTAAACGTGGCTGCAATTTGACCTAATTCAATATTTGCATATAATTATCTTTCTATTGATTATTATAATTTAACATTTTTGTATTTTTCATTCTAATAGATTTTACATTTTATTACTAATTTATTGATTTGATTATTCAGAAGAAAAAAAAAATTTTCTCATCAATTAAGAGGGATTAAATAAAATGAAATGAATTCATTGGAATTTTAATAAATTCCATTAATTGCACTGTGATTCTAACGCCTTTAAAATCTCATTTAGAGTATTTCATTTAGTTTTCGAATCGAATTTTAATTTAAAGGTGAAAAAGTGAATTGTAAACCGATAAATTTTCATGTTATACCTTACATAATCTGTTCAGTAAGAGAGTGGAATTATTGTATGTGGTGTGTTATTACAAGCCCCCCAAGTATGTGTTCCATAATGTGCTGTAACTGGTGTCACGTTCAGATTGTAAGACGCTGATGTACAGAAAAAAATAAAATAAAAATACTCAGAAATACATGAAGAAACGGTCTTTGATTATAATCATCATCGTGTCGTCTACGTGTAGAATATTACCTTTCGTACAAAATAGAATCATATTTATTAGAGGTAAAAATAAAAGCGGAGAATATTAAATACGCGGTTACGGCGCTTGTCTCAAAAAATAAAATAATACGAACCATCAATATCGATGTCTTTCTTGTGTATTACATTAATATATTTCTCACATATTCATGTAACTTTGAAGTTTACATTGTAACTATCGATGTAGAAATGAATATCCGAATTATTCGACGATGTCGTCAGTTTCGTTGGCCTGTCAATCTATGGCCGATATGAGCCACACATAAAAAGAGAATTACATACTTTTGACTGTATGTAATTCTCTCATTTTCGTTATCCTCAAATACATTGAGACGTTTAATGTTTTCTATAACAATTTTTATTTTTTTTTTCAGTTCATGAGTATGTCGTGTAAAATGGTAGCTGCTTCTCTCTGTAAAAGATTTCCCTCAATTTACTTACCTTTTTGGTTGTTGCCAAGAGTTTAGTTTATTTTACGAGGCACCGTAGATCTCTCGGTATATTAATGATTTTGGGGTCTTGATAGTATGCGGTAAAACATGAATGATTTTGGGTTCACTGTATGCTCAAGTGGTTTATCATCATCGTCGTCATATGCAAACATTAAATTGAGAGAAACATTGCCTAACATTATGTATTCTTCAATATGATGAAGGAACGATTTTTATTGTGAAGAAAACGATATGAAACGGTGTGAGATTGTATTTAATATCGCTGCTGTTGATGGTGTTGTTGTTGTTGTTGGTGGTGGTGGTATGCTATAACATTGTATAAATGTGTAATATGAAATTTTCGTCGTTTTTTTTTTTGGCCCCCGAATACATTGATAACTGACGTTATATAAAATTTTCACGTACTCGTTATGATTTTCACTTGTATTGTTGGGTACGATGTAATAATAAAAAAAAAAAGAATACGTTCATTTTTTTTTTTCGGTGGTTCCACTCTCAGTTAGGGAGAGGACCAAAAAAGTTTTTCTATTTTAAAACCAGTCGAGTTTTTGCATTTGCTCTGAAAGGTACGATTATAACATGATTCGTGTTTGTTATTAACATAAGAAAAAAAAAATCATTATAATCTGTTTTTTTTTTATACATTTGGTGTACTACTCTTTACTATCAAATGGCCCCCGTACTTGAAATGTATAAAAAACAATTTAAGTAAAGTGCTTCTTACGGAGGAGAATATTAAATAAAAAAAGAAAAAAAAAGTTTTAATTGACGCGGAATCAAACAAAGTGAAGAAATATTTTTTTGTTTTTTCGTTTTGATTATTAAAGTTGAAGAAAATTCACTTGCGTTTAATGGGAGAGAGAGAAAATCATTGTATTTTAAATTCATCGTGTGTTTTATGGAAAAACTCTCAAATTTATACCTCAAAAAAAAAAAAAACTTGAAAATTTAGCAATCAAAAATTGTATGGAAATTTATGTTGTCCTCAATTAAAGATTTTCTCGTTTATGATGAAAATTCTCTATTATTTTGATTCAAAAGTGTTTATAATTCGTGTGGAATTTTCTATTTTATATTGGTAAATGTAAAATATATTTTTTTTTTTTGATTCTTACTCATTTCTAAAATAATAATAACTTTGAGTTTGTATGTGTACATTTTTAGAACTTGATACTTTACACATATTCAATTACACAGTTGCAAGTCAAAAGATATATTGAAATAAAAAAAAATAAATATAAAACCAAAGTGTTAATTTAATGTAGTTAATACTCTACATTATTTAGTTGAAAAGAAGTTAAAATACAAAAAAAAATAAAAAATTTAGTGTGAAGGCAATCATTCTATAGTTTAACCGGAACCAAAAAAATGTTAAAGAAAACTTAATGAGAATATGAAAACAAAGAGAATTTAAAATAAACTAGAAGTTTTAAAAATTTTCATAAGAAATAATAAAAGATTATAATAAATTGTGTTATTTAGAAACAATTTTCCTCATTTTAGTGTAAATTTGTGGTAAATTTTCATTAGTTAAAAAAGTGTTTGTGTTTTTCCTGTTTTGTATTGTGTTAAACACAAAGAGAGAAGAATTTAAGATTTTTTTTTTACATTTTGTGAAAGAATTTTTAGTATTTTCTGGCTCTCAGTGCGAAGAGGGAAAGAAAAATAAAATCAAAAATCGATTTTTTTTTTATACGACGGCACATAAACAATCGGCGCAGAGGAAAAACTTTTTTGAACAATTTTGTTTTGTTGGAAAACATAGTCGAATCATACATTGTTCCTCTTTAGGTTTTTCACACTCAAATACACACGAGATTTTCCACAGAGGGACGATTATACGATTTTCTTGTGCGGTGTTCTCTTATGAAAGGTGAATTCTAAGTGAAGTTTTTTTTTTTTGTTGGTTCTTGTCACACCGGTGAATGAATATTATTTTTGATATTTAATGTTCCGTTGTTTCTGGTGCGAATAATTCAAGTGATTGAAAACAGTCAAGTAAAGGGAACAAAATTAATAAGATTCACCTTGTGTCTTGTGTTCTCTTTCGGTTGATTTGTAATAAAATTTTAATCGTGAGTGACGCAATCAGTAATTAATTGCTGATTATTTTACATTAATGGACGTTGTTGTTGCATTCTGAATAAACCGAATATATCGCGAAGTTAAGTAATAAACGTAAAAATTTGAAAATTCTATTCAAAGTACAACAAAATAAAAAGTTAAAATAGAAAAACGCGTAAAATAATTAAATAAAAATTTGAAAATAATAACAACCTGGAGGGACGTACTGTTGAATACCGGCCCGGTGGTGGAGGGCTGGATTATCATAATAATTCGCCTCTGATGGCTGAAGTACCATCTGGTGAATATGGAGGACATTTTCAACGTTCAATTGATCAATTACGTTCAATGAATGAACGTGGTGTATTTGGGCCTCTTGGTGGACTTACAGCAAATGATATTCGTACAACATTAGTGCATGAATTTAAGCCATTTATAAGTGATTTAAGGAATCCAGAACGTTTAGATTATTCAAAAACAAATCTTGATTTACGTGGTTTAGCACAACAAACTGGTGGTGTTATAACCGGTGTTACTGGCCAAACATCAACCAATGAGCATACAAGTACAAATAGCAATAATAATAATACTAGTAACAACAACAATAATAATAATTTAGTTAACAATCATAAGAATTATTCAAATAATAGTGCACCAGCAACACCGCCGACTCCATCATCTGAGGGTCCAATGACTGATACAAAGGTGAGTCAAAAGAAAAAATTATATGAAAGACATAAAGGAAGAAGAATATAAGTAAAATTCGGTTACATATGTTTCTTTATGCTTCTTATTTCGTTTGTACATTGCTTCTGCTTTAACGACTGATGGCTGCGCTGTCAGATCTGATGATGGTATTACACGAAAGAAGTAAATAATGCTATCCTGGTTGTTTGGGGTGGGTTCAATGACACCGTGTCTGATGATTTTTTTGCTTTGAGTAACTACTCCTTGTTTCATTCGTATCGGTATTAAAGTCTTAAGGCACTCTTATCATCCGTTTTACATCAATCGTGCTCCTTTACCATTATACATGGTAATGGATGAGTAAAGTGAGAGTCTTAAATGCATTCCATAATTACTTTTGCCAAATTGATCTATCTGAAGTTTTATTCTTAAGAATTACATGTTTTATGGATTTTCAATGTTATAATTCTTTAAAGAATGTACAGAAGATAACATGATGACAGTTTAAATAGAAAAAAAGTAGTAGGGCGTTTTTGTTTTTTTTTTTTTTGCTTGTTGGTTTAATCAAAGAAAAATATTAGAATCTGTCATTATTGTAGAACATTTGGTCAAATGTAAAAATATTTTCTTTTTGTATGTGGATATTTGATAAAACTGTACAGAATTCCTGTTGAGTATGTAACGAATGATCTTGTACTCATCGAATAATTTTATATTTGTTTCTTATCAGTGAATGAATGGAATTGTAAAAATTCTTCATTTTTATATTCATTGTTATTTTTAAAATTGGCAATGTAAGAAACGTACATAGAATTTGCGAATTGGCTTTGACACGTCATTGAACGTGTCATCTCATACTGATTTATTTATAAAGAACAACAGTTAATTCTTAAGAAAATTGGTAAGATGTTGAATGATTTTGATCAGATAGTTATGGTGTGTTAAGGCCTAGAACTAAAATCCATTAGACATTTTGTTAAGATCACAATAGAAGATTTAAATGAAACATTTGTAATGGTAGAGATCTTCAAGTCGAATGATTTGAAATTCATCTAATTAATTTAATTTTTTTTTTGTTGTTGTTATTTAACATTCGTTTCCCGCAAAGATGATAATTAAATATTGATCAATCAGAATGATATACTTTGGTTATAATAAGACACTCATAAGATGAATGTCTAAAAAGGTTTTTTCGCTTGAAATCGAAACAGTGAGTTATAAAGTGAAGTATCCATTGAAATAAAGATTCAAATCGCGCCTAAAAACATTCATTAAGATAATTATAGACATTTCATATGATATGTAAATTTAACTCCACGTGAATTTCTGTAACATTTTATGAAACAACAGCACAACAGAGAAACAAATGCTATGGTTCGTCTGGTTAATGTATTATACAATGATAGAGTTATAAGTAGTGTGTGTGTTTAAATTAAATTGAGCCGAATTTTCTAATGAAGGTACTGAGGGCATTTGGTTATCAAGAACAAACATAAAACAGTTTATTTGGTCATTGAAAATATGAATACCATTTGTTGATATGAATCGAATCAATTGGGCCACATAGAAGTTATCAAAACATAAGAAATTAAGTTTTACTAGATGAGCAATCAGAATTACATATGAAAAAAATATGTAAAAACAGAGTTGGTTTTTTTTTTTTTTTAATTCTAAAAGATTTTTCGTTAACATCTTGCTTGCTGTCCATTCAAGACCATACGAAGAGAAAAAAAAATTAAAAATAAATAAATAGATTCTAATAAATCATCTAAATAACATTCCAAGATTACTGTAATCTTCAGTAGAGGACTTTTCGTTATGATTAAATGCGATGATATACTTGAAAGAATACATTAGCCAACCAGGCAATTTTAGTGATATACAGAAGTTCATACTGAACTATGTAGAGAAAATGGGGGGGGTTTGGTTAAAAGATATTATAATCGTCATTATTTGATTTTGGGTTTTTTTTTTCATTCCATACCTTCTATTGAAATATTGAAAATTAACATGTGAACATTATGAGACAACGACTGATTTTTCCAATAGATAAAAGGTACGTGTTTAATCTCGAGACGATGATTCCAAAATTTTTATTTTTTCTAAATGGAGTACCAGTCAATTTATGATTTTTCATAAACATTTTTTTATTGTAGTTGTTGTCATGAGTTTTATTTTAAGACAGACGTGAGTACTCAGAAAATATTTAATGGGTGACCACCTTGAATATCTTATCAATTAGGTAAATTGACACGCTTTAAAATGGTACAACTATTTAATAATATACTCTTATCTAGTCTGTTAATGACCACGTGGTAACACAATTACATTTCAATTGAATTATTTCTGTGCAGAATTCTTGTCATGTTCGTATAAATTGAAGAATATTAAATGTGTGTTGTGTTACTAAATGACGAATATTAATTGATAAAAAATGGAATCCATTCATGTTAGTATATTGATATCATTGATCGTTTTTTTTTTTTTTGTTAGTTTTATGAATGAAAACCTAAAGTTGATATGATAAGAGGCTCGATTGTTTATCATTAATAAATTTGATGTAAAATTTTGTTAAATGAAATTTTTGTATTTCTGTGTAGGCTTCAAACTGTATAACGTTTTCTTAAAATTTGATGACTCTTATGATTGTTATTTATCAAAATATCACGGAAGATAGACACCAAATATGACTGATTTAGAATTAGAAAACCGTTGATTAGTTTAAAAATAGCTCTGTTTCCTTTCATTTATACTTGAGATTAGAATGTTTTAATTATCATTTGAGGTGAATTAGTAATTGAAATAGCCCAGGTAAATACGCGGTTTTAAATGCATAAATGTTATCAAATGATAATAATGTTCATTCACGTAAATTAATCAATTTATTTTTAGTTTATTATGGGTATGTTTTTAAACTCAAAGTAGATGAACTTAAAGTCATGAATGAATCCTATAGTGTTTCATAAAATTTCTTTTATTTTTTTTTTCGGTAATTGAATTCAATATAATCATGTTAAACAAGTTCCCCTTTGCAATTGAAAAGAAATTAAATGCAATTTAACTACAACGATTATATGGAATACAATGGTAATGTTGAATATTAAAAAATAAAACTGCTTTCAAAATCCATATGATTTATTTAAACAGCAAAAAAATAATATTTCGACTCGTAATAATGGCTGAATATTCTTTCATATTAATTTTTTGTATTTTTAAATGTAAAACAATTCAATTAAACTTCACACTGTATGTGCTTGTTAGCTTTAGCTGATTCACATACACCTCAATTATTATATTAAATGTATGAATACTTACTTAGTTATATTCTATATCTCACATGTACGTGACTCTTGTCAATTAGTATAAGAGAGAGAGAGAGAGCAAAAATATGGAAATGAATATAAATAAAAAAATAAAAACTGATTATATTGTGTTTCTTGTGGTGGATATAAGCGATATATAAAAAATAAAAATGAAAATTTTTGCAAATAAAAAAAAAATAAATAAAACGAATTCACTCTGTAAGAGTTTCCAGTGCGTTTCTACACTTTTGACAGAGTGTTTGGGTTTTTATTTTCTTTCTCTCTGTTGATTTAATTCGCATTTTTGTTTTTTTTTTTTTTTGAGTTGATACATGCAATTTTCTTAGTGAAAAGTGATTATTGTAGAGGGTTTGGTTTGAAAGTTACATACGATTTTGTACCCTAATGTGTAATTAAAAAGAAATTTTAGTTAAAAATATGGTGAAGAAAGCCTAAATGGCGCAAGTCTCAAAAATAATTCGATAGACACTAATCGGTTAAAAGTTATTTTCTGAACGTTTTTTTCTGAAGGAGTTCAAACATTAATACATAATTTCCATATTGAATTTTCAGTGTATCACTGTATGAGTGTGTATGTGGTGATACATTACAATCAATTTTGCAATTCTAGAGTGAAATTTTCATGTGGAAATTTAAACATTTTTTTTTATTTTATCTTCAGTTTTAAAGTTATTTGCCATTTTTAAAGAATAGTTTTGATTGTATTTTTAAGTGACGCTAATAAAAGAAATCTTGTTTCATTCTCCTTTTTGTATGGATACAAAGTAAAAAAAAAAAAAAATTGAATACAAAAATAAGAACTACTTTGAGTGCATATGAATATGCCTAGTATGATTGTGTAGAGGTGTAACCACCATACAAAGTAATTTAATGATCTACATATGCAAAATACCATCATACAAATGGATTTAATATAAAGAAACTGAAAAGAGTTCCAAAACTCTTTTGGTCATAAACGAGTAAGCCAAGTTGAATTAATTATTTCATTTTTATTATTTCAAAAGAAAAATTAATAAAATAAGAAAATTGCCATTAGACGGATTTTGTTGTTGTTTTGTCAAAGTGTTGTTGTCTTAAATTTGAAGAAATCAAACAGAATTTTGTTGAATTGCGATTGTTTGGTGTACACATATTAAAAATGATTTGAAGTACTTCGTCCCAATATATACGGATATTATGAGCGCGGTAAACGTCGCGCATAATTGTATGTATGTGGCACGATATAAGAGATCGTATAGAATCCGGTGTGGCCAATATTCAGGGCCGAAATGGCCAAAACGTTTATTTATCTTTCATTGTATGTGCATGTGTGGAAAATTGCATACAAATGGCCTACAGTGTTTAGAATGGATGATGAAGATTTTGCGAGCCCCCCGAAAACCTTTAAGACGATAAAATATAAAACACTAAATTGAAATAAAAAGAGAAGAAACAAAAAAAAATAAAAATAAAACATAAAGATATGGGGGACAATAAGATGAAGTGGAACATAAGAACAAGAGAATATAAAGAAAAAAAAAACGCACAAACCTTAAGAGAGTAAATCGTAAATGAACTGACATAAAAAAACGGGTTTCTTCCTTTACACGGATCTTTGGTTTAACCTACACCGGTGGATTATAAGATACGCGAGAGAAAAAAAAAATGAATTAACTGAAATAAAATGTGGACCAGCATAGAAGTGATGCTATTATGAATATATTGAATATTTAAAATGTGGCCCAACATATGCATATAAAACGAGACTCTTTTTTTTTTCAACTCGTTGGCCTATGGATGCGGGACACATTGAAATATAATTATTGATCATGTCATTGTGTATGATTCTTTTAGTGGAACATACAATATGTTGTTTATGGGTTATGCAAAAAAAAGAACATGAAGAAGAAATGTATATTGAACTAATTCATTTTTAGGTTTTCGCTAAATGTAAGTGATCTCTTGCGATCGCAGTTATTTGATTGCCATTTCTTATTTTCATGTGTTTATGACAACCAATGATTAAAAGAGTCAAAACTTTCACGTAAAAATTTCTGTGAGTGATCGTCATGTACTCAGGACGATTTAATGAGCAATTGGCCATAAGAAAGAAAAAAGAGATCAGTGATTTTTACTAATTTTGGACATTTGAAATTAAATCATCAACTTGTTTGCGAATAACAAAAAGGGAAAATGTGTCAAGAAAACTGTTAAATTGGTGATCGGTAAATGAGTTCTTATGAGAGATACATTGGATCAATTATAATGATCCCTCTTGTATTTATGGAATGTGGGTAGTGTGCGATTATTGTTGGAATTTAATGCGGAAAATGTTTAAATGACAGCCATCATCTAATTTAATGAGTTGAAATAACTTTGATGATGAATTTTTAATTTCTTAATTCAACGTAAGAGAAGAAAAGAGAAGTTAAGTGAGCTTAAGTATGATCGGTTATTAACTGAATATGTTTCAAGTGGATCGATTTAATGTTTAGTTTTTTTTTTATTCATTATTCTTTTATTACTTTTGATAAGCGTTAAGAGAGACCGGGTGCCTAATGTAATTTATTTTAGTTTTGGTTTTGTTTTTCTTTGCTGTTTCTTGTTGGCTTATTATTAGAAATAATAATGAATTTTAATTCGATTGATAATCAAGATGAATCAGACGTTTTATTGTGATAATTATGTCATCTTATCCATTTGTGATTGTGGCAGAATCATAAAATTGGTTAAAGTATTTGACATTAATCTCGTCAGGGAAGTTAAGTTAAATTCGTATTGAATTCATTTCATTTTATTGATATGAAATTTTTAATTTTAACTGAAATATTCTATCTGTCTTAATAAAATATGAATAAAATTTGAAGACGTTGAATGTTTTTTTTTTTTTCGGTGTGTTAGAGGTCGTCAAGAAAATAACATTTTTTTTTTGTTTATCTTATGGAAATTCCTAATCACATTAATGATTTTATGTTCATTCAAATGATTTCTTTCTCTGGTTGATATCAAATAATGAATATATCAAAAAGAATTGGATGAATGGTAATAATAAAATTTATATTATTTGATTGGGATGAGCTCATAAATTATGTTATTATAGAAATTAATTCAGTTTCATTTAGTTCGTTTTATAATAATGATGATAACAGTTAACTGTCTTTTGTTCGAACTTTAAAAAAATTAAAAAAAAAAAAAATCTTTCTCTTTCGGTTTAAGGTCAATTCACTAAAGTTAACAATGGTAAATACAATGGGACAAATCAATGGTACAAGAGAAATATAAATTTTATAATCAATTTGCGTTATGTGTTGCTACTCTTCATCAATTTTATATTGATCTATCAGTTCCATTCAATGATGATGAACATTAAAGATGAAAAAATCGATTGTTAATTTCTATATTTTATTACAAATCAGATGTAATCATTGTTACATGTTTAATTTCTCTCTCTCACCTGTTCGAAGTTTTTTATTTCTCTTGATTATTTACAATTTTGTTGAACGTGTGTTGCTGTGTGAGTAAATTCATTAGACACCGTAAAAGAAGCAAGAAATAAATGATATCCGGAGGTTTACCACATAAAATTCAATACAATCTTTTATGTGGTTTAATCCATTTCTGGCCTTCGTAATAATTAATGTAAGAATTGTATGTGTTAAGTACCAAAATTCAGGTGAATTTCAACTGAAGTCTTCATATTTTTCAACGAATTAATGAACGAAAGAAAAAAAACCAAAACAAACTAACAAACAGACTGTATCTTTCATTCAAATTCAATAAAAAGATGTTTAATCAAATATTTAATTTCTAAATACGGTAGCATTACGGTATGTTGATCATATAATTATGATTGCATATTGAACAGAAAACGAGAATTATATGAAAATACAACAAAAGTAAATCTTAAACACTTTTTTTCTTTTTGCTTTCTTATTTGTCAGATTTCCATGTACTACATGTCTCGTTATTAATACATTTTTATACGTTTGTATTGTATTAACATTAAATGAAAATTATAATTGAAATCAAGCAATTCATAGACACCGTCTTCTTGTTTAATTCCGTTCTCTCTGTGAATAAAAATGTTTAATAAAATCTTATTTGTGTATGAATACAGAAGTAATAAAGAAAAAGAATTCATATGATCAAAGTAATTTTGATATTGTATGTTTTGGTCGCATTTACACTTATTCAATGGTATGGGTATTACTCTCGGGTGGAATCATCATCGGTTATATGAAATTGAATCAAATAAAGAGACTTTTTGGAAATAAAAATCGAAAAAAAAAAAAACTGCGGGCTTATGAACGTAATCATTTATTTTCTTGAAAAAAAATTAATGATTTTTTTTTTTATATTCAGCAGTTTAGAATACTTCGATATCGTTTATAAACATCTGTGAAATAAAACATAACATTTTTTGAATACATAAAAAAAAAAACCTCCAATTTCATAAACATAAAAAATTAAAAACGAAAAAAAAAAAAAAATGGTCTGACTGCCACGATGTAGATCATAACGTCGCGTGGGTCCACCTTAAGAAGATCATCTCTCATTCAATCTCACTCTCTTTTGATCTCTTTGAGATGAAGATTTTCTCTCTGCAACGTTTTTTTTTTTTTTTATATCGATCATATTTTGTATGTTTGAATGTGTGAATCACATAAGAGAATGGAAATGTCTTAGTGAGATGATTACATTTAACGATGTAGTAACTCATAAGCTTGAATTATGATGTTCATATTGCATAAAATTCGATCCATTTCTGGTCAAAAATAAATCGTTCATCTTGTACTGTAAGAGTGAAATTCACAATTTTTTTTGTTTTCTTATAAGAAAGCAATCATTGTGAATAGATGAATAACGCTTTAACATTAAATTATAACAAAGTAAATATTAACAATTTAATTGTTTGTCTAACATTAATTTTCACAATGTTTTCTTAAATCACAAATTTCAGTGTTTTGTTTCATTAAATAAATAGAAGAAAACAGTAAAAGACAAACCATAAGAGTTAAGGAACTTAAAATCAACAATCATCATTAGTATTAGCAAAAAAAAAAAAAACTAACGAAAAAATCTGTTTTCTTTGAATAGAAAACTAAAGAAGCAATAAAGCAAAAATAATAAATCTTTTACTTTACGTTTTGATTAGTTGTAAAATGACCGCAACGGCGCTAAGTACTAAAATATGTTTACAATTTATGCTAATTAAATGTTGTGTTTTGTTTCTTTGCCATTACTCTGTCATCGTTGAATGTCTTTTTATTGATCTTTTATTTTTTTTTTTTTGTGGATAATCAAATGAATAATGAATATTTTTCTTGTCTTTTATTTTTTAGCACTTTGACACAAAGTCTCATCTGCAATCACATTCCCAAATGCATATGCGGGAGACGAAACCATACCGTTGTTCACAATGTTCGAAGGCATTCGCTAATTCCAGTTACCTGTCACAGCATACCCGAATCCATTTGGGCCTTAAACCATACAGATGTGAAATATGTCAACGGAAATTTACCCAATTATCACATTTACAGCAACATATAAGGACACATACCGGTGATAAACCATATAAATGTCGTCATCAAGGATGCCAGAAAGCATTTAGTCAACTATCTAATTTACAATCACATTCCCGTTGCCATCAAACTGATAAACCATATAAATGTAATTCATGTTATAAATGTTTTACGGATGAAACATCACTGTTGGAACACATCCCAAAACATAAAGAATCAAAGCATTTAAAAACGCACATATGCCAATTATGTGGTAAATCATATACTCAGGAAACATATTTATCAAAACATATGCAAAAGCATACAGAACGTCAAGAAAAACGTTCAGCCACCTTATCAAATTTAAGTGGGGTGGCATTAAATCGTAATTTAACAATGGCAGCAGCAGCTGCTGCTGGTAATACACCGATAACGGTGGCCAGTGATCATCCATCGTATTGGCCAAAGAGTAGTCCAGATACGGTGGCTGCATCCCTTGTTGAAGCGATGTCCCAGCAACATCATCAACAGCAGCAGCAACAACAATCCCAACCGTATGATTTTGCTGGATTACAACAAAGTGCTGCTGAACAATTACATCATCGCAGTGTACTGGAGCATCATAATCGTAATGGTAATAATGATGATGGTGAAGATTTAGTGATATCACGGCAAAATTCATCGGCTCTAAGTCATTTGACTGGGCATAATGGTGTGGTGGTATCGTCAGCGGCAATTACAAGTGCACCAAGTTATGATGTGATTACAAAAACAACAACGAATTCAGCGTTTACACCGATAAATGCAGCAGCGGCTGCTGTTATGGGCCATCAGAATCCATTAGGCCATATACCAATATCACAACGTCAGTACTTGTATGATGCGATCAGTTTTCCAAATAAAACAATAAATCAAAATGTGGTGACGAATGCATTCCCAAATCAATTAATATCACTGCATCAGATTAGGAATTATGCACAACCAAATGGTCCAGGTGGTTTAATGAGTGGTGAACATTTACTTGGTATTGGTACAACAACTGGTAAGGATAAAGGACAATAGTTGAGCCGGTTTAATCGGATAAGAAATAATCGTTGAATTTTTTTTTGTTTTTAACGGTAAAAGAATTTAATGATAACATTTAATATTTTGTGGGGAGCATAGGTGTGAATATATGAGTGTTGTGAAGTCAAAATGTAATTGGAAATCCCAAAATGTAAGAAAAAACAACAAAATTTTGTTTGTTTTTTAATTTTGTTTGTGAATCTTAGAATAATTAACATGTTTCTGTTTCATAGTGTTTCGAGTTGAAACACTACGGGGAAAAATCATGAATTTCGATAAATATTTCATAAATTCTCTTCTAAATAATTTCATAATCTTTCGCATAAATGTGAATGTTTAGTGATTAATTGAAATTTTTTTATTATATTTTGCCATTTTCTGACCTCTTTAGTTTAAGTTGAATTTTTTTTTTTTTTTTTTAATTTTTATCGCAAAAAGAATAAAAAAGAAATGATAATAGAATGGAATGAAATAGAATTGAAAAAAAAAAAACAAGAAGAAGAGAAACAGAACAAAAGATGAGAAATTAATTAGAAGTATAAGATTTTTTTATTATTAAGGATATTATTACAATTTGAATTTTATTTCTTATGAGAGAATTTTGTTTTGTAAATAACAGTAACATTCTTCTTTTTAGATTTTGAATTTTTTACGCTGTAAAAAAAAAAAAAAGAAGAAGTGAAACAAAAAGCGAAGAAAAAATTAAGAATTAAAATATTTGCGCTAAATGGAATTTCAATAATCGGAAAAGGAATAGATAATTTTTATGTATTTCTCTTATGTTTGTTGCATTCTCGGTTTGATAATGCGCAAGATTGTAATGAATATTTCTTTTTTTTTTTAATGATTAATTATTATCAATATCTTATAAACTATTGTAAGATTGTAACTGAAGCAATATCTAATAGCGTGTGAAATAATTTTTTATTTTTATTATTTAAACGCGTTTATTCAATTTTTTTTTTATAACGTGAACAAATGAACGTACACAAGAATTTTTTTTTTTTTTTATTAAAATCTGCCCAGGTGATGAGATAATTACTTGTGTCGATTTAAAAAATAAAAAAAAATAAAAAATTTATAAGAATGAAACAAACAAAAAGTAATAATAATAAGAAGAAATATATTGAATATTAAATGTGAATTGAATTAGAAGATATCGTTTAAGCACTAAAACGAATGATAGATAAGTTATGGATGATAATAGACTTGTTCATCTAATTAATGATAAAAAAAAAAATAAAAATAAATAAATTTGATTGTAATAAGTTTAAATGAAATCACTGTTTAAGTGAAAATAATGTTCGTAAGATTAATTAACAATTAGTTCTCTTTTTAAATAACTTTATATTTTCTGTAGGTTTATTATCTAAGTAAAGTGCTTATTCTGTACATAACGAATATAGAAAAAGAACACATGTAAGTGATTAGCTAAAAAATTAATCAATAATTTTTTGTTTTTTAATTAGAATTTACTCTCTTATTTATGTACGAAAAGTAATAATTATAAAGACTATTAAAGATAACACACAAAATATAATGAAAAGTAATGAAACTAATGAAGATTTTCAAATGAAACATAAAAACTATGTCCAAATGAATTTTGTATTATTTAATTTATGTATTTTATGATTTTATATGATCTGAATTGATAAATACCGATTAATTTGATAGAATTGGTGATGAATGATGATCAACGATCAACATTCAGGTAAAACAACAGGTGATTTATGGAGAATCATCAAACATTTGTGTGCATATCAATTTCAGTTGACAATCACTTTCCAATTCAACATTAGTTTCAGATTAGTCTACCTAAACATGTTCATTTAGATTGGAAAACAATTCGATCAAAATCATCGATATTTATCATTTGCGAAATTGTGAAATGAATTTAAAATTTCAGATTTGGATTTTGGATTTCAGAAAAAAATTTACTTGCTATTATTATGGTCGCCTGGTAGAAATCTAATGAAAAATTAAATTTTCTTCTAGAACTGAAAAATTTTTTGGGCGGTTGAAATTTCAGAAAAATTGTTATCCTACTTTGATGGTCGCCTGGTAGAAATCGAGTGAATTTTTAAAATTCTAATCTCCTGAAAAAAATTTCCTCTTCTAGTTATGGTCGCCTGGTAGAAATCTGAAAATTTTTAGTACTTTTGAACCCAATTACAGATCCAATTCCAGCACCATCTGAAATATCTGCAACAACTGGAATAGAGAACTAATTGCAACCATGAGATTGTTGACCGTTCAAAGATATAATTTGATAATCCAATATTCAATTAGCACACACTCTTCAGTGACAAACTACAAATTGCAAATATTTATCGATGTCGCATCAACTTTTAAAGTTAATGGAACTAATACCGAAAATTAAGCTAATACATAATATCCTTGACAGACAGTAACAAAAATTAAGGGGATAAACTACTATCTAATACAATTTTGTCTATAAATAAATGATTACCGAATTATATAAGCACATTCTATTTGTTTTCTTTAGTTCTTTTTGCCTTTTGTTTAATATTCTAATTAGAAATTAAAATATCACTCAATTATTATACATAAAAATGTTTCACTGTCTTTCATTTTCCCATACAGATTAAATGCCTTTACGTGGTATGCTTTGTTGTCATTATACCATCAGTTTTAACTTTACAAAATTAAAGTGAATACATTTTTAATTAAAATATAAGAAATATACTAAAATAGCCGCATTATTAGCATACATAAAATATATATAAATGGTAACAAATACTCATTTGATTAATATTCGTTAGTTTGCAAATATACATAATTATTATATCAATTTAAATACTCATATCGATGTGTGCTTATTGTATTAATGTTATTGTTTTAAACAAAATTATTTTATTTTTAATTCTTCCCTCTCCTTTCTGTTATATTTTTCGTTTTTGTTTCCATTCAAATTCATATTAATTCAGATGTTGTAAAAATATGTAATCAGCATATGAAAACATAAAATTAAAACCATAACAATAGAACGACTTATGTAGCATTTTATAACGGTTTAAATTATTTGGAATTTGCATAATTCAATATTGGAAATTTATAGAATTTCGTGATTCTAGTTTGTTATGCTTTTAATTTTTGTTTCTTGTTCGTATTAATTTTATCGCTGTGCAAAAAAAAAAAAATAAAAGAACTGATTTCGGTATTATGTTACAGAGCACCAAAAAAAAAAAATTTAGGAACCAATTTAAATTATAATGATAATGAAATTAATGCAGCCAAATAACATTGATATTTTGTTAACAATAATTTTTCTATAAAACTGTTTAGAGCCATACGAAATCGTTAAATCAATGCAATTTAATGTTCGGATCTTTGTTTGATGTGAAACATTTATCGATTTTCGATTATTATCATTTCCATTAGTTGTTTTCCAACATTTAAACAATAAATGACAAATATAAAATTAAATGGTATGAGACCACCTGGTTAGTTTAATGGTTTTACACTTAAGCGTTTAAAGAGTGATAGATAATGAATATGGAATTCATACAATATTTACTTGGACAATATTCCGATTGACAGTTTTATAACATCTCTGAATTTACATATAAATTAACTAATAAATTTCAAATCCTTATGGTCTCTTAATTTCATCTATCAACATACCAAATAATCATTTCATCTCAATACAGTCACACATATAAAGGATTACTTAAATATCATAAATCATTATATACACATAGAAAACATAATTTTACATTTATAGTATGTTACATCCACTTAATTTATACTTAAAACTGAAGTCATAACTGTTCGTTACAATTAGAGTATTATATGAGTCAATGCAATCCTAATCTTAATGACATTTATTATTTAACACAATCATCTTAATAGTCAGTATCATTTACTATTCAAAATGACTGAATCAAATCAAATGAATATTAATAAACTAAAAAATACATTAAGATTCATTTATCTTTTACTAATGATCACAATTGTAACCGAATTTTTCTTCTTTTTTTTTTGAACAATAAAATGCCTCATCTTTGTTAGACAAATAAAAAATAAATTTGAAATACTTTCATAATATCGTATATAAATTTGCACTAATTAACATAATATTGCTATATAATGATCAGTGATTAAATACAAATGAATTAAAAAAAAAAAAATAAAATAAATTTTAACCAAATTTCTAGGTAACACTTAAAAGCTGCACATTGTAATTAATTGTAATAATATTGCGATTTACAAATCATCGCGTTATGAGAAACCTTCAGTATGTTTCACTAAACTCTTAATATCAAATACTTTTGTTAAAATTTCATTTAAAATAACAAGCACTAGTCGTACATTTAATTTTTTATGTTGCCACATACCAAAGAAATCTAATAGACCAGAACGTGTGGTTTCTGAGCCAACCCAATGTTTTAAATCATCTAAAATGTTAAATAAAAATCATCATAAATAATCAACGCATTTAGCAGCTAACCACACACTAATGACAATTAATTACCAGATAGTAATGCAAACAGTGCAATTTTAGCTGCCATTCGAGTACGTAGTTTCGTATTGTCTTCACGAGGTACATGTTTCGTTTGTCTTTTCCCATCAGGCCAAATACTATTCCTAAAAAATGTATTAAATATGCTGAGTACAATTTCTCTATTTATTAAACGGAGTAACTTACATAATGTTATTTAATAACTGTTCCAATTTATCCTGTTCGATAAGAGCTTTAGCTGCATTTATTAATTTCTTATTTGCCGCATGACTAACCCATGGGGCACCTAATACTCTATTTATTATTCCACGACGAAGCCACTGAGATCGTGATTGAAGATCAAATACTTCATCAACTAAATTTAACATTGAAGTTAATGCTGGATATTCAGACGATTGTTCTAATTGTATCGTTGCTGTATCACTAAAGAATGGTTGTTCTCGACCTTTGCCAAGGAATATTTTAGAAATGCCACCAACCAAAGTATCTGGCATATTTTTAATTGTTCTCATGCCACTTTTCAATGGATTCACTATGGTTTCAATCTAAAAATGTAAATAAATTACAATAGAAATGGTTCAGAATCATCAGATATTTAACAATACATACCGTACGTATTACAGCACCTCCATGAATCCTCTTGTCATAATTGTCTGGCTCAAGGAAATCATTTAAAATCAAACGAATATCAATGTTTTCTTCTGCCCGCATACAAATGACACGTAAGAATTCATTGAGGACAATCATTCGATGCTCCAACACTTGACGATCCGTATTATGGAACGCTTTTTTAGCTGGAAACGGTAACTTTGGCAAGTAAGGAAACTAAAAATTTAAACAAATGCAAATGAATTCATTTAAACAATAAAAACATTTGATTGAATTCAAACTACTCACTCGTTTGGCTAATGTCTTTTTCAATTCCAGCAACTTTGAATACCGTCGATAAACATGCCAACTCTTTTGTTGATTATCCTCAATTGACATTATGTGAATCGCATAAACAGCATAATTACCTTCACTATGGATGGCGGTATTTATAATCTTGGCCATTAAACGATATCTAGGTTGATGATGTCCATCCCCCACACTCGAACCCGCTGCCAACCTAACTTCACCGGGTACTGTTAAACTCGTTGTTGGTCCAGTCACAGCTGCTTCAGTCTCCAATTTCATATTGTTTTTAGCTTTATTCGATGATGAAAAAAGATTACCATCCACTTCTGTGATGCTTTGATTTATTCCCGTACAATCACTGTGAGATCTTGCGTGCCGATGATTCCCAACATCAAGTAACATATCTTCAGTTGGTTTCTTAATGAATGGCAATGATGATAAATCATAGCTAGTTTCCGTTTGTTTTTTTCTCACTGGTCCAGTACTAATTTCAACTCGGCCAGTATGTTCAGTTGTTATTTCCATATTTTCATCGTTATCATCGTCATCAAAACACAAATCGCCTGAATTTGAATCACTTCCAGCACTCGTATCGATTATAAGCGGTGCTATACCAGGTCCCAAATGTAAATCCAATTCCATTGGTTCAGTTGCTTGACCAAGAAACTCCAATTCTAATAATAATTTCTTATAAGCGGAACTCTGGTAGAAATTATTCAGAAAAATATCTTCATTTTTTAATTTTTCATAGACGTATTTGCATATTGAGTCCATCCATGATGGATCAGGAATTGTCGAAGTTTCTCTTAATTTTATATTCAATACTTCCACAAGACCAGAATCGACAATTAACGAATTCGCTGTGCCACCCATTAAATATTCATGATATATATTTGCTGCTTTCTCGCGCATTATAATTGCAATCTCTTCTCTTGTATTTTTACTTTTACTTGATTGCAAATCATCTATACATTTAACAACCGTTCTACGCCACTCTACAAATTCAAACAGTTTAGTTATTTATAAATGTTTCATTGAATAAAATTATCATGCAAAAGTTCAAATACCTTGAGCCGTTAAATAGAATAAGACATACTTTTGTAAATTTAATACACTCAAATAGTCTAAATAATATGACAGCGCTAATTCCTTGTTGAGAATTTCATCTAACGTTAAAATGGGTAAGTTTGAGGCCGTTGCTTTATCTCTGTTATCTTTGAAATCATCTAAAACAAATCAAAATAGATGATTAATTATTAACGTGTCTATTAAATGAACACACCATAAATTGACGCAATTTAAAATACTCACTTGATTTGGTTTTCTGTAAATGACTAATCCTCAAATCAATTAGCTTTTGAATGTACTTCAAGCTACTTAAATCAGCATTTGATGACTCTTTAAAACGCTTTATTAATGAAAGAAACCACAAATTCATTGAATATTACATGAAGCTGATAATATGTTTCAATGGCACAGTAATAAATTACTAACCTTATCCATTTCCCTTGTGATTAGTTGCCGGCATGCTCTCAATTCCGATAAATCACTACTTTGTCTCACCATTTTTATAAAATATTCACTTGGTGGAGGTTCCTTTGATACCAATCGTGCTAATTGCAAATTTAGAAAATCAGGATCCGATAGCATATCAACGACTGGTTTCAATACCACATTCGCCACTAAAGTAGCTAAAAATGTTCTCAACGGTGTACAAGCAAAATCTTCAGCTGGCAATGTAAAGTATAACATTGTTTCCATTACACGCGTCAAGTAAGCTACAATCAATTTAATTAGAAGGTCAATTCCAATCAATGAGAGAATACAAGATAAATTCAAACTTACTCTCTAATGATCGTTCATTTAAGCACTCCTCTTTGTATGTATCACAATTATTAAAAAATGCCTGAAATAATTTCATTTCGGGATCCAATAATGATTCCTCATCAAATGGATTTGTATAAAACTTTGAATTTGCTACATTCTTTGGTGGCAATGTAGTATCACTCATATTCCATTTAACATCTGTATCACTTTTATTTCGTCGATGTAATGATCCATTACTACCACTTTGTTTACCATTGCTGGCACGTTTTTGGGGTGAAATTTTCTCCACTACACGTTGTTTTGATTCCTTCGTGTTTGCATTGATTGATTGATTGGCCAAACGATACAATTTTGTATGATTCGCCACAATATCAACTAGTCGGGTCGTCAAAATTGGTACCCATTGGATATTTTTAACTCTAAAATGATACAAAAAACACTCAATAAAAACCAACCAATTAATTATGATGTTACGTGTAATGTTATATTGTCGGCTTTACAAACATCAAATCAACTCACCGTTTACAAATGTTTTGTAGGCATTCCTCTATACTGCTTCGTGTACGAAACTCACTAAATTCCTTGTTATCAGATAATGAACAAAACCATGATTCAATGTAATCACGTATTATATAATCGATCATGGTATGTATAATTTTATCCATTTGTTTATGGCCACTTAGGATACGTTTCTGTTTCTTAATTGGTGAACCATGTTCGTCTAATTGCGGCGAATCTTGGCACAAATTATAAACAGGTATTTGTGTTGTATCAATATATTCATCATCTGTTATCACCTCAACACCGGTTGATATAACCTTGGATGGTCCCGTTTCCAGTTGATTCTTACGTCGTTTATCTGTATAAATTTTTATATTGTCAAATATGATACGTTTTTTATCAGACGGTTGATCAATTATATTATGGTCCTTTTGATTAGATCGTTGACCAGTTTGTTGTGTATCAATTGTCTGGTGTAAATGATAGGTACTGTTCGTATCCTTTGGATTTTTATTTATATGTTTTTTAAATAGTAATTCAATACCAGAATCAATAAGACTTTTCTTTCGTACATCTGTATGAGTTTTAGCTGTAAGTCGTGACGATTCTGTTTGTACATTAACATTTGGCGATATGATTATTATTGGCTTTTTATCATGTACTAAAAATTGGAAATAAAAAAAAAAAAAAAGAGACAAACGACAGAGAATAAGAGTAATTCGATGAGTATTGATTTCAATTGAAATTTTATCGTGTCATCATTACGATACAACCCATCAATGGTTAAAACAAAACCATAAACTAGGCGGTTCAGTGCCATTAAATATGCCAGGATTGAATAATAAAGTTATTGCAGGTTGAAATTCATAATTATTTACAACAAATAAAGTATTATTTATTTAATCACAGATGACCATTGTTTGCATGCAAAATGATTAGATGTTTGTCAGCATAAAAGGTGCTAATTGATACTGTGTATTTCGCCAAATATAAAATAAAGAAAATAATGTAAATTTTTCTATATTCAAAAGTCAACAGAAAAGTATAAAAAAAACATTCATGCTAATTTAGAACAGAATAAATTGATGTGTATAACAGGTATTTGAAATTAAAGGGGGGAGTAGTTCATGATATAAATTTTCAAAATTAATAACTCACGTAGTTTAAGTCCTAAGGTCTCATGCACATTTAACGGATTATCGATTTCATCATTTGACATCAAAGTCTGCATACTATCTTGTCGTAAAAACAAAAGGCATAGTCCACTGTACCAACCAAATCCACAGAGGGAAAAAAAAGAGAAAGGAATTATCAATTACAATCATCAAACAGAGTCACACTTTAATTCATATTATCTCATTTGTACTTACCCTAAACAGAATGCCACAACTACCACAATAAAAGCCAAAAAATTTAGAAATCCGAAACAATTTACGATGATTCCAATCACAGCAATGGGCCAACTAAAACGTCGCCAATCCATAATGAACCGATTGTTGATATTTAATTCGCTACTTTTTATTTATTAGAGTAGTTTAACAATCACTTTAGATTCATCAGATACTGCTGTAACATTCGGTTCCAATCACTATCGAATCACAACACTTTAAAATTATATTTTATCCCATAGATAATGACATTCATTATCAATTATTTTATTTAAAATTATTTTAATTATAATAGCTGATTAAAAACACTACTCCAGATGCAGTGGTCCAAATCGGTAATCTTGACAAACAAAAAAATCTGGCCAATCTCGATTGGTAAACAAAACAAATTGATACGAATGGACAGTAAGTAACGTCATGGTACTGTCGACTTATCAGTACGTTACGACGCTTTTGTCTGATACCGTTTCAACTGAACCATGTGACTAATGATTTTAATGTAATACTGTCTAACAGTTATTCATATCACAAAGAATTTCAGCATAACTATTCTATAGGGTCACTTTGATTGAGAAATAGTTAAATTATGTTGATAATTAATTCACTTCATTACAAATAAAACTTTGACGCCGTCTTATCAGAACAGATACTTCGCTTCTACGGGAATACACTTCTTTTCATTTAAAATCCAAACGGTGATTTTGTTTCACAAAAACCTTGAATTATGGAAAAACGAAGAAAGTTAAACTTTTTCCTGAGAATGAACAACAATCAGTGGAGCATAAAGAACGATAAGTTAACCTGTTCTAGATTGCCCTATTTATTATACGAAGTAAATTGCTGCCATTCACCTTATGAAAATGGCATTAATGAATTGGCAAAAAAAAAATGTGTTTCAAAATCAAATTAAATCCAATAGTTTTCCATTGCAAATCAATACACCAGACAGACACCAAGAAATACAGGAAATCGACCATTAATAATAACTCAATTTGTCATGATAGAATTCACCTCCATAAACGGATCATTGTCCATGTTGAATTTTTAACCCAATCAAAGGAGAAAGACAACCATAATCCTGACCCAATAATCAAAACCACATCAGTTCACTGTGAAACTTTGTGCTACTATTAACCTAAGGTCAACAGTTCCATTACAAATTATTGATAAAAGTTTTCCATAAAAAAACTTTATCTAAAAGAAAGCAAATTCTTTTTTTCTTATTTCTTGATTAGTACTGAAATACTTTCGAAATAAAAAAAAAAGGAATCTCAAATAAAAAATTAAGTGTACATTTTCTCGGTTCATAGAAAAGTTGGAAAATTATAAAACAACATTCAAATTTATGGAAAAAAAAGTTTTAGTGATTTCACACGATAATGGCAAAACTCTTAGCCACAATCAAAGCAATTATAACTAGAATATTGTTTGCATCACATGGTTTTTTGGCCATCTGGCAAGTAACACAAACCAAAAATGATTTCATTTACTGGTATTTGTGCGCCCCAATTGGATTGTTAGTGCTCGAAGGTGTATTTACACTTGCAATAAAGAAAAACCAAGAATGGCGATGGTTAGTGTTTTAGCATCCATCATTTAACTTTGTATTTAACATCGAAAAAAAAAATACAAAACAAAATGAAACTTAAACAAACACACAGTGGGGACTCATCATTGTAGCCCCAATATGGATCCAGATAAAAACAAGAAACAAATTCATTTTAAAACATTGTTTTTCATTGATACAATATTTAGTTTATCTCTGAACAAAATTGAAAATGCACACGGATTTTGGGAATCCCAAATGGCTTTTACATACCGAATCAACATAAAAAAAAAAACAAAAGGGAAATAATATCGAACCAAAAAAAGAAAATCTATAAATCCAATTTCCCGGTGATCCATCGCATTTTGCGACCAACTGAATAAAAATTGTCTCATTTTCTGTGATATTTCAATGTGTCGTCTCTATTTTATTCTTCGGTCTCCAATATTTTCTTAGCTAAAAAGGAGCACCCCAAAACGTATCGGTATACAATAAAAATATTCAAGTGAAAAATGTTAATGTGTGCCTCAACTGAGACGAAGAACACGAATAAAAAAATAAGGAATATAATGGAAAATAAATAGTAATTCTATTGTGTGAACGCCAAAAAGAAGAAAAATAACGAAAGAATTGAAAGTAAAATGAATGTTTAACGGTACAACAGGAAATTGTCTTTTCTCAATACATCATGATTTCGATCCCCAACGCCATAATGTACCCCAGATAGACACACACGGTAGGATATACCAAAAACAACAATTCAAATACATACAATTTTTATATATCAAATCAACATAATTTCCATTCGTACCCAAAATGAAAATGTTAAGAAAAGTAAAAACAGAAAATAAATATCTAAGAAAAATAAAACTAAGACTATTCGTTCGCATATTGTTTGCATAAATCATTGATATGTTTATAAGCATAGGACGACATTGTTTCAATCCGAATCCCAATGACAATATAATGGAATCAATAGAATTCGAAAAAAAAAACCTTAAATATAGATTCACAAGCCAATTCAAACGCCAACACATTACGGTATTTTTGCATAACAAAAAAAAAAAAAAACTTTCGTATTTTCTTTTTATTTTGTTGGGTTCATTGAATCATTCGTATGGGGCCACCCCATATTGATTTTCATCATATTATTATTCATTTAAAATACGCTTTAACAATTTTCTATGTAAAACTGTTTGTCATATACCTTACTAACTCTGTTTAATATAAATTCACACCTCTTAACATAGAGACGATCTCACAACGAATTTAAATGGACGAAAAGATTTTCGATTTATTATTAACAAACCAGGTAAACTATGCCATAGCAAATATGTAAAATAATTCATACGACGTCTGGTAAAACCATAAATATTCGAAACATAAATACACTGGTGCCCCATCCGTACATAAGTCATAAACAAATGAAGATGAAAAATCACAACACTGAACACCAATGTATTGAAGCCCATTGACAAATGAATACACCAAGAGATAAGGTGAAAATGATAATATAGAAACCCAATTTAATATCCGTTTGACCCATTAGTAAATGTGTTGTTGTGTGTCCCATATGTTTGAGGTCTCTCTCTTTCACTGTGTGTACTTCTATTACAAAATGAAAATTTTTCAATTGTATACCGTCGACACTTAATATTCTACAATTTAACTCCTTCCACTCCCCCCAAAAACAACAAGAGTTTAATAAAATTCTATTTAACAGGTTTTGCCCATCTGTATTTCTCTATTTGGTAAGTGTAGTACCAGCTATTTGGCTATTAGAGTTAGATAAAATGGTACAAAGGACACAAATTGAGGAGTCAACAAAGAAAATTGAATTGAACACAGCTGTTGGCATGAAAAACTTAAATAAATTATTGGACACTTTTGGTGGTATTAATTTACCAAATATGCCAACAATTCAAGTTGATTCACAAATGTGGATAACATTGATCGAACAATTTCTAATGTTAATCCTTATAATCGGACGTTGGATGCTACCCAAGGGTGATTTGACACGAGATCAACTAAGCCAATTACTACTCGTCTATATTGGTAATTTGATTATTTTTATGTCTGTTAACCGGTCATACCATAAAATCCTTAACGCCCACTTTAACTAACTAAAATCACCACATCATCCACTTACTACACACTCGTTCAGTAACAGTTCGTCTTAACACAACCATCAAAACATTTTGAAGGACTTCAACCGCATAGAGTTCAAATTATTTGATTACAAATTTTCTGTTAAATTCCTCTATTTCATAGAAAAAGTGTAAATTCCATTTTACCATTATAGAAATGAAAATTTTCTTAATTTATTCTAAACTACTAATTGGAATTCATTTAATTAATACACACTCATACTTATAACAGGTACAGCAGCTGATATAATTGAGTTTTTTGATTCATATAAAGATAAGAATATATCAACAAAACCATTATTAGTTTATCTAACGTTGGGCATTTGGTCATGGAGTTTACTTCAATTTACCATTGTATTATCTGCCACTCGTTCTCGTAAACCCCGTGGCGGTGGTGGTAGTGCTGCCTATCAAATGGATATTGAATCAGAGTAAATACCATTTAATTTTCAATTACAAATCGATTAAATTTAGTGCTATAGAATGAGAAGAATGTAGATGAATAATAATGGAAATCAAATATTCACTGTTTTATTATTTTAGATCAGATAACTGCTGTAGTGGATGCTGTAACATTGATGTTTGGGGAATAGCATTGAATATTCTATTACAAGACGCACCATTTTTGGCATTTCGTCTTTTAATTATCATCCATTATCGGATCATCAGTTATATGAACGTGTTTTTTACATGTAAGTTAAGTAAATGACTACACAAAATTTTGTTAAACGCTGAAGGCAAATTCATATGAAAATTTCAAGTATTTCCCAGTGGACAATTACAATGGTTTGCTTTTGTTCAGTTATTGTCTTTTGAGATAGTCCACCCTCCATTCCACTAACAGCTCCCCATCGTTACCATACCAGAACACCGAAAATGAATTCAATAAAATTCCTTTTTACTTTCTTATTCAGTTTTTTCGTTTCGTTCATTTTAAATTGGAATCCGTATAATATTAGTGAAACTTTATTTTTGGCTTCAATGTATTTTTAGGTAAGAATACTCTAGTGATATTACTCCAATTGTATCGGCTTTATGTCGTCCATACAGAGGGTAGGCGCATCAAAAAAGAAAATATGATGATAGAACGAAAAAATAATAATGCTCTAATGAAGCACCAAAAGAAACGTAATAAAGAATATAATACGAATAAAAGGTCACATGAATTAGATGACAACAACATCTTTATCATATCCAATAGAAAATATGATAAAAAAAATCCATCAAAACGGTAAGGATGTACCATACCACTTATGTGGATCACTTGGGTCCATGTGTTTTTGTTAAGAGCCATGTCATCTGGTTATGATTAAATTGCTTAATGTTTTTGTTCGACCAAAAGTAGTCACTACTCTCCAATCGTTCCATGGGTACTTGAAAATAATCCCTCACTTATTCATCCTCACCTCAATTAGACCCTCACTTTTATGATCACCTGTGAATTTTCATTTGTTTCCCTATAAAAATTCTTAACGCTAGCACACACACACACATACTCACTTCAATTTTAACTTTAATGGTATAAACTTGAAAAAACAATTCCATTGAATTCAATGACCTTTTCAAACGAGAATTCAATAGAATCATAAAATTAAATTAGAACATGTAAATCCATTCAATTGTTCGTATACACACATGCAATCAAATGATAACATTCAACGCTTTAATCAATTCCAACCAAAAAAAAAGAAAAACAGAATAAAACTAAGAACATGGACAAAAACCATTTATACCCAAAATAATTTATCCATTTTGTTCATGTGTTTGTTCCGGTTTTCATTTTCACTTTTACATCAGATCCAAGAAAATTGATGAAACACCAACAAAGAAAAATGATGTAAAACGTAAACATGAGAAAAGTTCAAAGAAACGTTCAAGTAGCACAACAAAATCAACAGCAATAGCAACAGCTAAAAAGGATACGGGCTATTCAACAGCAAGTAATAGTAGTGAATCGGATACTGATACAGCAACAGATGTATCCAAACATGTTAAGGAAAAGAGAAATTCAAAACATCTAAATGATAAAAAACGTTCAAATAATGGTGATAAGTCAAAGGAAAAGAAAAAACAAACAAAAGACATTGAAGAGCATCGATCCAAGAACTCAAAATCCCATAAATCAAAAAGGTCAAGTATTACAACCCATTTTTACTCGTTGTCACAACTGTGAAAATACAAAACAACATACCCCACCATCATCTAAATACAATTGCCATAAGATGAGTTAACCCACCGACAACGTACACAATTCACTCACACATTATACATCCCTTAAGCTCTATACATACAGCTACCAGTTAGATCAAGTGATAGATTGATCTTCAATTCAACACAATATTGACACTTTAAAAACGATTGAAATGAAGAAATTTCTTCTTTCATTTCACAAAGAAGAAAAACCTCAGGCCAATCATTTTCCATTACTTCTTCATTTCCCATAATAAACGAATGAAAAATTGTAATAATATCGTTTTCATTTCAATTTTATTCCATCTTTATTCAACAAATAGGAAAGAGAAACAGAAAATAGTTGAAGAATCGTGTACAGATTCAGAGTCACAATGTAAATATGAAGTTGTTCATGAAAAATCATCATCTAACAGTAAAAATCGTAAGAATCGTGTGTCAAGTTCATCAAGTGAAACATCATCAGAAACCGAAGAAGATTAAATCCTATTCATAGCGGATAACTAAGCTCAATGAAAAAACTTTATAAAATTCCTTTGATAATCGAAATGTCTTTTCAGTGAATGAGAGAAAATCTCTGTTTATTTTTATTTTTTTTTTCTTATAATTTTCTGTGTATGATTTTCCTCTACCATTTTAAAATTCCCGTTTTCTGCAAAACGAACAAACGATAAGTATTATAGCGAGAGTAAAACATTGAAAAATAAAATAATTTTTTTTCTTTAACACAGTAGAAGAATTAAGGATAAAGTAAAATAAAAATTATGTATAACTTTTCATAATGAAAATTGAAAAAGAAAATTATTCACAATGTCAGAGATAAGCAAGAAAAAAAAGAAAGAAAAGAAAATCATTCCAATGCCTCTTCATACTTCAAATGAATTTAAATTTTTCATTTTACAACATTTACCTTTTCAATCACAAATATTTTCATTCGTTGATGTTTCATCACTTAGAAATTCAACATAGAAATAACATTTTATGTTTAAGCATTTAGATATCAAATACATACACTTACTTTTGTCTTAACATTTTTCCATTATATCATGCTCATTGTGCATCATTTATTTTTCATTCCATAAAAGAGACTTATCGTATTGTAACATAATGATTAGTAAAGAATTTATTTAATTTAATCCCATAACTTCAATAAAAATAACATTTTTTTCTCTTCTTGTTATAATTTCATTATAACTTAAGACTACCGTCATCAACCTTATGTTTATCTAATATTGTGTATGAATAAAATCGGTTTTATTATGTTGAATAAAAAATGAAATTCGTATTCTATTCTTTCATGTAACAAAAAAAAATATAGAAAACAATCGATTTAATTCAAATTGTTGAAGTAATCCTCTTTAAAAGAAAGGTAAGCAAAAAACAAGATGAGATTTTCTGTTCACTTTTTTTTTTCTCCACTTTCTTTTCATTTCAATTGGGAAAATACTTACAATAAACAATATAAGAACATGGTAAATTCGTTTTCCACAGAAATTCAATTCGCTACACTAGCAGCAAATTTCCCTCCTGTATTCAACATTTTCATTTTCTACCTTTCCAAACAACTTAAACGGAACAGTGATAGTATAAAGTGGCCCCACATTAAATAAGAACTGAATAAACTTGAATTGAAATATCAAAATACAGTGAACAATTTTTTTCCGATTTTCCTGTTACCGCTAAGAGGTATTTAATGATGTCTGTTCAGTTATATGTAACAATAGAATTAAAACAAAAAAAAAATCCATTCCATTGTATAATGACGATACCGTGTTGTTATTAAGTCTTCATCAACGGATATATTAAAATTAGAATATTACATGTGAAATTATATACCAAACGAAAGATCCACAAAAACCAGAAAAATGTTAGTCATAGCATTGTATTTTATCACACCAACTTCTTGGTCTCAATTCCTTAACCAAAATGTGAAAAACATTTAAGACAACGTCAATTTATAAGTCAGTTAGTTCTCAAGGTGAATAGCAATAATATCCAACACGATTCGCTACCATATAATTATCATTATACCATCTCGACGGACATTTACTAATTAATAACGATTTTCCATGTAATCTGATATCCGGCGCTGTCTTATCTTGTACCTCATTAAGAATTAGAATCGTTTGTGACACGTCAAGTTTTTTTTTTATTCCGTTTAACATTATAAAACCGCTGGTTTCTATCGATCAAATTCAATTAATTATTTTCTATAAGAAAAAAAAAACACACACAAGTACAATTAACTTCATTTAGATTAGATTTTTTATTCTTTTCATAAGAAATTACTCTGCCAAAAATGCTATAAATAAAACAATCAACCAAAATCAAAGCAGAGAGTAAATTAAATTCACACAAATACTTAAAGATAATTCAATGACTGGGCCCAGACTGATCTATAAAACCAACTCAAAATAAATCGGATGATTGAATGTCCCCATTACACAGCAACTGATTTTCTTTGCATCTGGTCATCTATATATCGGCCCATTATCATCTTATATCTCAATAACCCTCATCAGATATTTCAATATCATAATCACCGTATTTGGTTTGCAAAATCTTTTTCGATTTTGCATGATCGGCTTTCCCAAAACCCTTAGATTGTGACCAAATATAAAATTCGCCATAACACAGCAACATCATCCCCAAAAATTATAGAAGAAAATAACAAGAGAAAAAGAAAACTTCAATGTAATAAAAGGTAAATCATTTTCATTGTTATAGAAAAATCCAACGTAAAAAAAAAAATGTCTAAGAAATTTACTCTACACAATCGTCGAAATTTGTTTTCTATCTTCTCTCTTATAAAAATTGATATTCTTATTTAAAATCAACGAACCCAAAAAAACATTGAATGGACGACTCTTCTATTACGTCGCCCCCCAATTTACTTTGTTCCAAATAGCTCTTATATAACACACCATAATAATAATCTTTTAACATACCTGTGAATATCCGTAGACCTTAAGACGTTTTGCGTCAGGACGATGTTCAATACGGCCACCACCAATACATTCAGTATCTAATCCCAATGGTTGAATTGAACTGCTCACCTCATCATATATATCAGCTGCAAAAAAAAAAAAACGAAAGAAAACATTACATACAAATAAAAGAATATAAAAATGTGTAATGAAATTCATTCAACGGTTTAAAGATATACTAATATCAATCTATCATTACAGAACACACCAGAGAGTATAAACCGTCATCGTTTCTTATTAGTAAGACATCTAACTACAGTTCATTGGCAAAAAAGAATACATGAAGAAAGGTAAAAACCATATAAATCCAATATTACACACTTGACTATACAAACATACCAGGTACACTACACCAAACAAAAAAAAAATAGAAAACAATAATAGTAAAGTAAAATACATAAGTCAAAAGAAATAAAAATTGAATAGTAAGTAAACCACGTAAAGAATCGTAAAGACCAGTTTATTTGGAAAATCAATTACAATTTTCACGTCCATCACAATAAATTCTATTCACGTAATATATTTACTCTTTTTAGTTGGTTATCTATAAATAACCATTAAATCTATATAGTCCACAAGATCCCTCACCAAAAATAACGCACATAAAAATACACACCTGATCAGAAAAGGAAAAAAAAAAAACATTGAAATAAAATGAAAATACTGAGACACCAATCACATCTAATTAGGCGTTAAAAACAACCACCTGAACTGAACCAAAAGACAGAAAAAAAAATTTTCATGTAATCATGTACCACACCATACCATAAAGGTAAGTAATCACTGCCATTGGGGAAGTTTCACATTTCCCGAAAAGAACAATAACATATCACCTATCATCTAATATTGTTTTCTATTGTCATTTGAAGACGAAAGAAAATTTGTTACAATTTCTGAACCAAATCCGACAAGTTGTTGTTCACAGTGTTCCACACGTTTTCATACGGTTTTCTTCTCTATCTCTCCCTTAGGAGGTCAACAAATAAGACACAATCAAATACAATACCAACTGAATCACAATCAATTTATAGGAATGAGTTGATGACATTAAAAGGAAAAAGAAAAAAAAAACTATTCAAAATGTACACTGTTCCATATAGAACAGTATCGCACATTAAAGAAATTTCAAATTGCTTAGACCGACACATAACGAGAATAAAATATCAGTGACTGTAAGAATCCATCACATTGAATTAAACACATTGTCAATGTTGAAACATATTCAATATATTTCTATTCTATGCTCCAGCATATAAAATCAAAATCAACCCCAACTGAGAGAAAATGTTAAAGGAATCTGCGCGATTTACAATTTTATTTTTATTCGGTTTTTTTTGGTATCTAAACAGACCCGTCTGGTATACAATTTTCACTAGGAAATCCACACTCAACGGCCAACTGACATAGAAAGCATAATCAGCCACACGTTGATTGTGGATCATGAGGACTACCAAACAGTGTGATTCTTTTTCTCACTTTATACTCTCCAAGAAAATAAAATCCCTTAAATATCGCCCGTCGTTATCCGGCCCAAAGTAAAACTGGTAACAAAGTACAATGTAACGTAACAAAAACGCAGGGGATGTCTACTGAGAGATTATTTTATTTTCCACATGTGAGTCACTGTTATTCTCCGGTGGTTTTCAGAGAGAAATATCTTGAACATAAAAATATTGTACAAAATATTCAACAGTGGGGCTCAGTTTGAATGCTCAAATTTTTTGAATATTCAGTCGATCTAGAACCACTGACACCGTTAAACCGTATTATGCGTTCCTCCCTAATTAACCAAGTGAATTACGTACGCGAAATTTAAACGCGTTTATTACTTATTCTACGGTGTATATCTTTCGTAACGATACTGTATTGAATAGCCAACATTGTGAAACATAGAAAATAAAGAGTCATGTAACAAGTGTGTACTGTTTAAATTAACAAAGCCAAATGTTATATTATTTTATTATAATTTCATTTTTTTCTCTCTACGTTTATTGTTGGTATTCAATCTTGTTATTAGAGAAGTAATATTAAACAGTGGAATAATAAAAAAAAATAAAAAAGTTATGGTGTTTTGAATCGATAATACATTGTGTGTGAAGTATGTTAGTAAAACATTATCCACCTGATGTTAAAAATGCTAGTGAATTATTATTTAAAAAAAATTTGTTTTAATAAAAACAATATTTAGTTTATGTAATTTGAATTTGAATTTTTTTTTTTATTATAACTCGTTAATTGAGATTTTATAAATATGTAGAATACATTGTGATTCAAAATAAACTTTATAGAAGACAAAAAAAAAAAATTGATTAATTACGTTCGTGGGTGAGAATTCTAATAATGGCAACAATGAAATTACAATAACCACACAACAATTTTGTTTTTATTTTTATTTTCTCTGGGAGTTTGTTTGAATAATATGAATACCAAAAACGTAAAAAACCAAAACGAAATTACAAGATACACCAATCAATTTTGTGGAATACCTGGTTCAATTACAATCACACAAACACACACACACTCACATAGAAATGGAGAAAAGATCTAGGCTTCCCTTTTATTCTGTCCCAATTTTTTCCTTTTATTTTTGTTTTTTATTTTCACCTGACTCACCACTTATGTGAAACGGTTTGGATGAATTTACAGAAAAATTCTCCGGTGTATTTACTGTTTTTTTTTTTTAGAGGACAAACCGAAAAACAAAGTTTAAATTTATCTAAACACAATCGATTTTCGATGAAGTAAAAAGATTATTCATTTAAACAAATTGAAAAACTGTCAATTTGTCGTTAACAAGAACCCTCTAATTCTCGCCTAGATTTTTTATTTCACTTTTATTTTACCACTGAACATGCGACCTTACAAAATACCTATTTATTTACTGGTAAAAGGTTCTGTTTTAGTATTCTATTCCTCTCTTTTACTATGTTACCAATTGTATTCAATGTTATTTTCATGAAAATTTATGCTAAACTGTTTTCCACACACAAAACAAAAAAAAAAAGGAAAATATTACGTACCTTATTCATTGCAATGAAAGAATTTTAATAGTTAACACGTAATTATTCATTTATTCAACATACGTTTTTCCAAACGATTTTGTAATAAAGTATTACCGAATACAAATTCAAACATTTAGTAACACTATACAGTGACTACCATAAGTATAGACAACATCTCATATACACATAAAATTCAATCAATAAATTAATAATCATTAAAACTAGTTCGATATCAACCAGTTTTTCTTTCCTTTTTCCTATGTGTGTTGTGTTCCTGCTATTTAACTATCGTATGGTTTTTCCTCTACCACCATTAATTCAATATTTTCAAAAGGGAGAAAAACAAATGAATTAATATTGGAAATGTTCAAAGCAAACGAGAATGAACTTCTGGAATTTCCATAAATGAAAATATATAAAATCCCATCATGAATTTATAATAATAAAAAAACATAAATATGAAAAGGAGACAAAAGCCTATGGGGTTATAAATCCCTTGAACATTCAACTATGCTTTCAAGCATACAAAACGTTTGAGTTTTTGCATCATTCAATTAATTGACTATACGGAAAAATAAATTGATTGCATTTAATCATCTGCTAATGATAATTGGTAATTAAAGAAAAACGTTATTAAAACTAGCGATAATAAATTATTATACTGTGTGTCTCAATATTATTACAAAACGTTATTATTCAATTTATTCATCTTTACACCTAAGAACGATATAGTTCAATTCAATAGCAATTAGCTTTATGTACATATCCAATGCAACTTTTCAAATTTTATGGTGCAACATAATTAAATGTGAATGTACTCATTGTCTCAAACTAAATGAAAGTGAATTGGTTTAATCATTTTTATGTTATAGTTTCATTATTCAATACATTTTAAGTTGAGGGAGTGTCACTGTTGTTGATTTATTCAATATAATTAAATTTCAATTAAATTTTTATACATTTTTCAATCAATTTTCATTTTGTTTGACAATGAAAAACAATATAAAATACAATAAAAATAGCGAATATAAAATAAATAGGATTTTAAGCGATAGATTGAACGAAAAGTATTGCGATAATACACAATCTCTGGTACGTTCAATTTCCCCAACATCAAACTTGGAAAATCATCCGTAATACATTTAAATCAAATGCAACCCCAAATAAACCAATAACAACAACGGCAACTAGAATTTTATTTGCAATTCGTGTGTAAATTGAAATAGACAATTTACAATTTCACTAATTAAAAATAATTAACATTTAGCGTTCAATATCAATTAAAGAATAAATGTTAATCAATTTGTTTTGTTACACAATTAATCTATTTTCTATTTCAATAATTCCAGTCCCATAATAATCAATTTATTAAAGAAAATAAAAAACACAAAAACCATTTTTGGTTCATTGAAATTGAAACATTTCAGCATCAACATCATCTGTGGTCATATCCACCCTCATCAAATTAATTTGAATGCAATTAATTTTTTATATTTCCATTCTTTTTCTAAAAAAAAAACACATCAAAATCCATTTGGTTGATTAGAATATCATATGGATTACCCAACGCTATATATCATTACATTTAATTTATTGATTATTCTCTCGAAAAAATTGTTTAATGGATGAGAGAAAAAATAAAACTCAAATTTTCTTTTTACGTTCATGAATTATAATTCACTGAATAAGGTAAAACATGTTTCTGTCAATGTTTTCTAATAAACCATCAAAAACAATATGATTATGTTTGCATCTAAAATTAAATGTATTTAGTACTTAGCATCTCATAATGTTTTTAAATGCCAATTTGAAAGTGGATTTACGAGCATTTACACATGAGGGAGCCGCCGCCTTCACATTTAAATTACTGTTTCATTATAATTTTCCAAATGAAATGAAAATTTCATAAAAGAACAAAACTGTAGGGATTTTTAACGAATAACAGTTTTTCTTTTGTTATTTCATCTTGTTTCATATAAAATTCAACCGGGAATTGTGTAATAGCCGACAATAATGGAATTATAATATCCAAACTCACACGATATGAATGATTTGAAATCAATGAACTTTTCATTGAATTAAGTAAAAGAAAAATTAAAAAAAAAAAAAAAACAGTTGCCGCATCATAAACAAAATTCGCAATCACAAGAATAACTGGTAAATTTCATTCTATATGACCCTATTAATTGATTGATTGATGGATACCAATATTGCATTTAAATATAAATAACTTCCATTTCCAAATATTCTTTATTATTTTTTATCGTTATTTTACTGTACACAATTTCAAATGTATTCGTATTTAATGTATAATTTACACCAACGCACTTAAATCATATGATGTACAAAATAATAGAATTGTTCAATAATAAACGATATACATCAATAGCTTAGCTTGTCCCTTAAAAATGTATAAGTGAAATCAAGTAAATAAAAATACGTTAGCTCCCCAAAAACAAAATGAAATAGAAAATATTTGAGAAAATCGTCTTAATAAAATAGAAAAATAAAAAACAAACCAAATATTGAATCGCATGTTAAGTGAATATTTTCGTCTAAACCGCCATACAAAGTAAAGTACCTAATATTTACATCAAGAGAGAGATATATAGCCATAATAATCATATTTTTATCCATCGAAATTTTATTTGGACACCCAAAAATATAACATTCGTCCGCCCCGAAGGATATTATTCAAGTCCAAACGACTTTTTTCACCTCATTCCCACACTATAGATCCCGTGTCGAAACACACAGTTGTCTGTCAATATATATGATTGGACCAATCGTAAATGAAATAACTCATAAAAAAATATAAAAACAACAAAATACCACACACAATCTACAAGAAGAAAGTAAAATAGAGATGGAACATATTTTTCCCATAAACTGCTACATATATTTAACGTAAATTTCCATCGATTACATATTCTCTAATATGTCGATTTGTCTTCATTTTATTATTCAATCGAGGATATTGACGAATATAGAAAATATGGAATCTTATCAACCGAAAAGAATCAATTTCTTATAGAGGATTCAATAAAAAAAAAAACCTTAACTAGTTCGTCAATCAATTTCCTCCACAAAAAGAACACATATGCTTTTCAAAGTTATGGTCCAAATACACTAAAGATAACATGTTTCACTTCCTCTTTCAAGTTTTAGATTGATTCCCATTCTTTTGCTCTATTTCTTTTTTGCCGATTTAAAATGTAATAGAATAAAAACAGAAACCACTGTGTATTCAATTCACTTGTGACATTGTGTCATATGGGAAATCCAAGATTTACCACCCCCTTCGAACAAGCAAACAAACAAAATAGAACATATCCACAAATCTATAATTACACATACGCTGGTACCGTCAACAACAATAAATAAGCCAATTTATTTTCATACAACATTTTATAATATGACGAATATGTAATGAATTCAATGCATAAATTATGAATCTCACCATCGTTCACCAAATAAATTTCATTGGTGTTCTTTCTTTTTTATTCGTCAGTACATTATTTTCGAATCATTTCATCCAAATTTACCTCAGTTTTCATTTTTTTTTTTTGTGTGAATATTTTAACGAACCAGTGGAAAATGCACGCAAATGTAACTTGTAATTCGATATAAAAAGCCATGGATAAAAGTGTGTAGGTAAAGAAGCAGAAAATAAGTTAAAATATATAACAATGTTGCCCTAAGGGTTAAAACAACGACATTTTGATTAAATTCATCCGAATCAACTTGTGAACCACCAACCCAAAATGAATAAAGTAAAAATACAGCCCCAGAACAACAGCAAACAACACAAAGTGAAAGAAAAAAAAAATGAAATTCAAGAGAGAGGCCTTCAAAGCATATGATTTTCTTTAAATATTAAAAAAACAAAAAAAGAACAACGACTGTATTCACATGCGACTTGATAAATTTACCTTTGGTGTATATTAACAGTAGTAAAACAGTACAAACAGTACTTTTCATTAAATTACATACAAGAAAATGGCATAGAAACAGAATATTCACTCATACAATACACAATGCGTCAAAATGGAAAATGTAATTTAAGTTATCATAAAACTCCTCTTTACTAAGATTGTACCACACCCGTTAAGGATTCAAAAAAATCCAGAGATTTCTTTTATTTTTACCGTTAAACATTTTAAAAAAAAAAAAAAAAAAAAACAGTAGAAGTGTCGATTCAACCGAAACGTAAAAGAAAATGGAATAGAATCATACAAAACGCAACAAAAATGAAAGAGAAAATAATTTTCCTTTACAGTGAAAACAAAAAAAAAAATTACGCGAAGCAATTGAAAACACAACAACTGAGAGAATTCCTTTAACTTTTCTATTTAGTTTTTTATTTATTTATTGTTAAACCAACCAAATGGATCTACTTGCCACATTAACATGAAATGATGTGTTGTAATGCTTTAGACAAATAAAATTCCAGCCTATTGTTACTCACCAAAGTTACTTTTACATTTAATGTTTTTCTTCTCCTTTTTTTTTTTGTACTCATCGTATTCAATGGTACAAGCAACGGTTACCAAAACCACTAAACAATCGTCATATATTATACGTTAGATAATATGAATACACAGAAAGAGAAAAAAAAAATTTATTCTTTTGCCACATTAAATGATGACGATCTAAACATCTAAAGCATATGGCCATATCAAGCCGAGCATAATACATTAAAAAAGCTCTACGAAACCATCCCCCCCTTAATTGTGCTCAATGTTCAGCGCCGTAATTCAAACGACCGTAATGGCCTTCATACCCATTTTCAATAAAGCGCCACATTCTCTCATCCCAACCAACATAAATATCATATTAGAAACCATAAAGGATTCTAAAAATGATTCACATCAATCCTATAACTTATGTCTCTTTGCTCCCTTTCTCATAATTTCCCGAATACACACGCACTCACGAAACAAGTTTTACAACTCATGCAAATAATAATTTCATTGGAGCTACTATCTAACAAAATGTTATAGTTATTCTCAAATAATTTTACAGGGATCCCTTTTCTCTATCTAAAATTTAGTATTGCAAAATTTCTTGGTATAATCTAATAAGTGAAAAACATTATTGTTATTAATGGTTTCAACATAATGTGAATTACTAAAAACAATATTCAATATGATGATTCCTAGTTTACTATATTAAAATAGTGATTAAATGAATATAACAAACATGATTCATTCATGTATCATAAATTGCAAAATTATACGGTTGTAGGTCATCATTTATGTTTCCTGTTTTAATAATGTGAAATAATTTAATAATTTTTGAAACGAACCGATGAAAATAATAGTGATTAAATACACATTGAACAGTGTAGTGAAAACAATATTAAATTTTCTTCATTAATATAAAAATTTTCCGCCCAACATCACATCGTTATACTGTTGGATAGACAAGCTGAGTAAGAAAACTAAAGAAAAGAAAAAAACAAAGATTTCTATTCTTTACAGTTAAAAATTTTTACAAAGAAACCAAGAAATTTTCATAAAGAAAACAATGTCAGGTGAAGGTGGAAGTAAAATACCAAAGGAACCAGATATAACGTCTCAGGGACCAACTTCACCGACTGCTACATCACCATTGAATCGGTATGTATTCCATATTCATTAAAAATCATTTATTTTACATTTCATTTAAAATCATTGAATCAACAGTTCAACTCATCTTTTATTTATGAACAATTAAACGATTATTGAAGTTTTATTATATGAACATTCGAAAAAAAAAAAAAAAAAAACCATTTATTTATAAAACAAATGTAATGTAACAACACCTCAATCATAATAAAAGATTAGGTGTGGATATTGCAACAACACATATTCAATGAAGTTTAAATTAGACCAAAACCCCACTGCTAATTACGAATATTGAATATGTACACACTAATTTTCTAATTACAACGTGGAAATATTTTACCACTAACATAATTAGATATTCATTCAAACAGAAACCAGATGCATTAGAGATGATCAACTATTTTATTCTCATACCCCAATTAAATAATTCGCATTTAAATTTCATGAAAATCGTTATTGAATAATCCAATAGAGTCAAAAGAACCATTATATTGCATTAAATTATCGTGTGCATCAAGTACTAGATTATCAGTAGAATCACATACATATACATATTTCATAAGAACTCTTTTATTTATCCATGGAAATTAAAGCTATTCAACGGTTTTTTTTTATCCCATAGAAAACGTTACAAAAATAACATCAATTATTAATTTCTGCCTTGACTTGTTTTATTTTCTTCATTTAAAATTTATATAAATAATATTACAGAAGAATCACTGAGTAAGAGTAAAAAAATAAATTGCATTTTATTCAATTTCCAGTGAAATGTATTATAAATATTAATACATGAAAGTTATCTTTAAACAATAAATATTATTTGTTAGAACAAAACACAAGAGTATCCACACGAACACAGATATTTTACAAATTCATTTTAATTTGAATGCAATTCCTTTGGTATTATGGTATTCATTAAAAACTAAACCAAAGACACATAAATATCTAAATAAATGACAAAGAAAATTAATTACTATCTCACAATATATTTTATAATTCTACGTGATCACAACCAACAAGTTGTGGGTGGGATTTTTTTTTTCCAACGCCTTTAATTCAATACAAAAAACAAGAATATCATAAAATTTAAATTACCATAAGAAATGAATTGTAGCAGACGGTGTGACCTGTGTCTTAAATATGCAGCCAAAAGACATTAAACATATTTATTTAACTACAAAAACTCAGGACATTAACAAATAGACCGAATTTCAATGATGATTTGCATGGATTTTTGCAACCCAACCAACAATCAACTATAATATCCATAGATCATATTTCAACTGAATATACATACAACATGAATTCCAAAATTCAAAAATAATAAAACATTCATGTAAATAATAGAAATCTATGGCTTATGAAGTTTACAACATTAAATATAATGTGCAATCATAAGTGCAATCACATCGTCTCCCAAATGAATTTGTTGATTTTACTGAAAACAAATTCAATGTTTTATTTACAAACCCAAAACCTTAGCCTTGAGCCAGCAGAAGCAGCTGGTGTCAATTTCCCCATAACCAAACAGTTACCAGACATCACAAACATTTACTTGCTGTATTACTTTGAGATTTAGTATACCATGTTCATAACAAATTTTCATTTATTCTTTAAAAATCTAATTGAATTTTCATGTTAATCGCATGAAAGAATCATTACGTTATATTGAATAAACTCTCTCAATATAAAATCATCTCAGTTATTATAATTGCTAACACCCCCAGAGTCAAGGTACCGTAAACAAAATCATATTGGTCGCAAAAAAATACACAAACTCACTGTAGTTACATGACTAACTAAAGACGATGGAAAAAAAAAAAACTATAGGAGCTTCATTCACTAGAATTTTCATACCGTTATCAACATTGCTTATAGTCCCTTTAATACCATAAACAATAATATCAAATAATAAAAATCATACTTTTCATTCTCCGTTAATCCGCTTCCATTTAACTCGATAATGATTTTACTTCCATACGGAATGCAATGGGATTCAATGGAATAAAAACATTACATAGAAAAGGAAAAGAATAAAACGATTAATAGCTTCGTCCTGATTTTATATTTTTTTTCCTTGTATCCAACTAAACGATACATAACAGGGTGGAGTACTTTGTTAAAGTGGTATAACAACACCCCCGTTGTACACATATTAAATATACAAGTACGATTAAACATAGGCCAACAGCTTCATATTCCATGGTAGTTAGTTAATTGTAATGGAGTTTTAAACGTTATTGAGCCTACACATATTTACTGTGTTGAACCCGATCGAAAGAGAGTGAAAAAACTCATTATTATTGAGATCCAATACAACCACCCACCCACCCCTTTCACTAAAACCATTAAAATCGTCCAATGCAAATATTTGTTATTAACAACTTTTTTAACCCCGTGCGCGTTTATAAACAACAATATAATTCTCGAAGCGGATCATATTTTCTACACGAGAAGGATTTACCTGAGATAGCCCCAAAACGATTAAAATGGCACAAATTATGTGTGGGCTTTTGTTTTTATCACCACCATTCAATATTCGCAGTTTAAATTTTTGTTTCTGTTAAAGAATTAGGTCATTAGCACTCATTTTGATTATCCCCCCATCAAACACATTCATATGAACTACACAAAACAAAAATAATTTCTCTTCATTTATTCGACAATCCTATTCCCCAAATTACATACAAATTGCATGAGAAGGTCATCTAACGTATACAATTTTTCATTTTTTCTCCAGTTTCAAGACCTTGCAAATGTATGTATTGTATGGTAAAAAAAATGAAACAGTAAAACATAAAAACCCATAAAAGAAAATTCTCTTCTGGTGACGTTAGCAGGAAGTTCTTAAAGTAATTTGCATTGTAATACACACAAAAAAAAAAAAACTTCAGCATTCTCTTACTCAATTTTCACATTATCAAATCAATCTTTTTCTTGTGCAATTTTAAATTATGAAGAAAAACAAACTCCATTAAATTCTCACAATGAACGTCAAAATCGATCTTGAATTTATGAATAAAATTACAGATTTCTTATCCAACAGAATATAAGAATTCTGATTGCATTAAATAAATATCAATGCAATTTATATTAAATCACTACATATTCGTCTCAATTTAATATGAAATATAAAGATAATAATTGTGATTATCGAACATTTTCAGTCTCCGTTTATTCAATTTTCATCATCATCATCATCTGTTTTAAAACAATAAAACAACACCTACATGTAAAATCCATACAGAATAATAATATAAAAATAAATTCCTCATAAAATACACACTAAGTAAATGAATACTGAGTGGATATGAAAAGATACAAGAAACAAAAAACAAAAACAACAGACTCCTTAAAACTTTATAGAGTTAATATTAATAATAGTCATTCTAAAACCCAAAGTTTATTCTCCAACAGTCACGAAAGAAAGTTTCTTTTTTTTTTTCTCTGTTGATTTTCTTTGGAAATAATAATATTGTGTTATTCTTTGATAAAACTCATCCATATAAACTCAAAGGTATAAAAGGTACATACACAACAAAACCAAAAGAGATGATATTTTAAAATCCCATTCAACGGTTTTTCGTGTACAATGAAAATATGAGGCGGATGAGAAGGCCATTCACCGTGAGGTGTGCTAACAAGAACATTTACATAAAATAAACGCATGTTAAGATGAATAATATTACCATACTAACCGTTAACCAATATGATACCACATAACCCCAGAGGAGGTGGATTAAAGTATATACAACATACACAATACAACTATATTAACTTGATATTGGAAAATCACCTTTTCTAAACCAGAACAAAATTAAGAGATAAATTCATCTACAAACTAAATATGAAGTATAAAGAAAAATACCATCCCTCAATGTTCCGACTGAAACCTATGAAATGAAATAGAGCATCAGTGAAAATGAAATGAAAAACTTTAATAATATCACAGTTCATAAACAAACAGTATTAGTATGAGATTCTACGATACCACAAACCTCACATTTATCCCACTGATTTTTCCATTTAATTTTCCAACGTACAACCTTCAGACAGCAGATAAAAAAAAAATCACTTGAGCAATTTACCATTCTATTTCATAGAACGAATAAGGTAAATACTTCTATGGAAAGTAAAAAAAAAAGAATACAATGAAAGGGCTGATGTATACGATCAGCCCACCAGATATTTGTTTCTAAGATTTTAAATCTTTTCCGCAATTTAAATTCGAATCTACATTACATCACATACAGTTGAATGGTTTACATAAAATCATTCATACAATACTGTGTCACATTGGCTATAAAATAAACACAGCAATACCACAAAACCAAAAGGAAACCAACAGAAAACCTTCATCGAAATTTTTATTATAAAATTTATTTAAAAAAGAAAATAATCTTAAAGAACCATTTAGTATTCTAATACTGTCTTGTTGTAAATCAGCCAACGTATGTAGTAACAATTCATTCCATTTCCGGTTAAAATAACGAGAAAAAATAGCCTTTAATCATTTTATGTTCGTCATAATAATGTTTTATGTCTTTTATGTTAAATAACAGAGCCAATGTTAAATTCTCATGTACCCCATGTGTCATATCTGACTCTCGTATTTTATCAATGTCTTTTAATGAGATATTCACTTCTGGATTTCAAATAAAATTCATGTAAAATTGGTCTCATAAAAAAAAATGCTCCCCTTCTCGCCGAATAACAAAATATCCTTAGGATGTCAACAATTTCAATCCAAATTCATGGGTTTTTGTTACGGTTTTTCATTTTTTTTTTTGGTACTTTTGCCGCATATAAATAAATATTATTTTATAACAATATCAAAATAAATAGCATCCGCAATGTAGATTGTGTAGATTAATAAAAATAAAAAAAAAAAAATAAAAACTAAGGAAAATCCCAATGAGAAAAACCCCATCATTTATTCAGAATACGATGATTTCCACACGAAATCATGAAAATTATTCTGTTGAATACAAGAAGAATGTTAACCATCTCATTGTTATTATGAACATCATGCGCACCCCAAATGAGGATTACAACCACATCGTTTAAGGACATGATATGCGTTCCTTGTCACTTCCATACACCAAATAAAACGATGAATAATACTGAATTTAGATAAAAGGCAAATCTTTGACCGTACAACAAAATTTCATTATGAAAATGGAATCGCCAAGTCCAAGTATAATTCAATGGTTTTTCATAAAAATCATATCACAAGAGAAATATATAAATATTTTGATTGTTAAAAAAAATTACACAGAAATATGTATAAAGATTATTATATACATAAATCATAATTAACAACATAAAATTATATAAACCAGTGCATATTAACAGAATAATGTCTATGGTTTTTATATTTTTCATTGCGAGACTCTTGTATAAATACTTAAAGATTCTCTTTTCTATTTATTCTCAACTGTTTTGTTTTCCTAATTTTATTTTTTTTTTTTTGTTCTTTGGGTTTCATACACTCTCCCATTTGCCATTTTGGTTCATTATATTTGATCATAATATTCATATCGTCAATTCACTGGTCCATCTCGTTTGTATTATCTAACAAGAGTATAACTGATACGTGGAATAATTTAACATTTTTATTTTATATTTATTTTTTTTTTTTTTGTTCTGTTGCCACATCACATTATCTTAAGTAGACCAGAAGACGCTTATGGATCACAAAGGTAGATATTACAAATTTATTTTCTCCTTCTATACATTATCCTCCCTTAAATGTTATCTATCAACTGCTTGCTTACCACCATCTACTTCATTTAATTCGCAAACACACACACACACTTCTTCTTAACTGTATCGCTTAACGTGTATAAAATATTATTAATTTGAATAATTTATGGCATTGTTTCATCCATAATTGCCGTTTAGAGAATAGTCAAGACACATTTTCATTGTTTTTCATTATACACTAAGTAAGCTGCTGGTTTAAATGTTGTACCATAATAAAATTCTTTTATCAAAATTGAGTCTATTACTTAATTTCTGTCCAACCAATGATTTTGGTTTAGTCACCTCTACCCACCCATCATTCATTTATTCACAGCTATATTTGCCCATGAGGCATTTCATTCTTACTGTCAATTTAATAGGCATAAATGTTTATTATACACCGTTAAGTCTTAATGTCTCTTTACTCTTTATAATTTACTGTTTAAATTCTAAACATAAAATTCATTTTTCCACGTTTTTTCCTCGGATATTTATAATGTTACACTTCTGAATCCCACATAAAACACCTTTGATATCGACCAACAACAACAACAACAAAACTTCAAAAAATAAACTTTTCTGATTCTCATACAAATTTATTTATGGTACACTTTCATCGTCACCATTATTCATCTTTAACGCGTGTTACTGTTATATTCATCCAACATCTTCATTCATTTTTCTCGCTTCTTCTATAAAATTATCAAATAGGAAAATTAGAAAAACAAAAAAAAAAAAAAAACATTTTTTTCTTGTTAGTCAAAGTTGTAATCTTTTACCATAAAACAGCATGTCAACGTTTTCCATCATCATCACTGTTTATTCGCCACCACTTTCCCATAAAGTCTATTTGTGATCTAAACCCACCATTTTAGGTTTATAATGTTTCATGTTTCATATACTAAATAAAATAAAAAATATAAAACATCCCCTCATTGTATTCACTTTTCCTTTTTTTTTTTTCTTTGTATTTTATCAAAACATCTCGTTGTGAAAGCACATCAAAACATACACTCTTCAACTCTACTATAACACGGATATGCAAAATTCATAATAATAATAAAAAAAAAAATGCTATGAAATTAAATTTATTCAAATGCAAATTAAATTAGTCTTATGCCATGCTAGATAAATTTCACAGACTGATTTTGATCATCTTCACAATAAACCATTTCTTCTTTTCTTGTTTTAAACTCTCACCAATAACTTTATACAAGTTGGACCTCCAACACTGGAGGTTTACATTTTTTCACATTCTATTATTTTGACGATTTTCAATTTTGTTCGTTTACTTTTAAGGGTTTATAAAAAAACATCAGCTAATTCAGCATTAACATTATATTTGGGTAGCCGTGATGTTGTTTCACGTAATGGTATCATGGAACCATTATACGGTATTGTTTATATCGATCCAAAATTTACAGCACAAAAAATTTATTGTCAACTCACATTAACATTCCGGTGAGTATTATAAACTGTAATCATTTTATTCTTAAATAATAAAATAACACACAAAATCTATACGATACAATATTGATATATTCACAACCTGTGATTTTAATACAACCCAAAATTCTAGATACCCAATTATACCTCAATCAGACCTACAACACACCCATCCCCCTTACAATTTCAAATAACAAACAGAACTGCATCATCATACAGAATACAATTTGAAAAAGAGATCCAAAACATTAATTTACGGATTTATTAGATACCCATAAATCCAGTTAATATTACCGTCAATTAATTAAAGCATTAAAGAACAATGTCAAACATTTTAGCGCATAGATTGAAATAATATTAATTAAATTGGTACCGCAACGATTACACTAAAAATACAGACAGCTAGTAGACAACTAAATTACATTCAGTGAGAAAATAAAAAAATATATAATCAACAACCAAAAGTTTAACATAACAATTGGACCTTAATGGTTTAGGATGTCAAATGAAGTCAAGCTTTACATTTCAACCAAACCATCAATTTAATATCCAACAATTTTTTCCCCATATTTCCTCTATCAATTCAACAACAAATTCTCAATACACCCATTACATGGAATGAGTTTTTACACCAAAATGAAAAGAAAAAAACTCATTCAAATAGAATTCCCTTTGGTGTCGACTCTCTCCAAAAGTAGACACAAAATTTTCCTTGAATATTAAGTTTTTCTTATGAATCTGTTCGGTTATTTTTTTTTGCTATTTATGAATTTATATTTTGTTGGTTATGAGTACGCTCATATAAATTCAAATATTGATCTATACATAAGTTGAATAAAAATTATGTGAATCTATGCTAAAAAAAGGAACACCACACCTTTATCCAATATTTTTATGATATCGTTTTTATCCTCTGCCTGCCATCCATACCATACCACTCTTATACAATCGATCTATAACACACAGGTACTCTTGTTATAACAGATAAAATAACAAAATTGCAATATATTTTCATGTATTTTTTTTTCCTTTTCTCTATGTCATCCATATTTTTGGTGCCAAACATCGTTATAAACAAAACATCGAATCATTGTTTTTTTTTTTTTCGTTGTTATATTACAATATTAATGGTTTGGGTGCGATCACTGAAACTGTTACATCTCATACCATCCCCATCAAAAATAAACGGAATAAATTTCCATATTTGAAAATGATAAAAATCACATACACATACAAAATCGAATAAAATGAAAATATTCCACAAAATAAAAAAAAAATAACTGACACACAGCTATGGACGTGAAGATGAAGAAGTTATGGGACTCAAATTTTGCAATGAGGCAATAATGGCACTTAAACAAATTTCACCCAATAAAGTAAACCATGATAAAACGGATATTACAACATTACAGGTAAGTGACTTTAAAGGAAATTTAATTATCCTTGAATTGATTTGAAAAATTGAATAAAAAAAAACTTTTATTTTCCTTCATTTACATCGATTGTATATCATAGAATAACAAACTTTCATAATATAGTTGTGCATTATTCTTCATATCATATCTAAACGAAAAGTCAATTCATGGTTAAAACACCTTTACCATGTTACAGTCAATATGATATAAAGACTAAGTTGATAGATAAATCAAATACTCTACGGTATTATACATACCTGTGAGAAAAATAACAACGAATGTCATTTTAATTCTCAACAATGGCCACATAACGAATTATTATCATTTTCAATATGTCACAACAAATCATAAACTTAGAAATATCAATTCTTTTCTATTATTCTCTTCTGTAACTCTTGGTATTCATCATATTCCACATAGTCGTAGTATCAAAACTAATCAATAATAAATATGTTACACTGTATTATTCAGAACCCATTAAATTTTATAATAGAATGACACTTTACCATTGAATTCTCTATCTAAGTGTTTGTGTGTGTGTGTGTGTGTGTATTTGATTTTCCAGTTACCAAAGAAAATTTTCTATTTTCCAGGAAAAACTTTTCTATTATATTCATCTGGATTTCAATCCATCCCCCACACATAAAATACACAATACAAAGATAAATTATTAATTCCAATAATTCACCATAAAATCGAAGACTTTCATAATGCATTATGAATGCAATTTATCCGATTTTCAAATCGTAACCAGATAATATCTTCATAGATGATTCCATTATCATTTTCAAATTGACCATAAAATGTTTCTTAATCCAATCAATTAAATCAAGAATCAACTGAAATAAAAAAAAATTAAAACCAAATCCAAATACCAAAAAAAAAAATTTTCAAGATGTGCTCACAATGTTAATTACCCGATTACGATTGCCATATTATGGTTGTTTTCAAATTAAATGGATTCCACATAGCCAATAATTTTAATATTATACTATCCAATCTCTCATAGATGAATTATCATGATACATTTTATGCCATCACAGAAGCCAAATTACAAAACGATAAATTATGTTGTAAATGACAGGACTAATAAATGAATCATTCATTTATGGTCTCAGATGAAAATCCTTTATGCTTCTTACTTTCTCATCGGTTTTACTTGTTTAACTTCACCTCAAATATAACAATTTTCATTCTATCCCATTTTGTTATGTTTTTCTTTTCTCTCTCTCTTCCTGTTTTTCTTTCTTGTATGATCTGTTAAATTTCACATTTTTAGCAAGCATTGATGGATCGTTTAGGAAAAACAGCATATCCATTTAAACTAGAAGTTGGTTCATTAGCGCCACCAAGTGTTCAACTGTTACCAGCCAAACGTTATAACGGAGCACCGATTGGGACTAGTTACGATGTTCGTGTTTACATGGGTAATTAACCAAACGAATAAATTTTCATCATTTCGTTTTGTTTTTTTTTTATGCTTTCTTGTTTTCCTAACCGCATACTTTTTACCAAAAAAAATTTTATTTTTCGCAATCATTTCCATGGTTCTCTGGATGAATCAGGGAAAAACAACATACAAAACCAAAAAAAAAAATCATTACATTTTTGCACTAAACTCTCAATAAAAAAAAAAATGTTTTTTTCAACCCAAAACCAGAAAAAAAAAAACCTCAAAGTACCAAAATTAATAATTTAATTGTTTACTTTGTTGACTTTGAAATTAACTTAAGAACCAAATAGAGTTTGACCACATTTTTATTTTTTAGCTGTTGTTTATTCCCATCGGTTCACAGATTCTTAGAATCACAAATAATCTGATTTTAATTTACTGCCCACATTGAAAATTCATTTTCATTTCTGTACTTTTTTCCTTTTAGCTGATGGTACCGATGAAAAACTTCAACGTCGAACCACCGTTAAATTAGGTGTTCGCGTTATACATAAAATTACCCTTGAGGATCAAAATATTCAGTTACCGATGCCATCAACGTCCAATTCAACAGTGCATGCCTTACCAAGGAGTTTACGTTTACGATTGTCCCCCAAAGCATTAAAGTTAACCAATAAGTTTTGTAACAGTACCGAAGCAACCGAAGACAGTGATGATGATGATCCCGGTGGTATTGGTGGTGGTTGTATTGATGAACATCCACAAAAACACGGTAGTGCATCTACAAATTCACCACAAAGAGATACATTGTCATTGGTAAATACATTTGTATCAACGCCGCCAACAAATGATGCCAAAAAGCCAATGTTAATCGACATTAAAAAGGTAATAATAATCATCGTTATCATATAAATATGGGATTTATAAGTACACAATATAATTCAAATAAATATGTCGTATTTATTTAAGCTTTGGTATCAAACTATTCACCACGAATATCACCCAAATTCCACATCCAATCATCAGTGAGTTGATGGTATCCTTTCAATCCTTGTAGTATTGAATTCTAATAAACAAACAAAAACCAATAAAAAGACTTTATTGAATTCATTTTCGTCCCCAACCAAACAATCAAAGAAAAAACCACCAAATTAAAAGGAATTTAGTTTATGATAATAATATTTTGTTTGTATTCCATATAATAATCTTGACTGCGTTTATTAATGAAATATTGTACAATACAATAGGGTCCAGAAGGATCAATCGATAAACCGTTCCTGTGGGCAGAGGGTCGTGTCAGTTTAAAAGCTGCTCTTAATAAATCGGCTTATAGCCATGGTGAACACGTTGCCATTACAATTGATGTACATAATGATAGCCGTAAAGTTATTAGAAAGATTCGAGTAAGTATAATTCCTTCATATACTATTTTCCTGAATTTGATATTGCTTCTTGTTTATTGGCTGTTTTCTCTATATTGATATGAAATGGGAAGCTGTTATACTCATTATGTGTCGTCACTTTTATTATACAGTTGAAAGACGTAATTCTTTGAGTTCACCATATAACGGTTACAACGGTTACTGCATTTGCACAATGTACCCACTGTGATGTTTTCTCCCTATACACCAAATTGACAATAATCGTATACAATCACCCATCATCCACCATGTAAAACACTAGAGAATTAATGGAAAAGTTTATGGTGTGGATTCACTTCTATAATTTTATCCTCATATATTCAGTTGACTACCTTTTTTTGTGTATTTCATTTCTTAAAGCTTTCTATAACTAGATGGTTTTTACATGATGACATATCAATGGTTCGTTTTATTATAATGCTTTAGACCGAGATCACTATACCTCGATTAACTAACAAGAGACCAACCGAGTGAAAGAAGTATTAACTAAGTGAATATTTGTATGGTGGACAAATGGTTACTTTCACTCATAAACAAATATTTATGTTTCATTCAAATATCCAACATAATAATAAATTTCATTCTTCTTTTACTATGCCAATGGTATGTATCGAATGCAATCTTCTACCCTCTCGTTAATCCAACGTTGAAAATATCTTCTTCACTCTTAAATACACATAATAGAGGAATAACTTCTAGATGAGCTACAAAACAATTTATTTTGGCTCACCTATACTCCCCTGATATTACTATGGAAGATCCTAACAATATCATTTCGGTAATTACTCAATTTTCCATTAAAAATAATTCATTTTTTTCTAAATTAATTTTCATTTTTTTTATATTCGAGGGTGAATTACACTCATAAAATTTACTTTTTTATTTTTGTTATCCATTCAGTATTATTAGCAACAAAATATAAAATAATAACGAAATTATAAACAAATTTTTATGGTCCAATGGCCAATGAACATAAACGAAAATAATATTAATAAATATCCAATGGTAGGAGTACTTAGAAATTATTCGTATCACTATTAACCATTGCCAATAATAATCAACATTATTTTATGAATTGTCGTTCTTATTTTCTTCCATTACAGATCCACATAAATAGCATCATCATTATATCTCTTTATGATTAAATCACCCATTGTCAAATATAATAGAAATACGGTCGTAATTCAACCCAACGAACACAAGTATTAATTTCATTTGTTAATTAATCGAAACACGTGAATGATAATTAAACGGTTTACTTTGGGGGGTCGAATCACTCTAAATTAATTCTAATTTGCCAGAAAATCCACCCTCAATTTAATCTAGTTGGTGAATCAGTCTCCCTATTTTCAACTCTGTTTCATTCAACCACTTCAGTTTAACTCAAACAATTCAACAGCATGTCATCAACCACCGTGTGTAACAATTACTTAGCCACAAAAACTTTACCGCAGTCTTCAAAACAACTTTATATAACCATTTAATTTAACTTTCATCTAATTTGGCGAATGAAAATCCCAATGCATAATTCTATTATGTTTTCATATACAAATACATTGTCTACAATGCTGCGGTATCAGTTTCCATAAATAGAAATTCCTATTACATTTGATAAGTACTCAACAATGCCTGATTTGATACGTGATCAATACTCATTACAGATTTTTCTTCCTTCTTTTTTTTTTTTTAAACTAAGAATAATGAATACGAAACATTGCCAACATGAAATACTATATGATTCCGTTTTCCTTTCCACTGTTGTATTATTCCGGGTGCTTTTTTTTTCACTATTGAATAAGGAAAGCTCTGCCCACCCGTCTTTTATCAAGAAAACAAAGTTAACATATAGTACATAAAATACTCATAACATTGAATTTTGAGTGGCCAACTTTTATATTTTCACCGCAATCTTGAACAATGAATATCATATTGCATACATCCTATTATTTTCCATCACATAATGGCACAGAACAAAAAAAAAAAACATAAACCGTTGATGAGAACAATGAATTGAATTTGTATGAAAGAAAACTCATCGAAATTATTGTTCAAATTGAGTCTGCAATACACTGAAAATGATGGATACCATTTTTTTATGCCATCGATTCGTATCGATCAGATGAATTATTTGAATCAAATACGATTGTATAATCGAAATTGAATATTATTCAATCAATCAAGCTAGATTTATATTGGAACACCTTTATTCCGTCACTAGAAGTTGTTCGCACAAATTCATTATGTTCAACCACACGTCATTGTTGGTTGAATCCAGATAATATCATATAATTTCAATAATCACTGCATAAAATAATAACCATTGCCATTAATCATACAGAAGATTGGAATAAGATGAATATTGGTCCCAGTAACAATCTTTAATATTTACATACAAATTCTATTGCATTTTTCTTGTTTTAACATTTTTTTTTGTTTCATTTTGTTTTAGATATTTGCTGTTCAACACGTCGACGTATGCATGTTTAGTAATGGAAAATTTAAAAATGTTGTCGCTGACGTTAATGAATCATATCAAATTAAACCAGGCGAAAGGCACCACAAGACTTATGCCTTATTGCCAATTAGAGGTAAGCGTGAAATTAAACTCTATATGTTACTCTCAAAAGTAACAAATAAAAAAGGTAACATATTTCAAACCATCATAATAACAGTCATACAAGAGAGTGTTTCAACAAATTACATTCACCATAAAGTCCCATTAACTCATAGAATACATGAAGTATGAAATCACATTTATAACCTTCTTTGCTTCAAGTTTCACAAATTCACTTTATTCTTACATTCATACATAAACTTTTCTGATGCGACCCAACACATTAATGATTTTAGCATAATCATTTGAATTTTATATACTAATCCTATCTAATTCTTGATTTCTTTTTTTGGTTTTCTCTTTACATGATTTTTTCCTTGACAAACTCCTTACAAATTTGCGCTAATTTGTACACGTCTTGGGGAATTGGATCCGTTTGTGACACCGTCTACACAACCAAAAAAAAAAAAAAAAATAAACCTGAACATCAAACCATACTTAGGTGCCACCAAGAATTGGATAGCAGTCGAGGGTGTCCTAATGAATAGCACAGTTGATTTAAATTTTTCTAATTATAGCTTTAAAATAGCTTCGAGTGCACCGCGTACACCTCAATCGCTTGAGGAACGAAATGTATTTGCAATTTATGTCTCTTACTATATTAAAGTTAAATTAACATTAAGCGGAATGGGCGGCGAAGTATCATTAAAGCTGCCCTTTATTCTTGGCCACATAGATGATGGCAACAACTCCGATAAGAATAAAAAGTTACCAATAAAGAAACCAACAAATGATGATAATTTTAATTTAAAGAGTATAGCAACGTTAAATTTGAATGAAACAAAATCAACAAAATCAACAGATACAACACCAACAACTAATGATGATGGGAACGTAAAACCAGAAAAAACGATTGAAGAATTGAATGTGAACCATTTAAATGTAAAATGTGATGGAAATGATTTTCAAAATTCTACAGGAAGCTCTGGAGAAATTCATGTTATCGTTGATGAGGATTTACCGCCAAACACTTCCAATCGAGAGGATAAAAATACAATTACTAGCCAGTTAGAGATTAAAGAAGATGAAAAATTCAACGAAAACGAAAATTCTGATTCGCAATCGATAAACGTAATTCAAGCACAAATCCACCGTCAATCAGATGCTGACATTGAATCATAAATGATATGATGAATAAAATCAAGTGTATCATCATCATGTATCCACTTTTATCACTCGTTGTATAATATGTTAGATACTCAACTATAAAAACGATGGCTCTTAGCACATCAGGAAAATATTATAGCAGACTATAGAAGAAAAATACGTTTCACTTTTTTGCACATCTACCGTTCAGGAAACGGAAATACTGAATTATAATAGGATTATACTGAACAGTTTAATTGATTACCTAAACCGTAGTAAATTAATATACAATACAACTGTGTTAAGACTTAAGGTATACATGATAAGAAATAAAAAAAATTTTAAAAGAAAATTGTAACCCAAGAAATTATAGAATGTTATAATCGTCTCTGAGTTATTAGTCATTAATAATGTAAACTAAAAATTTCGTAATTAAGTAAAATTGTAATAATAAAGTAAAGACCTACTGTTAAACCGTTTATCAATTTTGTATGATAAAATATTTTATAATCCCATCATGATGGTATTTCATAAAAACAAATTTACATAAACATTCTTTACTAATGGTACTCACCATGCCACTGGCATCTGCTGTAACCACGGACAATTAACTTGGATGGTTCACTTCCGTCAGAGCGTTCCTTGCCATAAACGGCAATCAAAATGTATTTGAAAACACCTTCGTCATCAATATCGACATCAGGAACGGCTGCTAGTTTAGCATCAACCATCTTCACTACTTCACTTTGTTTATTGTATTAACTGAAATTAGGAGAACAATATAGAACAAGAAAGGTAATTACTATATTTTGATTCAATGATGAATTTCATTGATTCAGTTATTATGATTCTATTGAAACGATTCTGCTGTTACAGAAAGTTTCAGAACAAACAACATGGCTTTAATATAAAAAGCAGAAAATGAAAATAAAACTTTTAACGCAATAAGCAACAAATTTATTAATTAATTTCTGCACTAATTGTTCGACCATTAGTGACCAATAATAGTCAAGGTGTCTACAACTTTATCTTTACTCTTCTGTAGAATCATTTATGCGCCTTCTTCCTGTTATGCGCCATTGGGCACTTGAAATGCAATTAAAAGTTTACAGTTTTCATGATACCCTTCCATTAATACTCATATCAGTATTCAGACGAATGCCGTCTTTTCATATTTTCTAATGTATCAAATTATTTGATACAAAACAAATCCAGCATGTTGGCATTCAATTCACTACCGGGTTGCAACACCGGGAATATGCTACAAATAAATAACTTACCGGTAGTTTCTCTAAATGTCTGATGTAGTTTCAGTTTCACTAGTCACTTTAGCACTTTAATTAACTTAAAATACACTTTGAATTATGTTTCTGTTTTACTCATTTGCACAAAAATCTGCAATTTCAACAATTTGTTTTGTCTCAATTTGGCACCAAAATATTTATTAAAATGTCGTCTGGCAGATTCAACTGGTACGTCGACTGTTAGGCGTTGAGAAATGTGATGATGGAAAATTATTCAACCTTTCCACTACCAATGAGAATAATTTCACGACAAATCGTATATCAAATACTTTTATGTTCGGAAAATAATGCAATTTCCATAGTGACAGGCCACAAAATTTTATATATTTGAAAATTAAATAAATTACTTACATGTGATCGATAATGTAGTTATTTAAACACTGTGATTTTTAACCAAATATGTTGGCATCTCTGTATTTCTGCAGTCCCAACTTAAAAGTTCATTACTCGAATTATTAAGTTTTAATGTTGTATTGAATTTATTAATTGGTGCGAAATTATCCACACATCGATCTTTAAAGGAATCTTCGAGATCTTCTCTTGATGAAGATAGAAGAAATTTAAAATTTAAAAACCAATATCTCGGTATTAATAATGTTATTGATAAAACTTTAAATGTCAATATCTTGAAACTTCAAATTTGAAGTCAGTCGTTTCTTCGTTGTCATAATACAAAAAATATAAGGTTATGTGCATGCAAACAAATAATGCAGCCGAGTTTCCAGAAATAGAATCGAAAAATAAAAATTCGTCCTAATAGTATCGTTAGTAGTAAAGTTAGTTCTTGTGTACAACCATTAAATAAATCACACAAGCTATGGCTGATGTTTTGGATATTGATAATGCCGAAGAATTCGAGGTGGACGATGATGGCGAGAGTGAGAGTCGCACTGTTTTCAGATGCAACTCACACAAACTAATTGCTTCTATTTTTCCTTTTAGAGGGTATTGTTCGTCTAAAGGAGAAGGCACGCAAACGTAAGGGCAGAGGTTTCCTAAACAGTGACCATTCCCGTGAACTCATCAAAGACTACGAGCGTGTCCAAAATGACGACGATAATGAATCAGAGCCAGGACCTCAGAGATGTAAGAAATCTTGATGGTTGGTAACAAAATAATTGCATCTAATCGTATTGTTTTATTTTAGCCGTTGAGGGTTGGATCCTATTCATCACTGGTCTTCATGAGGAGGTACAAGAAGATGATATCCAGGAAAAGTTCTCAGAATATGGTGATATAAAGAATATCAATTTGAATTTGGACAGGCGAACAGGATTCCTCAAAGGATATGCTTTAGTTGAATACGAGACTTATAAACAAGCATTAGCCGCCCGCGAAGCATTAAATGGGTCCGAAATTTTGGGACAACAAATCGCTGTCGATTGGTGTTTCGTAAAAGGTCCAAAGCCAACAAAGAGTCATTCCCACAAGAGGATGGTAATGGACAAACGAAGATAAATATATTTCATTTAATATTGGTTCATTCTCTATTTCATAAAATAAAACAAATAAAGTGAGATAATGTAAAACTTAATCAATATCTTCATAGCTATAGACTGTCTGAACATTTTGAAGGACTAATAAACCTTTGTATATTCCTAAAGAACTAACTTGATTCGCCCGATTGACTGGTTTTACTAGAAGTATATTTAACCGATGATAAACGACTCTCGCCTCTAAAAAGGTGCGTTGTAAGTTCTAGGCTTTGAATTTGTGAACTGGACTCTGTAGTCTGTTGAACTGGCGTAGAAGTTCGGTGTTGTTTGCCATACGTCGACTCGGACGAGTGCTGTTCACTTGATGATGAAAGCAACGTTTTAATTAGATTTGCCGACAAAGTTGAACTCAGGCTGGATGAGTTACTAGATGAACTGTGTCTGGATAACAATTCATTCACCAAAAATTGTTTCAAATTCAACGGTTTGCCACTGGAGTCAGCAAGGCCACTCGATTCCTTTTGAACTCCAACAATACCCGTTTGGGCGATTTGTTTTTCATCTCCTTGGTTATTGGAACTCGACGAATCAAACGGAGACTTTTTAGTACTTGACATAGCATCAGCCCACATTACACCTTGTTTAATATACAGTTCTTTTTTACCAATTGGTGAAGATGATTTGTCGGGTGAATTGCCTTGCGACTGAATTATCAAATTTCTCTTCTTCAATTCTGACACAATGTCTGGCAGACTGGAACATTGTGAAGAACTTCCGTCATCAGGTTTATTCAATTGTAATTGTTCATAAGTCTCAGTTTGTTCTAGCTTACATTGCAACAATTTCTCTAACAAATTCATGCTAATATCTGAATCTGATAGAGATATAGCAGCAGGTTTATTATAAGGTCTTATTGTCAAAGAATCGTTACCTGTAGGGTTTAACTTTAATAGAGTTTTAAGACTTGAACTGAAATCAAAATCATCATCTGTTTGTTTCTTTGCATATTCGTCAAATGATGGAAATTTAGCATATTCCAAATTAGGGTCGGTTTCTTGATCCTTCAGAGAAGCATTCAATCTTGAAGTACCCGGCGTATCAACCTCGATAATAGTTGATAAATCACGATGTATATCTAGTGATTTTCTTATTGGTGTCACTGGAGATATTGTATCTCTTGTATCTTTTAAAGTTTCATTCACTCGGTCGGTATGTTCCACAATCGGTTTTGGTGTCACATTGAGTGCATCGGGTGTATCTCTCATATCACAGGAAGTCATTGGCCGTGAAATGCAAATTCCACTATCTCTACTTTCACCAATTGGTTGACCTTTCTTCAGGGGTTGGTCAGCATTACCATTAAAACTTTCTGGTCGAACTTCATGGTATTCGGTGCTAGTTATACTATTCGAAGAAAATGTTGCTTCAAATAGACGTTGCTTTTCTTCTCTTACTTTCTTAATCATCATTTCTAAATCAGCAATACGTTTAGTACACATTTCAGCTATTTTAATTCTTTCTGGATTACTGTCATAGTCTAAAAGTTCTGGACTCAATACTTCTTGATTTGTTTGTGACATTTTATGTGTCTGCTTCCTTTTATCATCTTGAATACGATCATAAAAAACAGTTGTTTTCTTCAGATTAGTCAACCACGATTTCTGAACTTTTGAATTATTCGAACTCTTGGATTCGCATGGTTCCGATTGGTTGATATTCTGCGGTCTATGACTATCTGATGCTATTCCGCGATTACTTTCTACTTGGCTATCAGATAAATTATTAGAGACGTTTACTACAGACTCAGATGGTGTAGGAACATCAGATATATCAGGCAGTGATAGGTGCTCAATCGATAACCGTGACATACCAAGCAATCGAGTAATATACCCATCCAAAGCTTCTTTCGATAGACTACTTCTCGATTTAGATACCTTACTAATATTCTGTTTCTTTGACTTCTTCATATTCCTCGGCGAATTTATTTTCTTTGACGTAATTATTTTCCGATCATTTGCTGTACCAATTTTTTTATCAACACCAGGACGGAAACTATCAACATTTATTGTTTCTGGTAAATTTAAATACACCGTAGACGACGATGAACCCTCCATCGGTTCTTGACAGTAAAATGGTTTGTGAGAAATATTATGTGGAATTTCTGAATGTTGATTTAAGTTCAATTCTGGTGACTGTACTGAATTTTGAACAAATTCCTTCGTCGATTTCCTTTGTGAAACACCTAGCCTTCGATTGTTTGAATAATCTGCTAGACTGGAACGTTTACAAGGTCTTCGTTTTTGTTTTGATTTGTGGGATTTCGGTAATTTAATTGTTATATGTATTGGTCGATGATATGAATCCTCTAAAGAATTTCCAGATTCATTTGTTGATGTTGTTGAATCGGCAATAACTTCAACAACGGTTCCCTTATTTTCAATTATACTTGGACTCTTATTCGAACTTTTAACTACATTAGGCCTCTCAGTTCCTTTAGTTTTCGCTAAAGATTTTCTCCTTATTGTTTTGCCATGAAGAGTATCGGTTTCTCTTGCAGTCGTTGCAGTCCTTTGATCAATTGCATTATTTGAACATTCTACTTTCTTTAATTGCGCTTGTTTAACAGCATTCAGAAGATTCTTCAACTCATTAATCTTATTTAACGATTGAGCTAACTCAATTTCCATCTCTGAATTTGTGTTCGTTATTCTAGGAACGGTGATCTTACCCATCTGTTTCACATTTCTTTCTGAAGCAACATTTACCGTAGATGTACCAGGGTGCTCCATCAAATTTAAATTCCTAGTGGGTTTATTTTTAACATCACACGTGATAGGTACTGGTTTAGTTAAAATATTTTCAAACATCCCAGTCAATTTTTTTTGTCGATCTGCAGCCATTGTTTTAATTTGTGTGTCTAGATTTAATAGCGGTCTCTGAAAAAACACACGTACTATAATTTAATACACTTTATATTAAAATGTACTTGTTTTACGCTTACATTCACATCTTTATCCAAACTGATTGCCTTATCCAACTGAGAATATAAAATATCACGGTCTCTGGTAATTCGTAATCGATCCAGAGCTGATTGGGCTCTTTCATCTGTCTTTTTCCTAGAATAATAATTATAAGCTACAACACCATATCAAAATTAAACAAAAATAGACTTACATTTTCTCTGCTATATCATCTTTTTGCTTATTTGCTTTCTCCAGCAAAGCTCTTTCACTCGAATTTAATTTAATTTCTGTGGGATCTATTCTCTGAACAACATTGTCACGCGGTACATACTCTTTGCTATAATGACTTTTATGATCATAATATTCCACTTTTGTGGTTGTAGATTTTTTCGTTGGACTTGATCTAACACTTGAACTCAGGGTTACTGAAGGAATTCTTACTTGCTTGTGTTTTTTAATCTTAGGAGGTTGTCTGTTCTCAGTTAAAATGTCATCACTCGTCAAACGATGCTCAGGATGAGCTAAATTAGACGATCTCTCTTCCAAAAATTTGGAAACAGCATTGATTTCAGACTTCTGGGCACGAATTTCATCTAAAACCTCGGCCACCGAGTTTACTTTACTACTGTCTAATAGCCTCAAGCCTTCTCCTATGTCGCGATTAGCCTCTTCCTCACGGTCTTTCGCACGCTTAGAAATAAATTCGCGTACCATTTTGAATGGAGACTGCTTAGGTGCAGATTCTAAAAACAATGAAAATGAATATTTTGATCATGCATTTAAATAACTTTGAGAATTACCTTCATATGTTTGAACTTTAACCGACTTTCGTGGACTCTGAATTGATTGTACCGTCGATGTTATTCTAGTTCGTTCAGACATCTGTGTACTCTTATTTCTTGCAGTAGACATAGCAGTTGTTCCAGTAGTTCGGGTTTTAGCACTATTAATGTTCACATTTATTATTGATGATGCTGAACTTCCAGAAGTAGAATCTTCCATAAAATTTAAATCGTCCTCATCACTAGAGGACGAATAATTCACGTTAGCCAGCGTTTCTACCACATGTTGTGATGCATTGACTTGTTTCGGTTTTAGAACAGATGAGTTATTGCTTCTTGGTATTTCTCGATAGATAGCTTTTGGAATTTCTTTGGTTACAACGACATTTTCCTTGCATTTTACATCAACGGAATCCAAGTTTTTGCAATCAATTGATTTGGGTTTCTTGCTTAATTTTTCAATTATTTCCGTCCTCCAAGAAGTAGTCACTGGTGCAATATCATACTGGGTACGAATTTGAGCACAATCCGCCTCCGTTAAATTACTAGCCACTTCCCTTTGCTTGTTAGCAGCCACTGTCCGCTTCCAACTTTCTAATTCTCTCTGCTTGGTTAATTGGATGTCGGCTAACTTCTTAATCTTTTCATCATTCACTTTCTGCCTAATATTGGCAGCAAATTTGTTAGATTGCTCCCTGACCTATAAAACTCAAAGAAATTAGCTCTATAATTTCCAACTGCATGATGTGCAGACATACCTGCTGGAGTCTTAATTTTCTTCTTCGTTCAATTTCATCAGATTTTTCTTTGGCCAGATTACGGCCACATATTGGTCTTGCAGGTTTTTCGCCTATCGCATTACCATTAACAGTTATGTTTACAGACATGTTTCAAACTAATAACATGAGAACGTTCAAAGCATAACATTTAACAAAACGATCGCATAACAATTTACAACAATTAATAATACTGGTGGATCTAATAAGGCACTAACACATTATTTCATTATATCATTTATTGTATCGTGGAATCATGCTAACTAAAGTGATACTCCAGTACCATGCAGTTAAACGATAGCAAAGAATTCTGTAGCTATATTTGCTCTAATCGTATGATTTGTGAATGTTTGCAGAAGGAAACACAGAACCAATTAAATTTTTAATTAATCATTAGAATCCGTTTTCATGTTTTGATATTCTCGTTTGTTGACAAAATTATTTGATGTTTATCAAATGTTCGGTTACCGGACAAAGCAAATTATTGTAACGTTCACGGTATGTTTTAAATAATTTTACATCCAGATTAATTCCAGTCTTACATCCAGATTAAACAATTGTAAATAATGCAGCAAAACACAAATAAAACAGGAATCGGTCGATTAAAACAGGAAAAATATTAAATTGAGCGACGCTGACACTGAAAAATGAAAAAAACCGTTGACAGACGAAAAACAAGATAGATTCTATAAAACAGGATCAATTTAAACAGTTTGTCAAATCGACGATTGCGTTCATCTAATGAAGAAAGAAGCAAAATTGAAAAATGGGTGTAAATGGCATTTTTTGTTCACCAACTATATGCTGTACAACACGTCTTCTGTGAAATATGGGAAGATATAATGCTTTTTAAAAAAAACAATACCACTTCACTGATTCTCAACGCAAAACATTGTTCAAATGCAGAATGGTGTAATGAGAAACATTTTTCACTTACTGTATGGCATGTGACACGTCTTCGAAGAAATATGGGCAGCTATAAGAGTTTTTAGAAACAAACAAACTGAGAATATGTGTGTATGTACAGACAAATAGTATATGAGAAATATGCATTGAAGTATTGGATGATATGTCTTCTATATGCATTATACCGATTTCTTATTTTTTTTATCACTCTCTTTAAATGAATGCTTTCTTTCTAGATTAGGTAATTTTGATACCAACATGTGGAGAATGAAATTATCTTTACTTTCATATGCAAAAGGGAAAGAGATGATATGACCAAAATAATAGATTGTAGGAATCGCCGAATAAAACAGGAAAAATTGAGCGTTCACTCTATGAAAAAACCGTTGACAGCCGATTCGATGTCGATGTCGATGTCGATGACAATTAAATAACGTCGACGTTCGAGTTTTGGAATTTCGCCGGCTCATTTTGACAATAAGTTAGTACCGAAAGCGTTTTAAAATCAATTTAAATGAAAAATCTTTAATTAAATTAATTACGTTTTTCAATTTTATTTATTTATTTATTCTTATAATCCGATGTAATTCAGCAATTCAAAAAGAATATAAGCAGTGCAAAAAAATGTTATGTACTATGCTTGTGCTCTAGCACCTTCAAATGGAATTCAATTGTATCCTTTTAAACCTAATTATTCCAGCACGCATATAAGTGCCAATTATTAAAAAAATTCTGGTGATACTGCGGCAATGCAACACAATTTACCACTAAAATTTAAATTATTTAACATGATCCAATTATTTAAGTTTGGTACATATTGGAACAAGGAATAGTTTTGATCTCGTTTTCCTATCACCGTTAACGAATAATTAAAACTGATCAAATTTATTTCGGATAAGCGTGCTGGTAGAAAATTTATCTAGAACCAAATAATGATTTGTAGTATTATGATTATCTAATTAGAAGAAGCAAATTTACCTGAGACCACGAGCTTAATTCAGCATTGAATTTAATCAGCGAGGTAAAATCGTTTCCACATTTTCTTAGCGCATACATTTCTTTATTATATTCAACAGGCTAAAATAAATAAAATTTATTTATACATTTCGAATTAAAATAAAAATCATACAGATAATACTTTGCTAATTATCTCGAATTCAACACTTAGTTTAATTTCAATTGACTGATTAGACTTTGTGTCGTATCGCCATATTGAATCACAAAATTGATTAACTCCAACGAAGAAATATATATCTTGATTAAAATACACCATCTGGATTATGTTGGAAGGTATGTTCGAAGACAATGCGGTCATTACTTTTGATGTAATATTATATCTAAAATTAGAAATTCTTGTTATCATTTATCGTCTCATAAATTAAGATCCAAATACTTTTCGAAAAGTTGTTGATCAAAATTATTCTTAACGATACAATATAAATAGTTGTCTGCACGTAATATAAAGTTATTACTAATTTTTCGACTGTTTATACAAAAATTAAAGCCTGTTTCTAATGATAATAGCTGAATCTAAAACAATCCGATAGAAAAAGTTAAAAAGTCAGTAAACAGGATAAACGGACATACTTTCTCTTGGTTATTTAAAAATATCAAATCTTTGTTGTAGACTCCATAAATGAATTTGACTTCCTCAATAGTCAAATTCAGGTCTTTTATAAATTTTAAATCTTTGCTATGTTTTGTATAACAATAGATTCTATATGATCTATTGTAGGTAGATATAACCAATAGTTTATCCTTCGATTTTCTTGAATTCTGATGTTTCACAGGTGTACAATCTTCATTATCAAATGAACAATGCCATGCCAGAGAATCAATTAACATAGTACCTATTTCAGTGTCACCAGTCTTCTCAAACAGAGGTTTAATATGTTTCCGAATGAACTAAAATATATTGTAAATTATATTTGGAATTATTAAATAATTTGGAAGTTATTCTAACCTCTGGTTTTAATTCTTTGAAACGAATTAAAGATAGTAGCTCGAATAGGTATACTTTTCTACCATCAAAGTCCTTCTGAACCCAGTTATTCAAAGCAAAAAAGACGTCTTCTTCTGACATCACTTCTAAATTATTGCTTTCTAAAATTCTCTTAATCTTCTCTAAACTCAAATTGCAAAAGTGATCTATATCTTTAAACTGAAATGAAAAGCAAATGGTAATTTAACTAATATTGAATTTACTTGATCTGTTTACTTTTTGAAAATTCATTTCAATATAATTCCAAATGTATTCAGTAAACTCTGTTAATTTATAGAATTCAGTTAGATCAAATATTTTAATGCAGTTTTCCAACTTAATGACATTATCTAATGCCTTATAACACTGTTCCAAAATTGGGTTTAATAGATATTTATGGGATACCCGTAAAACATCTTCAAAATTACTTTCTGTTATCTCTACATAACCCTTATAACAATATGAAACGATCATTTTCAAGGATTCACCATTAATGTCTGTTAATACAATTTCATTTTCAGTAGGCTCCTTGAACGAACTGGTTAACATTGTCTCAAAGTAAACACTGGAAGCACACAACACTGCCTTGTGTGCTCTCATCCTAAAATAAATAGGAATTATAGAAAATTAAGTGTCTTAATAGTTAACGATTTAAATATATATATCAAAATCTTACTTGAAGTCATCTAGCCCAGCGACAAGCGTAATATCAGAAAAGAATCCAATTTCTAAATAACTATTCAATTTCTTGAATATGCTTTCCAAATGTGACCTTGACATTTGCGAAACATCTTCCGTATTTAAATCACTTGATTTATTTTGATCCATTGTATGGCAGAAAGCAAAGCGAACTAACTCATTTTTAAATCTATGTGTTCAAGTCTACTAGAATACCTCCGATAACGATATTGCTAATCACAAAACAGTATGACGTGCTTATTGAGGCATATGATAAGTGAATAGATTATAATACAAATAAAGTCTTGTCCTAATAGAATGTGTGCGTTTCTTAAATTTGAAAATCATTATAAATAGGTATTTGCTATAATAAATTAACTATTAATATTTATAAACATAAAAAATTTCATCAAATCAATATTTTTTTGAAGTACGCGCCTTATCTGTAAGTGGTATGAAATAAGATAAATTAAATTTGATCCGTAAAGTATTATAAAATTTTAGCAATTCTGTATTCATTTTATATATTAATTATGTAATTTCAGTCAAGTTTCAGTGAGTCGTTGTTAATTAAAGCCATTTAAATGTGTTCTGAGTTAATTACATTAACTAAAATTTCAGTTATTAAATTGAGTTATTGATCAGACATCGGTAACGAATAACCCACTACAAGAAGAAGATAGTTAAACTATATTTATTGTGAATTTACAATTTACAACAAAATGTGGAATTTTATTAAGGAAACTATTTGCTGTTGCTTTTCTAACGTTTATGGTGGCTCAAAGCCACAAGGATATAAATTGACTACCGAAAAGGGATCACCATTCTTTAGATCGCACTCAGAGAATTTTTGACAGAAACTTAATTTTATTCGGGTGAATGGGACTTTGTGTGATGTAACAGGATAATATCGAGTATACTATTCGCATCGTAATTGATACTTCCAATATTATTGACATTTCCATTTTAGGATGAGAGCACACAAATCAGTATTGTCTGCTTCCAGTGTTTATTTTGAAAGATGCGTCAATGATTCAGTCATTATATTATCAGGTGTAAATCGTGAATCTTTGAAAATACTAATTCAATGCTGCTATAATGAAAATGTAGAAATTACAGAAAAAATATTTAGATTCGAATTGCATTCATTATTGCAAGATTGTTATAAAGCATTGAAGAATATCATCAAATTCGATAATTGCATTCAATTATTTCAACTAGTTGAATCAGACAATTACCTAAATCAGTGTCCCATATTTTCCGAATGGAGAAAATATAGAATTTACATAGAATTTAATTTCCAAAAAGTAAGTATACTGAATGAATGATTAAATAATTATCATTTCAGTTGAAAGATACAGAAGACTTTTGTAAATTGAATTGCGTTCAGATTAAGAAAATTTTAAAAAGTGATTATCTAAAAGTGTCATCAGAAGAAGAGGTTTTTCTTGGTTTAAATAATTGGCTACAAAATGACTTTATCAACAGGCAAGAATACATTTCAGATTTAATTTCGTTAATTCATTTGAATGAATTGAAACCAAAGGTTCGATTTATCACTATATTCTGTAAACATTCTAGATCTAATAGATTATATTATTTCAGTTCATTGAAGAATACATTGAGCCTTTGTTTATAAAGTCAAATGATAAAAAATGGGGCATTATGGTTATTCAACCATTGATTCAATTACAGAAAGATGACAATTGTTTACAAGATAAATTTCCGAACTCAAGAAAATTGAGGGATAAGCTTTTGGTTTTAGCAAACCATAATCAATCGTATAAAGTTTATTTATTATCACAGCATACTAAAGATTTAAACTTTTAAAAAACGTTGAAGACCAAAATTGATGATACTACTGGTATTTGGGCAGTACACGACAATCATCTAATAATCTCCAATAATCTAAATTGAGTAAGATTAATCCAACTGTTTAAAACTAATTACGAAATAGAATTCTTTTAGATGAATCTACTTTCATTAGAATCCGAACAAACAATTGAACTTTATTTTCGTGAGAATATTAGTTTACGGAACGTTATATTAATTAATAACGATATATATTTCATAGCTGGTAGATTGAGGAACTGTTCGTTGATTAAAGAATTATTTAAGTATTTAGAATTTTAATTTTATAAGTCGGTGTATGTTTTAAAGTCTCTTTAATTGTAGATTCAATATTAACACTAGAAAGGCTACGTATTTATTATCAGACTGTCCAAATGGCATAATTGAAATGGTATATCTTAACAATGATATATATTTTCTGGTCGTTAATGATAAAATTTGTGAATCAATGTGGCGATATAAAATAACTTCTAATGACTGTGTTGAAATTAAACTAACAGAGAAATTTGAGATAATAAGCAAAGTATTAAACATAAATTTATAATTTTCAGTTAAAATGTATAATACTTTTTATTCGCTACAGCCTGTTGTGTTTAATAATAATATGTATGCACTTTGGATACATAAGAACAAAGTCACTTCATTGAATCAATTCAATACCGAATTAAATTCATGGAAACTGGTAAATATTATATATCTTAAATTGAATAACTTGAGTAATTCAAATAAATTGGTTTTTAGACAAATCTTTTACCTGAAGGACTTTATGAAATGGATTTAATTAATTTGAATAATTCATTAATGGTGATAAATCAGAGTGTAGCCTTATTCCAATTCGTACCAGATTTGGTACAATGGAAGATATTGAATTATTTAAATTATGACGGTAAATTATGCTGGATTGGAACAATGTCAAGTAAATATTTCAATTAATAGTTATGTTATAAGTTAAATCACACGTATATTACTCGATTAACTTATGAAAGTTTCCTGTTTAATTTTTAAAATATCGTTAATCAATTAAATTTACTTGTTCTAATAATTTTTTAAATTACTGTTTAATAAATTTATACAAATACTCTGTATAGATCAGTTACTCATGAATGCGTTAATTGAATGGAATTAATTATAAGAAGTAAGAGACTATCATTGATTTTTCTCGATAGCAATGATGCAATATTGCCAAGGTACATAAAGTCCAATTTTAATAATAATTGTAGAGTACTAATGCGAGTACTAATGAGTTAATAAATTTCATCATTGCATAATTTTGTGCACATTGTCATACTTTTTAAGAACTGGTCGACGCCTACAGAACTACAGTCAAGCAAAAGTATCAAAATCACTTCCGATCCAATGCACCAACAAATTTCTTTGTTATTGCGATGAATGATCATTGTCATAGCGATCTTAAGGCAAATATGATATTCAAACTGAATTAAATTTAGTCGACTGAAAATCTGTCTAGAACCAGGAAGCAGTAGCTACCTGTTTTTATTGTCGCCAGTTCCAGTTTCAAAGATAATTTATTATTAATTGAATTTTTAACTATTTCCGAATTTCAGACATTTAGACAGTCTCAGAAAATCCAGAGACCGAATTTACAAAATTTTTATCCTTATTGCTTAATCTTTTTGAAAAATTCTGGTGATGCTGTTGCAATCCAATTTAATTTACCTTCAAAATTTAAATTATTTAATAAAATCCAATAATTTAAATGTGGTATATAGTGGAACAAGGAATAGTTTTGATCTCGTTTTCCTATCACCGTTAACGAATTATTAAAATTGATTAAATCGATTTCAGATAATCCTTCAGGTAGATCACTTATCTGAAATCAAAAAATGATTTATAGTGTTTTGTCTATCTAATTAGAAGAAATATATTTACCTGAGACCACGAATCAAATTGGGTACTGAATCTAATCATAGAGGTAACATCGTTTTCAGACCTTCTGAGCGCATACATTCTATTATTATATTCAACAGGCTAAAATTACGAAAACAAAGTTACACTTTTCAAATTAGAATGGAAAATATACAGTTAAAACCTTGCTAATTATCTCAAATTCGGCTGTTAGTTTAATCTCATTTAATTCCTCAGTAGATTCGTCGAACCGCCATATTGAGTTACAAACATTATTATTTCCAACCAAAAAATATATATGTTGATTAAAATACACGATCTGGATTGTGTTGGAAGGAAAGTTCGAAGTCAAATCGGTTAATTTGCCTGATGTAATATTATATCTAAAATTATAAATTCTGGCTAGTATTTACTGACTCATTAATTTAAAATCCAAATACTTGAAGAAAGTCACTTCCAAAATAACAGTATTTCTCTTTATTGTATGATATAAATCATCTTCCCAGACTAATAAGCATTTCTCATCATATTCATAACCATCGTATGTATAAAAAAGCTTAACGTATTTATCTTCTTCTAACATTAATCGACCCAACTAAAAAAGTACATTTAAAGAAGTTAAACAATAAGAAAACAGAATAGAAAGCTTACTTGATCCTTGTCATTCAAGACTATCAGATCTTTATCGTGCACCGCACCAAAGTGTCTTACATCTTCAATTGGCAAACTTTTTAGAAATTTTAAATCATTACTATGTTTTGTATAGCAATAGAATTTATATGATTCATTTAAGATGGATACAATCAAAAGGTGATCATTTGATTTCCTTAAATTTGGACATTTGATTGGTTTATGATCTTCATTATTAAGTGTGCTCTGCCTGATAAGTGATTTAATAATCATAGCATCTACTTTCAAATTCCTACTATTTTCAAATAGTGGTTGAATATGTTTTTCTATAAACTGAAAATTAATTAAATTACTTAATTTAAATTAATTATTTGAGAAATTTTTCAGACCTCAGGTTTCAACTCTATCATATGAATTAGCGAAAGTAACTGTGGTAAATATACTTTTCTGTTATCAAAGTCTTTTTGCAGCCAATTGCTCAAGCCATCGAAAATATCTTCTTCTGAATTTACTTTTAAGCAATCACTTCTTAAAATTTTCATAATTTCATCGAAATTCAAATTACAAAAGCTCTCTGTATCTTTCAACTGAAATGATAAAATCTATTAACCAATTCTAGTAAATTTAGTTAATTGAATTACCATTTGAAAATTATGTTGAATATAAACGATTATGTATTTGGAAAAATCAGTTAGTTGACATGAATCTGCTGATTGAAAGACTTCAATACAATTATCATTATCGATGAGCCTTTCCAATATATGATAACACTCGTGCAATAGTGATTCCATTCCGTATTGATCAACTATCCGTAATACATCTGCAATGTTTTCCTTGGTTACAATTGCACATCCATCATAGCAACATCGTACGATCAAACTTAGTAATTTGCCATCAATTTCATTCAAAGTGATTTCTTCGTATTTGGAATCCTTAGATGTCCCAGATAACTTTACCTTAAAGTATTCACTGGAAGCACATAGAATTGATTTATGTGCTTTCATCCTAAATTTTGAATAGAAATAATAAATTATATGACTCATCTACAGTATACTCCACCCATGATTGTCCGCCCAATGAATAGATCTAAGAGACAATCACTCAAAGGTGCTATACCAAAATATCATTAAATATAAGAGCGTGAATTTCAAGGTAGCAATCATTAGCTAGGTAAAAGATAGTTTCATCAATATTCAATCATAATATTTAATTAATAATAACTTAAATTCTAAAATTCATTTAAATGTATTCGTAACAACTTAAATTCAATTTTCTACATTTAATTAATTCACATTTGTACTATAATTTTACTTGAATTCGTCTAACCCAGCAACTAGGATAATATCACAAAAGCATCCAGTTTCCAATTGATTATTAATTTTTGAATAATCATTATCCAAATGTAACCTAGTCGTTTGCGATACATTTTCGTTACTTTTATTATTTGGTTTATGCTGATACATTGCGAAGAAAATTGAAAAAGTAACTTGTTATAAGGAATTTTTAGAATAAATTGAAAAATGTTTTAGACTAAATATCACTTAATCAACGGAAACACGTCTAATACTTTTTTAAGAAACATTACTGTGAATTTATTATATCTGCGACAATGATAATGATATCTATAATCGCAAAAAACAGTACATTTATTTTTCTATGTGCATATGTATTCGCTTCAAAAGAATTTACCTAATTCTCTAATACCTAAAACAGATTTTTTAATATCTAAATTTTGATGATAATATTTTTAAAATTTTACAATAAATTATCAGCTTTTAATGTCTGATAATTACAATCGTGTCATATACATAGACATTATAGACATATATTTATTGAGGCACCTGATAAGTAAGTAGATTATTAAACTAAAAAAATGTTGTCCCAAGTGAATGTGTGCGTTTCTTAAATTTGAAGTTCCTTTGAAATCTATATTAGCTATGATCAAATCAATTTTTAATAAAGAACACATCTTATCAATCTTTCTTGATAGTAATGTTGCAATAATAATTTATTATTCAAATTCTGTAAGTACATAGAGTCCTATTTTATTAATAATTGTAGAGTTTATTCTCATAATCATTAATTACATACATTCAGGGAGTACTTATAAGTTAAAAATTTCAACATTGCATAATTTTGTGCACATTGTCATAGATTTTATTAACTGTTCAACGCCTACAGAACTACAGTCAAGCAAAAGCAACAAATGACTTCGGATCCATTGCACCAACAAATTTCTTTACAATCGAGCAAGAATTATCAATTTCATTGCGATCTAAAGGCAAATATGATAATCATACTGAATTCAATTTAGTCGACTGAAAATCGAGTATTTCAAAAGTTTAGAAAACATCTAATTTCTAGTAGAATTGTTTTTGAATCTAGGAATTTTAAAAGTTTCAATTTGTAGTTTACATATTTCATATTGTCTCATTCTAGACTCAACTGCCTAGAACCAGCAAATATTAGCTATCTGTTATTAGTGCCGCCAGTTCCAGTTTCAAAGAAAAATTCGAAAATTTCCAGTTTGTTTAAAAATTGAATGAATGTTTGAATTTCTACCTATTTCCTAGTCTCAGACATTTAGCCAGTGGAAAATCCAGAGACAGAGAATTTTCAAAATTCTTATCCTTATTGCCTGTAAAGTGGAATAAATCAACATTAGTACTAAGTCAATTAACTATTCTTCCAAATGTTCAAATTGAACCAAGTACGTAGAACTATTATAATGTATGGTAAATTAACTAAAGCTTTATTAAGAGAATAATATTATAACAATACTATACAGTATACATTTTTTATAAGATAAATTAAATTTCATAATATGTAAACGGAATGTATTTGAAACTCCAGCGTTTGTGATACCAACCAACAAACTAAATCAAATTAATTAACTAAAAGAATTTTCAATAAAATGGTAATTCCCAAAAAAAAAACTCATAATATACAGAATCAGGAAATATGGTAAATAACAAATATTGGATCAGATGAGTAAATAATACAGAAAATTGTGCCCTGTTCCTTAAATTCAATTCGTTTATCTTACTACAGTACACGAAGCAATTTCAAATATGAATTCTAGTAATGTTAGTTTTAACTTTGCGTGATATAATAATATGCGTGTTTCCCACTAAGGCACCCCCTTTGGTATAATCAACAGTATATCTTTAAAAATATTTAATGCCATCGTATTGTGCGAATGAATATCAATATTATAATTCAGTATTAAATGGAATATCCTTAAATTATTATCTCTAAAAATTATTTATCTTTCCGCACGTTATCCCATTTAAAATTCCTGATTGCTGCCAACAGTTGATCTCTTGGATCTGCATCAATTTGTTTCTTCACAACTACACCTCGAATTACTGGTGTCTTCAATACAACAGCCGGTGGAGGTGGTGGTGGACATGTAACTGTTGGTTGACTAGCTCCAATCGGTTTCAGGGATTCCTTTGCTACAGCAGATACAGCTTGATCCTCCTTATTCACGGTTACAGGCACTGAATTCACATCACTTGTTATTTTATCACGAAATGCTGTTTTCCTTAATGTATTTTGTGAGAAAGGCACTTGTGCTTCTGGTTCAGTTTCCTTTGAAGCCGACTTCTCAATGTTAACAGTTGTCACCTGTCCTTTCGACATTGATGATGATGGCCCAGAAAATTGCTTTAAAAATTCACGTGTGTTTACCGTTTGAACACCTCCACTTCTGTGTTCCGATTCATATGTTCCGACTTTGAATCCATGAACAGTTGGAGCCGCTACATTTGTCTTCCACTGCATACCATGAATTGTCACCGGTCTAACTGATTTACTACCGTCCACTCTCTCATTGTTAGAAATAATCGTCACCGTTGATTTATTAACGTTACTCATCTGAGCGGGAACATGATTCAGTTGTTTATCCGATTCTCTATTTGGTTTTGAATCCGGTTCAATTTTAGTCACCGATACAGCTGGCACAAATCTGTCACTGTTACGAACATTGGATTCTGTATATGTTTCGATTTTCTTTTCTACCTTTTTGGGATAACTGAGAGTATTACTCTTTGGACCAAATTCAAATTTGCTACTCAATCTAGCAACACCGCCCAATTTATAGTCACTATCTGGATTGATTGCAACCTCAACTTTTGGTCTCTCATTCCATGTGGATAGACTTATACTTGGCGGTCCAGTATATTTCCAGGTTGTCTGTGGCGGACTGATGGGTCTTGGATTTGTTTCTTCTCTGATGTTTTCAGTATTTAATACAGTTACAGATTTATGACGCAACGTTACTTCTTCCTCAACATTTTTGGGCTCAATGGTATGATGCTCTTTTATAACAACTGTTTGATTAGTTTCGATTGGCCTCTCTTCAACAATGGAGTTCCGTTTCTTTGTGCTACTCAATATCTCCTTCATAACATTCAAACTCTGCAGTGATGGAGTTTCACCGATACTTAATTCACTAGACGTACTCTTTACACTACCAGAACTCTTTACGCTTGATGATGAGTTCTTTCTTCCCAATATCATGTGATTATTTTCGGCTATAATAACACCATTACCATTCACATCTGAATCAATTGATTTAAGGTCATTAGAAGAAACCGATTCAAAAGATCTGATGGTCGTCGTCTTTGTTTCAATTATATGATCGAAACTATTTGAATTTTTACTCCGATTAATTGAATTCTTAATATCAACTAGATCTGGTGAAGCAATACGAGATGACTCAGATTTTTCAAGTGTTGATGTTAAACTATCATCTTTTCTGTCAGTTGAGTATGTCTGAATTGAAAAATTCTCCGATGACAGGGAAGGTGAACACGGTGATACAATATCTGAATCATTATCTGATGAACGACGTTTGATAATAGTCTCGATTTCATTATTGTTTAATACATTTGATAATTCTCTTACTAAATCTAACTTAGCTTCATCTGGTGTATTAATTTTCATCTCTCTAAAAGATTCATTAACATCGGTTTCTTTTTCTGGTGGTTTTATTATAACTGCATCTTGCATTTTCTGTTTCTGTTCTACTTCTTTTGGTTCAACCTTCACCGCAACATTTACTTGATTTGGTGAGTCAACAATTATTTCTTTCTCAATTTCTTTCTCTTCATTTTTTGTTTTATTTGTAAACGGAATATTTTTGGAATGTATAGAGTCTTCAGTACCTTCACCCATTACGTTAATTTGTTTATTTTTAACAGTTTCACCATCTAATTTATCGGTTGACGCAATATTATGACCTTCCTTCACAACTGAGGTTTCTACAATTTCATTAATATCATCACAAATATCCGTATTACTAAACACTGATAATTTTCCTTGATATCCGTCCTCCATATCGGATGTGGTGACTGAGATTGATTCATCAACGACAACAGGTGTTTCGTCTTTATATGAATTAAAATCTATTGTTTTACGCTCCTTTATTATCGGTTTGATAGGACTATCACTTTTATTCTCTATCGCCTGATGATTAATTATTTCTTCCGATTTTTTATTAATAATTTCAGTACTAGTTGATTCAGGTAACGAACTATCCATTTCAAGTGGAATTGAATCAAATTGCGAATCACTCTTTGTGTCATCAACAGCTTGCTCTATCAACTCAATTACACTATTTTCGTCTATGACAGCAACATCGTTTTCAATTATTTCAGGTTCTTTTTTGGTATCCAAGATAATTGATGACTCTGGACTAGAATTAATCGTTTTCTCGTTGTTCATAATAATTGTCGGTTGTTCTTCTACTTTATTGTGAATCTCTGTCGATTCTACATTTTCACTCGTCGACTTCTCTACGATCACATTTTCGTCTCGATTATTAAGTTGCTTTGCTGGTTTTCTTACCTCAGCATAAATCTAAAATTAATTATTATAATGAAATTGTTCAATTTCGAATGCAAATAAATATTTATTTTTATATATATTTTACCGGCGAAGGTGACACAATTTGCTCTCTTTTATTTTCATCATTTTCAACCAAACTAATTTCATGCACTTCATCGTCATTAAATTTAACTGGTGTCACAGTACGTGGCGGTGCAACCGGTGGTAATCCATTTCTTGGCGGAGGCTGTGGTGCTTTCGGTGCCTTCTTTTTAGCTGAAATCAACAAAATGATGAATATTGGTATTAAAAGAAAAAACACGTTAAAGACATTTATTAACATAATTTGATGATTTCTCACAATAATCATAATTATGATAATCACAGTTTCATCGTACCTTGACGTGGTATTACAGTTGGAACAGAAAAATTATGATCGGTAATGTACATTGATTGAACTCGATTAGCTGGTTTTTGAATTGATTTAATCTCAGCATAATCTGAATTATCGTTTTCATTTTTTTCACGTAATGGTACCACAACAATGTTGTCTTTAACTGGCAACAGATTTGGTGTAGACGTGTGAAACGTTTTCATTTTACCATTATTTAGCTCATTACCATTTTTATCACCATTTTCTGTTCTCGTTTCGTTCAGTATCAGTTGACTAGGTGGCCTAGGGGCTGCTCGTTTTGTTCGACGCGGTGCCACGGGATTACGATGTAGTGTACCATTTATACTACTCGAATCACCAGAGTTCAGTGACGTCGTTGAACTATACGGCGATGTTGTCTTATTATACTGTTTATTAAAACGACTGTATTCCGATGAAGACATTGAATCCCGATTTTGTCGGATTCGCATTAATTCTTCAGATGTAAAATTTTCTACCTTATCGGTTTTCAATGCTAAACGAATCTCAACCAGTCCAACTTCACCGATCGTGAGATCATTAGTGAATACTTGTGAACCATCTTCTGTAATCAATATATGTAACATTAAATCGATGAAACATTAATAATTGAATTCCATATGAGATAGAGAAAATACAAAATTGTAAATACAAATTAATAATTAAAGTCCAATCGATAAATTTTTGCATACTCACTTGGATGTCTAAACTCGTATTTTGTTTCATCTAATTGCTTATTCTCGCATACCAGTTCAAGTAATTTCTTTAATGTTGTTTTAGCGCCTACACGAGCCACATACATCTGATCCCTTGGCAGACATACTGTAATCCTAAATGTTTGTTCAATTGGTGCACTGTGATTTATAATCAACGGTGCTATTTTATTACTCTCCGTATAAACATTTATAGTCGATCCACTCAAATTAGACGTTGATTTTCTCAATGTAGCTAAACATTTAATATTCAATTAGAATAGAATAAAAATGAAAGAAATAATTAATATTCAAATGTTTAAAATTACATATCGAACAAATGAATTCAATTAGTTTTGTATTGTTTTTTCTTTTTTTTTTCAATAATAATTATCAATCCTTACAATCTTTATTTTTCTTTCCAAGTAAACGATTTATAGTTGAAAATCCATTCCGTACAGTGTTACTCATTCTTTCGCCTTATTCTCACCTCACAGCTACTGTTCTGTTTTTGGATTTCATTACCGCAATGAATATAAAAGTACAAAAAAAAAATAATAAAGAATGATTTACACATTAATACATTGCTTTGATATTTAATAAAAATTAGAAAATATAAAATGGTAATATAAACCGTTTACCAATTATCTATACTCATTGCAATTAATGAAACGTAAAAGAAAATGGAAAAGAAAAAAATTTTACGATAAATGGTTTTTCGAGAATGCAAACTATCTTAATTGTACCACAATTCATATTAAATTCAAAGTAACCCATGTAAAATTAGTTTAAGGCTAATCGAACTATAGCATTTAACTGCTATGCGAATGATGTCGTATGATTGTATGATAAATAATAAATATAGTTACGCTGGCCAATACATATGAAAAACTACAGGTAATTACCGTTCAATACATTAACATTCAGATGAAACAACATATCAATATTCATAAAATATGGTTCATAAATAAAAAAATTATTCGTAATTTTTACCATCTAGTAATTAATAATGAATACAGACATATCTATGATATGAACATAAATTCAATCAGTGTATAGACATGTAAATTGAATACGATCATAAGATATATTTTGTTTTTTTATGATTCTACACCATGACCCAAGTGTAAGGTAAACAAGTGTATTAAGTATTAAGGAGCACTTTTTTGTTCATGTGTCCATCAAAAGACACCTAGGAATAACGTAAGAAGTTATGATTTAAATATTTTTCATAATTATGGAGCTTGGGTAGTTTATAAATGACCTTTGATTAATCCATATAAGGCATATCTGCTATTTAATTGATAATGTAAGCTAAAAAACACATTTTTTGTACAATCAAACATCAATTACATACTCAATTCGTTTTGTTTCCAATTTAATGATTTTTGATAGCATCATAAATTCCAATAACTTATTACGAAGAGACATTATCAAGTACTTTTCTTATCAATTAGAACGTGAATTTAATGTACAATATCAATTCGGAGTCAAAAGAATGATTATTGTATGGTATTTTCTTTTGATAAATTCAAAAATAAAACACAAACTGTATGTATGCCATCCTTCATGTCAACAATCATTATTTATCACAACCACTTATTTATCTCACATTATATGTGATGTGTATCAAAATCAACGGGAATAAAAAGAATAGACAAATTAATGAGATAACATAACAAATATACGTTAATATTCATATACATATACGATTTATACCAAATTCATAATGTATGATGATATAAATCAGTTAACTTGTATTTCAAATTTCATTTCACTCAGTAAATATGAACTTGAAAATTCTGCACACATCGTATTTATTATTTCATATAAACGAAAGAGATGTTTATAGAAGCGCATAATTGAATACACATGACATTCATCTAATTAACAATATTCCTATACATTAGAGACATTGTCTAATGGTAACCTTGTGATCAGAAAATGCATACCAAATGAATTATATTTAAAATAAAATATTTCCAGTGAAGTCAACTAAACCATTTTCAGAAGGTGACTGCTTTTATTAAACACAATAGAATTGCATTTGATTTGTTTCATAATGTTGTTTGTTATGCTGTTTTGCTATTTTATTTTTTTGATTTCATTGTAAATATCTAATCGTTGGTTTTTCTATAGAAACAGTTAAAACAAATGTTGGATTATTTATATTAATAATTTATATTATTACAATTCAAATGTACTGTATAGTGTATAGTATCATAAGAGTGAGAGAGTTAAACAACAGTTTAAGACAGATTATTTATTATTATGAAGATGATACATGGAATTTTACAATTTTTATGCATTTAAAGCATAAACAACGAAATATTATAACTTATTTAATTCCGAATAACATGAGTACGATTTTATTTTTATAATTTTCATAAAATTATTCTTGTCTTGTTGGTTTATACAGTACATTCTATGATCATTTTAGTTATGTAATGCATCAAAATTTATGTATCAAATGATTTAATATGGGACCGTTGTTTTTCTCTAGTTTTATTTATGTCTTTTCGTTATGTTTTGCAGTGAGATTTACACATACTTAAAATTGCTATGCAAATCTAGAACATATAAATGATCGGAGTAACAACCTCAAGTGTACTTCTACTGGTTGTTGTTTATTTTATTATTAATGCACTTGTTGAATGAAACAATTACACGTTCATTGCAATAAATTATTTATATTCACCTGGATGTTTTTTTTTTATCTATAATGAAGGTAGTTCATAAAATGTAAAAAATGAAAAAAAAAAAAAAAAAAAAAAAAAAAAAAAAACAACAAAATCATCATGGAAAAAACAATGCTACATGTAGATAAATACTAATGTGTTACCATCACCTTCTCACCGTTGGAATCTAATACACTAGAAATAATATCTATGAGCTTTTTCATTTTCCTTTAATTAATAATGAAAATAAAATAGTTACAATATCGCAAATATCAAATAGTAAATGTAAATAGTTAATGGAATTTATAAATTCTTTAATAACATCTCGTTTCCAAAGTGTACACACACACAATTTTTATGCTTTAAAATTAATTAATTTTCTTTGCCATTTTACTTTCACCAATATCATTTAGTTAATACCTGAATTTAACTCGATAATCAATTACTTAATGGTTATGATAAATATTAGACGATCAACAGCCAGTGTTAAAACCAAATGGAAAGAGAGTGAGTAAATTAAAAATAAAAAATTTAAAAACACAACAAATAATTCGATAAATCAAATGATTTCAATGCATAAATTTTGCATAAACTCTAAATTAATATTAACACATAATTTGTTAATACGTTTTAACCGTATTTAAACGATTTGATACCTGTTGAACATTGTACTGGTAAACAATATTGATCAAATAACACAACAATCAATATTTTATTTTCATTTTCAATTTATGTTTTTTTCATTTAATGTGAGATAACTAAATATTAAATTAGAAAGAAAAACTTTATATACAATTCATTTATACATTTTTTTCTATCTGTTTTCTTTTTGCGTAAATTATTACGTCTATAATCTACTTCATTTTATATTTTCTGGGCTATGAGTATCTACTCTCCAATACCTACTATGTCTGATCAAATAATAATAATTATGATGAGTTCGCTCTAAATTTGATTCCGTACGAAAAAAAAACAATAAGCAACCAACAATAAATAAAATCATCATTCAATTGGTATACATAAATATTATGAATAATTATATACGTTGGAAATAATCGAGAACAATTAAATACAAACAGTAATAAAAAGACAGTACAATTTAATTAAAAATTACCTAGAATGTGTACTGTCTTATGAAATTCATTATTCTTCACGATAATTTTATTAATATTATGTGTGATATCAGAGAGTTCTCATTACACGAAAGATTCTGAAACACACCGTGAAACAGATAACTTGTGTTACCTGAACCTCGTTTTACTTATTACGTATAACGTTGTATCACTGGAAATTCGTTTAAGAAAACAACAACTTAAAGAAATCCAAAGTTTTAAATGTAAAAGTTATAAAGAGAATTCTTTGAACTGATCAGGTGAATTTTTTTTTTTTATATTTCATGGGCCATAAACTTTCGTTTCAATATGATCAACATTAATACGTATTTTATGTCACCATATTATTATATATTAAATGGATTTTTATTCATAATGAAATAGGTAGATGATTAACATCAAGAAACGCATAGTGTATCAATGTAGTGTAATAACTATTTAAATACATAAAGTGTTTGTTATCATATCACATGTATACCTTCATAATATTCAAATGTACATATTTATAACCTAAAAACCCGGATTATTATTCTTTCATCATATAACTATAATCTATATCACTGCTTCATTACACATCATATTGATATTATTATTCCATAATATACACATTTATGTGTATAGTCCTCATAGTATTTAACCAGATTTCAACATTATTAAATCGAAAATTATAAATATTAATTAAATGCAAAAAAAAAAAAACAAGAAAACAAAATAATCATTTATTAATCACATTGAAAATGCATGAAATCCAACAAATAAAAAAAGAAACCCATTTAAATATTTTGTCATTCTTTTTGAATTCAATCAAATAAAATTAACCTAAAACACATGGAAATAAAAATAGCATTAAATTTACAAACCAAAAATTGATTTAGTAATCACAATAAAATTTATTGAAAAATAAAGTTAAAGCCTCAAAAACCGCGCACTCAGATGACAGGTAAATTAATAAATTAATGGAAATGCAAAGGTTAGCGAATAAAAATATAAATTGTCGGACACCAAATGATAAATTAATGTGTATAACTTAACTACCAGTTTTAACAATGTGGGTTCAATTATTATTCAAAACAACAAACATAGAACTAAATATCATTGAAATTGTAAAAACAAAAATGAATTCATACCATCTCGTATTGGCAAATTGCATAAATTTTGATATCAAAAAGCTCTCGAAAAGCTTTCACGTCATTCCCATCTAGTTTTTTAAGTAATTTGGTTTTCCTGTTAAATATTTAAGTGCCACATCACATGCCAGAATGACATTATTCTTTTTTCCTCTCGTATTAATTTAAACCAATAAAAACTAGCTTCATTAAAATAAAAAAATAAAAAAACCTCTACCAAATCATCGAACCAAAATCAATTGAATAAAAAATCAAATTCCAACGATAAAAATCAGTTTCTTGATAGTTTTTCTATTTAGTTACCAATATACGGTGATTCAATTGGCCAAGAAACACTCAAAAGTCATGTATTTCCGTGTAACATCAACTTCCAACATTTTATATACCCAAATACGATCATCTTCTACCGGTGGTTAACGGTAATGCGATTATACATTTAAGGTATAAATAATATTATAAAAGTGCTTCACGAATAACCGAAGCGCACATATTAAAATAGTGAATTAACAATTATGTATCGACGTGTACAATGGTTACTAAAAGTAGTTTTTCATAATTCTTTTACTCTCTTGTTTCGATTAATAACGTGTGTATGCCTTTTACCATCTTTAAAAATTCTTATTAGGTGTGCATATGAAAATGCATTTCATCGATTAACATCTTATAACACTCACTCGTTAACTTCGACAGTTTCGGATTAATGAATTAAACCAATATAACCATAGAAATTTAAACAATCAATAGAATGATTCATCGGTTGAATGAAAGTTCTCATAAGACTCACTAATCAAAATCACCGTTGTATAATCAACACTATGTGCCTAACGTATTTACCAATTTCTAAGGTAAATTTAAGTAAATAAAATTTTATCTTCTCAACTGTGAGTCAATTTAGAAAACTATCAAACCAAATTAAGAATTTATTTTTTATTTCTTTTCTTTATTCTATAAATTTCCATTTAAAAATTTCAGGTGTTTTAAATCACACCTCAGTGCGTTTTAACGGTCGAGTAAATAATATGCAATTCTTGATTTTAATTGCATAACACCAAAATTAATTTCACTGTGAAATCAAATTAAAACTCTTTTATAACGCGATATTCCACTGATCTAAATTTTCATGGTAAATAAAACTTTTGTTGTTTCATGAACTTCAATTTACTATTAATACACTCACAATCGCATCAATATTCTTATATGGTATGTTCATTGAATTATGATCATATCCAAATTCAATTTCAATATAACAATTTAACTGACATTAAGGTGACTAAATCACTAATATTTACCATCAAATTTCAATACACTTTATTTTCCTTCAATATTTCTTACACTTTATTTTTATCGTAACATTCCAAATACTTGGGGATACAGAAAAAAAACAAAATTTTAATAAAATAAAACTTTTGATTTCACATAGTACCTAGTACCTGTGAAAGAACATTAAACAACCATTTAAATTTTATTTTTTTTTTGTTTTACTTTATCATCGTGGCACGAATTTTAAGTAATTTTCTGTTATTTTATGTTACCTTCTATTATTCACTCTGTATTGGTAGTCACAAAATATTAATTAATAAGAATTCCACATAAAACAAAAAAATTTATTGTCCACAAATTACATATTGAACGGAATTTGTGATCAAAGTTAAACAATTTTTATGATGCTCAACCGTAACATTTAAAATACAATCTTTAGATAAAAAAAAAAAAATATTTTGTTCGTTTAAAATGAAATTAAAAATTCGTATAAACTTAGTGTTTTGATAACAATAGAAATACTCAAGATATGATAAGACAATATGCTCTGCTACACCGTTGTCGTCATTACAGTAATTATAGCGCACTGATTAAATTTTTCCTTTATGAATCGCCACCTTACATGTTGTTTTTCACACATTCAATCGGAAAGTATAATTTTCATTTAAATAGTAAAACGTCATTCAACTCTTATGAATGTTATTTAATCATTACCTTACTATATACACCATTGTTAATCATCTAAAAAAAAAAAAAGTATTAACTAACCAGGTAACCAATCCATACAAAGATAATTCTCGATATACGGTAGCTAAATACTCAAATTCAAATTCTTATATGATATTTTCTTCCAGAATAAAAATACCTAATCGACGAACAATTCGTATTTTAATCCGAAAACCACATCATTCGTTTATAAAAAGAATCATAAAAAAAAAGAAGTTTTTCAATCATAAAGACTCACAGGTGCGTCGTAACATTTCAAACATATATTTTTTTGGATATCGATTATTACTGTTAATGGGCTGACCTTGCCAACGGTATGCATTCTCCATGGTATTTCTATTTGGTATTAAACGAAAAAATTGGCTTTTCCATGTTTCAAAATATTCAGTTTTTATTTTTTATTTTACCTTCTATCTAACTCTCTTTCAGGTAAATTGTTTTATACGTGTGTTTCCAACATGATATTGTTAACAAAATATATAAAAAAAAAACCGCAAAAATAGAGATTATTTTCTATAGAGAAATAAAAAGGCTAAAACTCAATAGAAATAATTTACAAATTATGAATTAAAAAAAAAAAAATAAAATCAAATGTGATGGGAAGAAAATAGAAATAATTGCCGGTGCGATCACCCAACACCCATCTAGATTAAAATACGACATGAGCTTTCTTTCACTGTTACAATTCAATAGCTTTATTATTTGTACTTTGTAAACTCGATTTGGTATTTGAAATCCATATACAGTTTTTATTTCTCTTTTCATTCGCGTTTATTATTAGGTTTTTCTAATATATCATTCCATTTCATTTCAATTGAATAGACGATAGAAACCGCAACAGCAGCATAACGATAAATAATAATTGCCATCAAAAGTAGAATCACGTCATAAGGTAATTCACATGTAATTTAAATCCAAGTAACAACAATCATACCGCCTATAATTCCTTTACATAAAAGACTTTATACTTAATGGCAGCTATACAGAAACTGATAATATCTTTATCAAATAATAGTCAATGAATCATTTGATAATTTCCACTAATTATCGGTATTTAATACACTTAAAATTTCATTTCGCCATAAAACAATATTACGCTGTTTCAGACAAACATTTTGGACTTATACTTTTATGTTCACAGTTTTATAAGTGTTAACTTAAAAAAGTATACATAGAAGTCGATAGACGAGTTACCTCATCAGCAATATTTAATAAAGTGGGATCTCAATCAAATAAATAATAATTAAAATGTAATAAAAATACATTATATACTGACTGCCACTTGAAAGTTTTGGTTAACACATTGAGAAATTCTAGTTTTATTATAACCAAATCATTAACAATCTACATTAATCACATGATAAGAGAGACAATTTGTTTGAAATTATTTAATCAATGATTTGATCAAATTTAAGTTTCTACTCGTATGATTTAACGAAATGATTACCTCTCTTTTATCATAACAATTTCTATTGTTCCCTTTCAAATACAAAAAAAAAACTGAAAATCATTTGAAAAGTCTTTTTACTTTTTTTGTCTCTCATTTAATTTCTTTAATTTTATTTCTTGTTATTGAAACTAATTTGTGCGCTCAGTTAATCTTATTATTTTCGTTATATTTTAAAATGGTCAAAAACGTATACAATTGGATGAATTGAAGAGTTTGTTAATTCTGTTTTTCTTAACGTTATTTTGTACCAACTAATTTAAAAAAAAAAAAAATTGAGACATACCACACAGAAAAAAAATAAGAGACAAAACGCGTTGTTAAATTTTAGAGGAAATTGAATGAAATTAATGTATGTGGCATTAAAATCTCGGTTCATTGATCATAGTTCAGGTTGTTACTTTAATGCAAATGGCTATAACTGATATTATAGCAACTTTTTACTTAAATTCAAATTGAATATAGAAAAAACCAAAAACAAATTGTATAAACGGAAAAAAATCTCCTTTAAAGAAAGTTGACCACTTTTTTCTCTTAACTAACTATTTCTCATATATAAAAGCATAAAAAAATAAACCTCTTCACTCTATGATTATACCATGCGATAGAGCGTGAAACAAATTCAGAAAAAGTCACCGCTATTAGATTACACACTTATATACTATTTCTTTTATGGATTCATGTTACCTTTTTATTAAAAACATTATGTTGCAAATCTACTAAACACTTTACAATGTCGGCATGTTATCCCAATGATAAAACATTATGAATTTACGTTATATAGGGGCCAAAAAAACACATCGCAACCAAATTAATTTGCGTATTAAAATCTGTTTTTATTTTTCGCTCTTATTCAACACATTTTCGTTTCTTTAACAGCTTTTTTCTTCGTCAATTCTTTTTTTGTACCAAAATTCAACAAAATAAGAAAAAAAAAAACATTCTTTTCAATCCAAAGTTTATAAAATAAAAAGCTGTCTTCAGAATATTTTTCATCCGTTTAGTGACTTCTTCATCTCTCTACCATACGTTGTTAGTTCACTTTAACGGTTACTCTAATAACCAGCCAAGTAATTCTGGTCCCAAAAAAAACGTGTGTATAATGAAATCAACTAAATAGCAAATTTTTTTTATTTTTGTTAGTCTTGCTATTATATTATCGCCCCATTCAAAACGTATCAGTTGAATAAAAATAAAAAGAATAGCACACCAAAAGTTGTTCTTGATTGAGACTCTTCTATCTTGTCGTATTTTTTTTATTTTTTCGTCATAATCAACTTTACTAGCTGGTTTTAATTTCCAAACAATAAAATTTATTATTATAATTTCGTATTGTAGAAGGAAAAAATAACAAAAACAACCAGATGTATGAAGTTGTAAACGGCTTGAATCAAAATCCAAAGTAACAAGATTGAACAACATTTAAAAATATTTCTAACGTATCTCTATATTCATACATTAATGCGGATCCCAACGAAATACCATCTCATTTTTTTGCCATTGTAAATGGAAAATTCAAAAGAATAACGAAAAATAATTGAAAAAAAAAAAAAATAAAACTGGATAGTGGATGATAATGGTTAAAGGCTATAGAGTCATGACTACCTTAATGGTGATATGTTGTGGTTGATGCCCCAAAACATTATCTTTCATCTCAGATCCATAAAATAACAAATTGAATGTATACTCATTTTATTTTAAAAAAAATAAATAAATTTTAAACATAAAGAGTGACTTCTTGTTCAAAGGCGTAACAAATTATAAAAGATTCTTTCACAATTCCGTCAATTGGCAATATAGAAAAATTACTATAACATGGTAAGGTACACAGTACACAAATATTCAGCATTAAGCTTAAGCATTTTAGAGGTATGCTATTTGCATATTCGACCTTGCATAACAATTTCATTGATGATTACGCAATCATAACGTCCGTACGAGCACCTTTTCTTTTATATGTTCATTTCATATAAAAACATTTTTACTTGCTATTTTGTTTCTTTTTTTTTTTTTTCTTACTTTTCAATAAATTTCTTATGCTAAATGAGCATATTTAAAATACGTTAATTTCATGTTACATACAAACAGCAGGGAGACCAGTTTTTAATTCAATAAAATATGTTATAAAAAAACAAAAATTAAAACCCTGTTTAAGCAGTTTCAGTATTATTATTATTTTTTTTTTCTTTCATTCAATCATAAATTAACATTCTATTGAAGGCAAATATGCGAACTACATCAGTTAAAAGTCACGACTATACGTTTTGTATGGTTCATGATAAAATATTTTTTTTTTTGTTGGAAAAAGGCAGACACCGTCTCATGTAATTTATTAAATAATATTTTATTATATGAATGATGAATTTTCTATTCATGTGTACGTTAATATCATTAAATTCTCTTGTCCATTCAACACAACAAAAACACAAATGTGAATAAAAAAAAAAATAATAAAAACGATTAAAAGGTACGGTGTTCAATTATTTAACTATTACAGATCCAATATTCCACATACCAAATCCAAATAAAGTGATGATCCAGTTCCGTGTCACAATCTGATTGTAGCAGCTACCTTCAATTAAACGTAATCCAAATTGTGTGTAGATAGAAGTATCCAAAAAAAGCGAATACCGTAGTAACTAAAAATGTAGTCTCTTATCGGTGCACAATCATTTCAGACCGAAGAACACAACGTATTGAGAGTGAACAAATTATATTCCAAAGGTGGCAATTCGATTTTAATCACACTGATCTTGAAATTAAAATATATTCACTCAGAATTTGTAAACTCTTAATTAAATCAATTAGATATTAATAATCCGGTGAGGAGACGGGTAATAGTAAGGTGCACAACTAATGAATGCGATGTACCGTAGCACCGTCAAAAGTTCATCAGAATTTCAGTAACCACACAACTGAACCAACCACAACACATTCAATTTACCAAAACAAATAATATGCACCGCCGTAATCACTTTGCTTGTTAAACAATTTTGATCATGTATCACTTAAAATATTTCAAATATTTGTTACAAGTAATCAGGTGAAATGGGAATTAATACGACGTTACAGGTAAGACTGTCGCGGTTTAAATAAAATTAATAATTTTCACACAATCAATTCATTCAAATCGTTCAATTCAATTCAATTTTTAAAAGGCAACATATCAATTCGACTTGTTATATGCCTTTACTTCTTATTTGCTCTTAATGGTACAAATGAAACGAAGAATTCAATTCATTCCCTTCAATTCAATTTTTCAGATGTTTTCGATTCGAATAGATTTGACGAAAAATTTCGAAACTGAGGCGATGTAATTTCGCCTTGAATTTATTGACAATCCAACAGCACTGCTCGTATAAATTGCACTTATTTCGTTGAATATTCTATTAAATCTTATTTTAAACATGTATTATCTCGAAATTAAATATTGCATAAGTATTTAATTAGACCAAATAACTCTCTTTCTACCACACTGTAGAAAATTATCCTTAATAATTCTATTACTGGTGACAAATTAAATTGGCGCTTAAATTATTGATGTTTACTACAAAACTTCTCTAGATGGAGATATAGTCGGTAATAGTAATTGAAAAAAGTTTCTCTCTAAATACTAAACCGAAAATTATTTAAATGTTCAATTGTACTGATTAAATGATCAATTTCTAATACTTATCCTTCATAAATGTGCTGAATATCATTGGTAATTAATGTTCATATAAATAACTGGAAGCAAAGTAAAATTCAGTTTCTTTGGATGCTGAAATGTTAATGTAATTTTTATTAATTATATTCAATATATCAAAATAGATGTTTATTTAATTTATGTCTCATAATAATTAATTATTAGCACAAATAAGTAAACAGGTAATGTTATAGATAAATATGGTAAAATCAATTGGGCACCGAATATCTTATAACTTAAAACATGATAATATTTATTTCATTTTATTATGTTCATTGTACATTTAATATAGGCACAATAAAATTACCAGTAAATTACTTATCAATTACGTTTAAGTATTTGATGATAATTGTCCGATTCTAACAAATTCTCGGTGTATAAATTAGATCATTTCGTCGCAGGGGTAATCAGTATTAACAAGTAGTGTGAATTAGGCGATTCTTTTTTTTAAATTTTCTTACAATTTGGTTTTATTTCTTTAAATTGATTTGAAATTTTCCTTTAAAATATTTTATACAAGTTGCAATTACTTACAATGAAATCGATTTTATTACTATCGACAATTATAGTCAGTGTTTTCCTCCTTGAAACTGTGAATGGACATGGAATGGTATTAGATCCTGTCAATCGTGCATCGCGATGGAGATATGATACTAGTGCACCAACGGATTATGATGATAGTCAAGCCTTTTGCGGTGGATTTTATGTAAGCCTTTCAAGTAATCTTAATTACATTAGATATATCATAGAAACATCCTCAATTTCACATCATATCTTGATGATTAAAATCAGATCAATCCTATTACGTTATAAAATATACTAAGTGCGTATGACTAATAAAAATAAATTCAATGATAACAGTTTTATTGCACAAAAAAAAAATTCCAATTTAATTAATAATGTAAACAATGATTTTGTTAATAAATTTAATAACATTATTGATGTGATGAAATTTAGATAACACAATTATCACCTTTATTCTAGACACAATGGGAGGTGTATGGCGGAAAATGTGGTTTCTGTGGTGATCCATATAATTTTGCAGTACCTCGACCTCATGAGCATGGCGGCACTTATGGTCGTGGTGTTATTTCAAAGACTTATCGTACAGGAGGGCAAATGCCTGTTGCCGTTTTATTAACCGCTAATCATCAAGGATATTTTAAATTTAACATTTGTAATATGGATGGACAGAGCCTAGAATCTGATTCATGTTTCAATCGTTATCCAGTGAAACTAACAAATGGTAATGACAAACATTATATTACTGGATATGAAGTCGGATGGTACAATGTTACACTGCAACTACCAAGCACACTATCTTGTAACCATTGTGTATTACAATGGACCTACAACGTTGGTAAGTGAATATTATAAACATTCTATTCTACAAAGAAAAATGTTATGTGGAAAATTAATAATTTACAGGAAATTCTTGGGGAGTTTGTGAAAACGGGCAAGGTGCAATGGGATGTGGTGCTCAAGAAAACTTCCGTTCATGTTCCGACATACGAATTATTAGTACACGGGATGAAATACGTCCACAAATTGCTGTCGATGAGTCTGCACACGTCGAGGAGCCTATTGAAATCGATGAAATCACTGATAACAACATTGATTTTATCGATACAAATTGTAATTGAATTACGATCAATTATCAATAATTAGTTGTTCATCGCAAAGGAAATGGATTGATGACTACTTCAGTTTTGAAAATTCTCATATTACGTACATCCCAATGGTATGGAGATTATCAATTTAAAACCTATTCACATTTCCTTTAGTAATAAAAAGCAGTTTCAAAAAATTTTAAATTTGATCATAAATTGGTAATTGTTTACCTATTAAAAATTGAATTAAGTATAAATCGGTAGCTACAATAGACTAATCGTTATCGAAAGGGTCATAAATCATTTCCAGAATTTCAAGTAACTCAAGACCTTAATTCCTGCCGATTAGAATTAATCCAGTCATCATAACCATCTGCTAAATGAATGTAAAAAAAATCATTGAACATAGGTTTTGTGAAATTGTTCATTATTTATTTTAGTTAAATTCATTGATAGTTTTTTTTTTATTTGCTCTTAGCAAAATTATACAGTTTACAAAACACTCAAATATATTTTTGTTTTCAAGAAAATCAACTCGATTCAATTCTAATTAAATGTGTATCCAAAGGAAACGATTAAAATTCATATTGTATAGAAATTTCTGGTTACAATTTGTAGCTTAATCAATTGCTTTTCGTTATCTGTTTTATAATTTTTATTATCGAAGTCTTAAAATTCATTCGGTTACATCTAAAATTAATTCAAACTTTCTATAAACTGAGATAGATCATATTCCTCTTCATATTGTTTATCATCCCATAAATCTGGTAAATTTTGTAAAACATCTTGCATTGATGCCTTACCCGTATTCGCACTATCTTTACCACCATTTGATGATGAACCATTTCCTTGGTTTTTGTTTAATTCAAATAAATCTAATAATTGATCAGTAGCCATTGTCTCCATCGACGCATTTTCATCACTTACAACTGTCTTTGCCGTCAGTAATTTGAACTTTTGTAAACCCATTATTTTTTCCTCTAATGAATTATGGGTTATTAACCGATAAACATTCACTACTTTTCGTTGACCGATACGATGAGCACGATCCATAGCCTGTAAATCTTTCATCGGATTCCAGTCATGTTCAACAAAAATAACGGTATCAGCTCCGGTTAAATTCAATCCTAAGCCGCCGACCTTTAATAATATTTTTGTTTAATATAAAAGCGATTCATTAAATTAAATTTAGTTTTTCAACATACCTGTGTTGTAAGTAATAGCACATCAATGCTCGGATCACTATTAAATTTAGTAACGATCGAGTGACGTTGTTGTGGCGGTACACTACCATCCAACCGAAGATATGATACAGCTGGCATATGTTTCTTCAATAAATCAAATTCAACAATATTCAGCATTGCCTTTAATTGACAGAAAATTAAGGCTCTATGTTGATTCACGGAGGCATCATCACCTCCAATTCCACAATCAAGCAATAGCTGCCTAAAATGTAATAAAAAAAATCCAATTAAAATTTCCACTTCAATTGCAATCATTGAAAATAAATAACTTACTTCAATGCTGGAAGCTTAGCAGAATGCGATATATCATCCAAATTCGAATTTTGATTTGTCAACTCTTGTTGAATTGATTGATACTCTGGGTGTGCGTTAGTCAATACAAGTTTAGGGTGATTACATACATTTTGCAAATATCTCAGTGCTTGGAACACATGTGCCTTATTTAGGTCAGTTGTATCATTCATACAATGAAGTGAATTCTTAACTTCAGAACTTAAATGGACACGGCTAAAGTCTTCATATAATCTCTTTTGAAGTGGACTTAATTCACACAACAAGTCTTGAGTTATCTTTGGTGGTAAATCAGTGAGTACATCTTCCTTAATTCGTCGCAGTAAAAATGGTAATACTTGACGATGAAGTGATTCCATTGCCAATGCGCCTTGTTCCTGTTCCTTAGATGAACTTTTTGCATCACGGCTAGCTAATATGGGACGGCTAAATTTAGTCACAAACTGTTTTTCAGTACCCAAAAATCCAGGCATCAAAAAGTCAAATAACGACCATAATTCTAGGACGTTATTTTGTATAGGTGTACCAGACAAAATTAACCGATGATTGGCAATTAATTTTTTCACTGCTTTTGAACTTTTTGTTTTACCATTCTTGATAATATGGCCTTCATCCAATACACAATAATTCCATTTCATGGTACTGAAAAATGCAATATCTTTCCTCACAATTTCATAAGAGGCTACAATTAAATTGTATTTGTGCATGTGACTTCTGAGCCTTTCACGTTCCGTTGGCAAACCCACATATTGTAGAGGCATAAGAAATTTATTTGGTAAAAATTTTTCAACCTCGTAAACCCAATGACCGGTTAAAGTGGGTGGACAAATAACTAAACTGGGCAGTTGAGTTTCTCTCTGTTGCTGACGTAAATAATGGTCTCCAGCCAAGATACAAATAGTTTGAAGTGTTTTTCCTAACCCCATGTCATCACATAAAATACCATGTAGTTTATATTGGTTTAAGAACCATAGCCAATTAATACCAGATTGTTGATAACTACGAAGCTCAGCATTTATTGGAAGCGGAATCTTAAAGTCGGGAATTGTTTTTGGTGTAAACAAATACTCAAGGAATTTTTTGTCTTTCTTCTTGCGCTCCAACAGTTCTGGTTTTAAGATTACAAAATTATCATTATTTGCACCGTCCAAGGGCATTAATTGAATAGAAGTAGCAAAGCAATGAGTAGATATTAAACGGACACTTTCATCAGGGTCACTCATTCGACCTAATAACGGAACCACTAAAAGAGCGACGAATGGTACAATTCGAAATTGTAATTTCTGAACAATACATGCAATTGCTTCAGCTGCACCTTGACGATGAATTACGTTCTCTATAGTTTCCAACTGAGGAAGAATGAAATCAATAATAAATTCCATCACTTGCGAAACATTTGTTTCGGCTAGGACTGCAAAACAACGTGAAGTCATATGACGTATCTAAAAATTAGAACACTTTCGTTAATTGGAAATTCATTTACGCTCCAAATAATTTCACTTACCGCTTTTAATGGATGTTTCAATAAAACACATAAAACTGGTAAAATATCAAAACACAGTTTATGCAATTCTTTATCCAAATGTCGCGATGAAGTTTCAATTAACTGCAGCGAAGTTATCAATTCATTACATTTGGTAATATCAGGAATCTGATCTTTGGTGTACAGTTCAATGACCTGCTCCTCAGACACATTCTGTATAATGTTTTCATACATTACAGTCCAGAATACTGGCAACTTTTTAAATAAATCCTTTCCAAAGTAATTGCATATCTCAATAACAGCAAATTGTGAACCACAACGTTGAATACGATTATATTTTCTTGTCTAAAATTAACAAATCATATAATTTTAATTAACCATATCAGTATTATCAAATGCTCACAATCTCCTCTTCCTGGCTGTTCAGTTCAACTGGTACGTCAATTACTGGAGGACGACCAGGTCCACGAGCAACATGCCCGTTTTGAGTCTCATTTCTTGGTTTCTGGTCTTGTAACGTAATTATACCATGATAAGGATTATTTGGAAGTAATACATTCTCGGAAAACTGTGATATTGTTTGGACTATTTCATTCTGCAATAAAACACATAATATCGTAAATATTCACACATTGATGTATAATGGACGTTAAACTTACAATCTTTGGTGTGTAATCTTGATCACTTTTTAACAGAGCACATAAATTAGTGACGATCTTATTATTAGGACATGGAGATCTGTCCAATACCAAATCCAGTAGTGTTACTAAATATTTAGCAGCCAATCTTTGAAATTCTACACATTCTTCGCGCTTAATTGACTCCATTAATGGCTTAATGATTGGATTTAACTTTTCCGGTAATATATTTAATGCCACAGCCGAACTAGCCAACACTGCCTGGGTTGTTATATTATATGAATTTTGTTCATTTCGAGCATAATGCAATGACATTTGCAATGATCGACGACGCTCCATTAACAAATCCAATATTTTAGGTTTGAATCCCTTTTCCTTAAGATTATCAGTCAATGTGGTAGATAATTCCTGTATTTGATCCAATGTCAGCGTAGTTACTTTATCAAATTTCATTATTGGTGCGTTATATTGTTTCAATGTAGCTAAAAAATCACGAGATTCTTGTAATAGTCGTGTGAAGTATGTAGCCACTTCATCATAATAAATATATTCATTTAGGGAACTTCTAACTTTATTTTGTAACTGTGCTGGTCCAGGTCGCATTGGAGGATCAGTGGAAGCCCAAAACGAAATAACCAAACCACATATAATTCTTTGAATGGCTGATTTTGACTGTAAATAACCCAACAATAGTTTCGTGTAGCATTCAATTGGACTCTCAACGTCTGGAGTATAAACAACATATGGCGCTGGTTTTACTAAATACTTTGAAAGAGCTCCAAGCATTCGAGTTGCACGACATCTGGCAATCGGAACATTTTTCTCGCGTATCTCCTGTGGTGTGGTTTCTGAGCCACCTAAATATAACTTCAATGGTTGTAAGGAACCTACAGATGAGTCCAAATCTGGATATTTACTTTTTCTTTCCTAAAATGTAATCAATATGATAATTATGTAATAATTGAATAAGTGATAAAATGTAATACCTTATTCTGTGTAGGTTTTGGTACAATTAAGTGGGCTGGATCGAATGCCAATCGGGCTGGTTGCATTGCCAAACACATCCACATAGATACAACCGGACATGTTGCATGTAATAACGCTGATAGTTCAGCATTACCAATCAAATTATTCCATACATGTTCAATTATTTCTTGTATATCGTCATTCGGTTCCACTAACGCACGTTGAAATATATGACGCAGTGTTTCATTTAATAACTCAAATGGCCAAGTTTTAACACCATAATTTAAATGCAGAGTATAAGATAAATTTCCATTAGAATTATTTTCTACTTCGGTTTTTCCATTATCATATTGTTTGGTAACAATTTCATGTTGTGATAATGTTTTCAGTGTTAACGCTGTTGATTTTCTCACCGATGACGTATTATGGCATAAAAATGGCCATAATCTTGGAACAAGAATAGTCATTGGTTCCATTTCCAGCCAACAGGAAGCATTTTCTAAATTTAGAATTGCTGCCAATAAACCCATAAAACTGTTACTGGCGGATGTCAATTCATCTTGATTTAGCAAAAGATCCCATAATAATTTCATTATTTTCGACACTTCCTTATGTGATAATAATTTTGGTAACCATGAAGCTATTGGAATTAATGTTGAAGCAGCAACTGCGCCCACATCATCAACCGCATCAAATAATCCGTTCAATATTTCACTCAATGTCATTGGAAGAAGAATTTGAAGCATATCCTAAATATAAATCGATTTATTTTAAATAATCTATTTTCTTGGGTTCTGTACCAATTGATAAAACACATACCTGTTTCACAACAAATAGATATTTGATACCTAATAAACCACCATGCCGTACTTCCCACGAAGTTTGCTTTACTAATTTCAAAAGTATCTCAACAGTTCGAATCACATTATCATTATTCATTTGATTTAATATAGTTCCCAACACTTGAGCACAAGTTTCACGAACGGGTGCAATCACTTGATCTGATATAAAATCACCAAATCTATCTAGCATAAGAACACATAAAAGCCTCAATGCGGCATCTTCTAGCCACAGATTATGATTTAACTCCATTTCCGATTCAGTCATTAAAATACTTTTACCAGCTCCAACTGAATGTATTTTAAATATTTCTCGTAAACCGGTGGCCGCACCATGACGAGTTTCCCATCGCGGATTAAATAGATCCAAATATAATTTTGAACAAAATGATTCCAATGGCCAATCAATCGCATCAATCCAAGTACCAGTAGCATCAGGAACAGGATCTACAATAATTATTACATTATTAATTAAACCATCTCTGATGTCTAAGATATTCTCTATAATTATACCTTGAGACAAATTAATATTTTCCAATTTAACTTTCTTTTTATCCGGTTCAATACTACTCCCCTCGGAACCATTACTCGATGAATTACTACGACTCACTGCAGCTGGTTTGGCATTTTTATTCTGCTGTTGTTGCTGTTGGTTTTGACGAGCTTTCCTTTTTGCTCTATTCATCTCTCGACTGCTTAAAGCTTGACTAGATATCGTGGATTCGTTATTAGGATTTGTTGCTGAATCAGCATAGAGTATATTTTGAATTGGCATCTAAAAATTATGAAATATATTCATTATAGCAAAACCTATTGGGAATTCAACATTTGAACTATCCATTTACCAGTCTTGGGTTCATATTAATGTTAATTGTGTTTTCTGGAACTGGTCGTACCACGTTAACATCTTCGATTGTCATAATTTCACTAAGAGAAGTATCATTACTTGACAAACCAAGTTTTGCATTCAATAACGCTCTTTGCTTCTGTAACCGTTCCTTAATATCCATTTCCAAATCATCTTGGCAGTCAAATTCCGTACCTTCAGAGCCCATTAAATGGGCACCACGTGATAATATACGATCCACATCAAACTTTTCGAATGTCAACCGATCAGTTCCTTCATTTATATTCTCTGTTGGCTCTACAAATAATACATAAATATAAATGGTAATTAAATTTCATGTAAGGATAAATTACAAATTACATGTGAACAATATCCTCACCTTGTTTTATTTTACATGGTTTTGGATTCCAGACTGGAACATTATTCAATATTGCCTCAATTGAATGAGCCGCTGCAATACGTGTTTCCCATGAAGTACTATGTAAGTACTTGACAAGTCTATTCAATAGATTGTGTAATTCATGAGGATGTAGTTTTTGCACCTCACCAATTTGTTTTGCAGCTGCATTTCTAGTTACAGTTGATGTCCCAGATTCTAATAGAATAAATAAACGATCCAACCTGCAATAAAAATAAATTTATTCATAGAACACACATATATATTATTAGATTTCACAATTAAATATAATCATCATAAAAGACTTCCTCACCGTGATGTCATTCTGTGTGTATGTATATTAAATCCAATTCTCTTGTTGATAACTCAACATAAAATCATTCCAGCTAGTTCAAGTTTTGCCAAACGTTTGGTGTGGTCTATCTGCAAAATATGAAGAAAAAATACAAATGAATAGTTGTTATGTATGTATATAAACTGTTCTCTGTTCGTTGCTTTTTTTTGTTTTAAGCGGAACAACAATTCATACTATTAATAACAGTAAAATAGCCTAAAATTCAGATGCACATACACAATGTAAGTGATTTATTTAATTAAAAGTAACGTTCTTCTCTTACTTATTCAATTGTAATAAAAAGAAAACAAAATATTATATGTAATTCGGCAAAGCCTACCACAACAATTTTTGATTAGCAGTCACGTTGGTTCATAATCATTTATGTTAATTTGACTACCACTCTTAAATATTAATTTAATATGACAAAATATTAATCGCCTCTAAACTTTACATTATATCTATCTACTTTTTCTCTCTCTCTCTCTTTGTCTCTAGATAATAATTGTGTTTGATTACTTTTAAATAAACAGCGATGGTTAATTATTAAACTAGACGTTAATTAATCGGTATGAGAATAAAACGGAAACTGGAAAAAATATCACCATTAAACCAGTATAACTTTAGTTTAAAGAAAATTCCATTAACACATACATTAAAAAATAAAGTTCAATCTTCATACATTAAAACTATCGTTACCCGGCCGACCGTTTCAATAACTCCTTTATGCAATTTAATTATGCGTTCCATTTTATATATAATAAATTATGTATCGTCATGCCAATATTAGTGATATTATCATTCATTTTGGTATTTAAAATTTACAATTTTATTTAATTTCATCGAAAATACTAACAACATCATATTCAAAATTAACAACGATACTATTGTATTGGATTATTGCTACCAATCATAATAAATTCCATTCAATTTCTGCATAAATTTAATTTAACTTAATGGAATTTAATGAAATAACAGATTTATTAAATACAACTATTTCAATATATTGTACATTTTATGTACCCCCCTTCTCTTAAATACATATTCACTATTTGATATTTATAATAAATAAATTAAATTAAACAATTTATAAATAACTTCAACCTATATAATGTTTTTACTGATAACACAATGTATGAACATTATGTAAATTATTTGTAATTGTAGCGTAACTAAATAAAAATTAGTCAATAATATGTGATTTTTTACATACTCTTAACAAAGTTATTTGTGTTAATTTGATGTAGGGTGGCCTATCAACTATACCAACCTCCGTTCGTAAATCAATTTACACAGCTGTAAATGTTTACAACATGACTTATTTGCAAATTAATTAAACATAATTAAAGAATTAATCGTAAGGATTTTTATATTTAAACTAAAAGAATCTCAAATGACTTAATTGCACATAAAAAAATTTATCGAACTATGCCCACGGGTAATGGATAAGTTAAAGCGAATTTTATAATAAATATTTGTTAAAAATTAGCAATTGTTTATGATAATGGTAATACGTGCATTTTATTTATACCCTACGCATGATATCATAAAATTAATAAAAAAAAAAACTGTACTTTTATGCTATCGACACTTAGGAATATGTATAAATAACAGAAAAATCAACAAAACTCATATTTGGTTTAATGAAATTGCAAACGTGTACACGTAAATTATGAAAGTAATGAATTTGGCATATTAGTTACGTCATCACATAACAAAATCCGAAAGAAAAATTTTAGATATTAAGCAAAATTCTTTATATTCTGCCCATCTATAAATATTTTCAATCAATTAAATTGATTAATAAATAAATTTCCCGATAATCTGATATAAATTTCAAATTATTTGATCTCTAAATTTGATGATTTCTCTGTAAATACTTAAAATTAATCTCTTGCAGTCCAACAAAATTTTGTTTTCACTTTAATTAAATAACAAGGATTCTTGACGGATTAGAATCAAGGAAGGAATGTATTCACACCATATTATAACAATATCCACCAACGATATTTGCAAAATTTACATGCAATCTTAAAAGTATTTTGTTAGCAATAAAATGCAACTTTTTATACAGATTTCTCAGCATTTATAGGGCATTTGTTTACAACCAAATATGATTATAATTTTATTATACCAGAAAGTTAATTACCTTTTCATATAAATTGTAACTATCCTATAAAAGACAGCTAAAACGATAATACTAAGTTAACTGTATTATTCATATCATTGTAGTAGGCTGCAATCATATATTTATATTACCCGGTTTAACAAATTCAACGTATCTAAAGAATATTTTTCACAAACTATGACGTGACAGTAATCCGAGTTCTTATATTTGAGAAGAAATTTTCTTTTATGTGTGTACAATTTTACGGAATGGATGAATACATCAAAAACTAAACTAACGTTGAACTAACAATAAAATTCATTGAATACCAAAAGTAACACTTTTTCATTATATGCATAATGAGATTCAATATATTGGAGCTGGGAAATTAGTGTCCACACAAACAATGTAGCTTGTATTATATAAATTACTTATTTCCCAGTCCTGTAAACACAGTGTGCACAAAGCAAAACCATTTTACACATTATGAGTGCTTAATCCAATACTAAATGAACGCCATTGTCTTTTGATCCACACCATTATGAATATCAAATAGAATATTCTATTCTGTGCAGATGCGCCAGATGCTAACATTCTATTGCGCTTCCCTTCAAATATGCAGCTCATCTCTAACGAAGTGACATTGGTTTCATGAAATCGCGATATTAGAGACCCTGGATACGTGTATTTTCTACCACTAAAGGTAAGGTATTGGAATGTCTCATGACATTAACACAACACCTCAGCCAGCCTTCGTCGAAGCAGCCACAAAGTTTTAGCAGTCTGCTAGCACCGAATATAATATTAAGTAAATGACAACGAATGGTGAACGCATTTTTATGTAAGTGAACGTGCAATAAACTTCACTTTTCCATTTTAATGGGATAGAAAGAGTAAGAGAGAGAGAGAGAGCGAGCCATGAAAATGCCATACACACAGCCATTAATTACTTTTCCATCCGTATGAAAAAAAAAAAAAAACTAAAATCAAATTCATTGATTACCATCTGATATGCGCCAAATATGTAATTAGAAAATGAATACTGAATCTGTATGGAATTTGTTATCGATTATAATTGGGTTGCCACGACATTCCCCAAAGAAAATGTATAAAAATTTTTCATCAAAAAAAAAAAAATCAAATGTGTGTTGAAAATTAGACCTACTTCTTCTAATACCCGACGACAACGACGTCCATTCCGAATTGAGTTGGCCGGAGTCACTATTTATTTGTTCACTATTATCACAAATTAACTCCCTTCGGGTGATCTGATGTAATTGGAACAACTCCCAATATGTTGTTGATACCGAAATTAGCTGATTTTATCCAAATAGTAGGCCTTTATTCTTGATTTTTTCACTTTGAACTGCAGTAACACCTGATGTTTTTTTTTTAAACAAAACTTTTCTGATTCAGGCGGCTTCATCGTTCGGCGGTCAAATTTATACTCCGACGAGTCTCATTCTGCAGTTGCTTTAAAGAGCGCCAGTTGAGCTGTCAAACGTCGAATTCTCAACGTCGGCATCGGTTCGCGAGCTTCAGCTAAATTGGCGTACTGCAATTGATTACAATTTATGCACCAATTTAAATGACAATTAGTAAAACCTTACTTTACTTACTTACCTGATTATTCACAATTCATTTCGCATTGTAATGCAGGGAATATTATTTGCAAATTTATCCGAAAATTGATTAGCTCAAATGTAAACAAACTAGATGCAATGAAAGGCGAAACTGGCTCTAGTGGAATTGGCTCATCTCCAATTTTGTATCATATCTCATTGTTATATCGAAGCAATAATGATGAAGTAAATGAAACTGAAATCATGACAAATAATCTAAATCGATGATAGATAAGTACAATTGACTAGAATATTGAATACAATTATAAGAATTCTGAATCAGCCAAATGTTATTGCAACGGCGTGTGATACTTGTACTTTCAACTTATTAGCTGACAGCAAAAAGTATCACTCACGTACTTAACAACAGTCAAAAATTGATAGTTCGACAAATACGAAGGAGATTCGTCGGGTTGCATCTGATCGCTTCAAATACCACAAATGTAACTTAAGAATCCTGTAACCAACGGTCTATCCCTCAACATTTACCACAATATATTTCTGCCTGAAATTGCTCTCGACACCTAAACGCATAGCATATTGATACGATGTGGATGAAAAAAATTCTTCGTCAGACGTTATAGTATATATTTCATTGAGAACAAATGAGAAGTAAAGGCATATAGCAACTCGAATTAATATATTGCCTTTCTATCATTTTCTTAGAAAATCATTGTGATACTAAGTTAAAATTTATTTCATTAGGAGACCCAGGCTGTTATTAGTTTGTGAAAAAAGTTTGAGTGAGCATCATATTGTTGTTACGCTGCAAGAATATTTCAAGAAGCAAAAAATTAATTTAATAGATTAAATAATTCATTTCACCAATCTTTACGATAAAAAATAAGTAATCAGGTAAATAAATAGTTAAAATTACTGAATTTCAGGTCTTTTTCCACTTGAAAACTGAATGTTGCGTCAGCAGACATTTTTTTGCTGGAAGTTTCTTTGTTTGATTTTCACTCGCAAGTGACTAATTCATGTAAAATTATTATTTTATTAAAAAAATTGCAATTAATTATGCGAATCCTTTGAGATTCACTTTTTCCATTACTTCTGGCCACACACAGTCCACTTTTGTTAAACAAAATTAGTGAAATTGATTAAACAAAGAACAAAGAAACGACGCCATTAAATTTAGTAGGTCATTGCCCATTTTTTTTTTTCGTTTCAATCGATAACAGTTATTGATTACGGATTATTAATCATTCAATTGAACTAAAAACAATAGACACTGTTTTTACCAGCATTTCAGTAACAGTTGTGTAACCTTTAATTTTCTTTCTATTTCATTTCCGAATTAGCAGAATGCAGATTTTCGTGAAAACTTTGACTGGTAAAACCATCACTTTGGAAGTTGAGCCTTCCGATACTATTGNCCAGATCAGCAACGTTTGATCTTTGCTGGTAAGCAACTTGAAGATGGTCGTACATTGTCTGACTACAACATCCAGAAGGAATCCACTCTTCATTTAGTACTACGTCTCCGTGGTGGTATGCAAATATTTGTCAAAACTTTGACTGGTAAAACCATTACTTTAGAAGTAGAACCTTCTGATACCATTGAAAACGTTAAGGCCAAGATCCAAGACAAGGAAGGTATTCCTCCAGATCAGCAGCGTTTGATTTTCGCTGGTAAGCAACTTGAAGATGGACGTACATTGTCCGATTACAACATCCAGAAGGAGTCTACTCTTCACTTAGTATTGCGTCTTCGTGGTGGTATGCAAATTTTTGTGAAGACATTAACTGGTAAAACTATTACATTGGAAGTTGAACCTTCTGATACCATTGAAAACG